>OX418220.1:71007117-71279555 GCA_948455865.1 Conomelus anceps | reverse complement strand
AGGAAGAGGAAGAGGAGGACGAGGAGAAACAAGAACAGAAGAAGGAGGAGGATGGGAGGAGGAACCGATGGTAAAATGAGGAAAAGGAAGAGGAGAAGGAGAAGGAGGAGGAGCAGGAGAAGGAAGAGGAAGAGGAGGACGAGGAGAAACAAGAAGAGAAAAAGGAGGAGGAGAAACAGGAAGAGGAGGAGAAAGAAGATGATGGTGGATGATGAGGATGAAAAATAAAAAGAGGAGGAAAATGATGAGGTTGATGAAGAGGAAGGGGGTCTTTAAATAGAGGAGGAACTGGTGGCAAAAGGTCGGTAGAACTGTAATCGACAGTCCCGAAGGAGAGAGGAGCGAACATCCCAAGAGGCGTCAGAACCGCTAGCCGCGCTGCTACAGCTGTATGCAGCTGCTATTCTCATCGGTGGGTTGCCTATCCTGCTCCTAGCTTATTTATCAACAGTAACCTGGCCACTGTTGTGCTAGTGCTGTTGTCCATATTCCCCCGAGCCAGATACATCAGTATTAGCGCTTGCGTGCCCTGTCGCGTGCGTGAGACAAACACGCGTCCAACTATAATAATAATTCAACTGCTACTCATAATACGTTTGCAGTGTGCTAGCCAGACTAACAACGTTAGTTGAAAATTGCAGTCGTATTCCAACCCTTCACAAGGTCTAGGGCTAGCGCACTAACTAGATCGTAAATAGGCTACTGGCAACGTTGTGTGACTAGACAAGACAACCATTATTCAAATTTATCCAATTAAAGATGTGCCAGCTGTAATGTGCAACCGTGTTTGAATCCTCGTAAACAATATGCAGTGCATAATGTAACTGTTCTAGTAGAAAGGATGATGACATGAATAGAATGATGGGATAGCACATGGCAAACTTACAGTGAAAAATGTGGAGACTATAAACAAGTTTCTTGGTCCCTTAAAATGTTCCCTACATTAACTATAATGTACACTAAATAGTAACAATATAAATTATAAGATTTGAAATAGCTATTTGTGTGACTAGAGCGAAAAGTGGGGTATTTCTGCACTAAGAGAAACAGTTTTTTCTACAGTAACGAATAATAGTTATTTATGTATTAAGAGCGTGAAGCGCGACTTTATCGCTCGAGCCAAAACAGTTACTGCGCGACGCATAGTGGAGCGCAGTAATTTTGCGAGAGTGATAAAGAAGCTTCACACGCGAATTGCATACAATATTTTTCCTAAAACTGCAGTTTTGGATTCCAACACAATAAAAGCTTAGTAGTTTGTAACATCACAGACCATGCGCGGATTTGGTTAACGTTCGCCATTGTTGAGGTTATGTGAATTTCACAGATTCCGTGATCCACCAATGAGAAGACATCAAAATCAAAACAGAAGCGTAAAGAAAACAGCTGGCGAGCGTAAAGTACTTTACCGCTTGCGGAGCAGTAAAGAGGTATTTTACAATTAGTTTTCAGTACATAAATAACTACTTTACAAGCAGTTGTAGGGAAAGTAATTTAAACTGGACATACATAATCTATCAATTCCTCACAGAACCTATATTCAAATCAAATCGATTTCAACAACTACATCTGACTGTTTTTGCGTAGCTGAAACAGGGTAGCCAACCTATTTTTGAATGCAGAATATGGAACCTGCGTATTACATGCTCACTACTTTGTGTTGTTAGGTTGCAAATCTGGAGTGCAGAAAAGTATTTTCGCGCACTAAAATTTACTTTCAATGTTTTGTTTAATGAATTTCAATTACTTTTTCTAGAAAAGTCAATTCTAGATGGAGATGTCTAGCAAATTGAAAGATTCAAGCCAAGAACAAAAGTGTGAGATATGAAAAAGCAATCACTTATTGTTACACTAATACTAAATGCTACCTAAACTGAATTTAAAATTTCCTGTCTGCAAATGTGAAAATTAATGTCAGTAACCAGAATTACTAGTTTGTATTTTTGACAATATTCATTTTTATACCAGAAAAATTCTAAATATTATCCTTTTTCTCAAACTAAATTGGGGCTTTTTTATCTCAAGCTAAAATACAAAAAAACTGTTATATTTAGGCTCCAAATTAAAAGTTGATATTGTTATTCCAAAAATGTTACATGCCATTACTCAATTATTGGAAGAACAATGAAAGTAATATAAAGTTATTTATTGAAGTTTTGCAGTTTCTATTTTGATATAATTTGACTTCTTGTGAGACCAGACTCCCGTTTTTGAAGAAGTAGAACACAAGACAAAATGTCAACTCCGCAATAAAATAATGTAACAATGGCATTTATAATCAGCATTCTATAATCTAAGGTTAGACACTATTTCTCTGACCCATCAAATTTAGAATGGTGATAGAGATATCACTATCACCTACTACAACTTATCTACTATTCCGACCCATCACATTTAGAATGGTGATAGAGATATCACTATCACCAACAAATCAGTGGCAAGGCGTGGAATCCTTCACCGGTCATCGCAGGAGGGTTCTCCCACC
The DNA here is from genome assembly GCA_948455865.1 of Conomelus anceps. Lineage (NCBI taxonomy): Eukaryota > Metazoa > Arthropoda > Insecta > Hemiptera > Delphacidae > Conomelus > Conomelus anceps. The sequence continues at coordinate 71,277,070 of OX418220.1, read as the reverse complement.
AACGCCCAAAGGGGTCCAAGGACCCTCTCCAGGAAAATGTTTAAAAATTCGAGGCAAATTGGTAACTTTTGAAGATTTTGAGCATCTGAAATCTCTCCTCTGAATAGGCCTAACAAAAGGCAAATAACTAAAAAGTATTTTATCCAATTGCACCTCTTGCGTAATATATATCTTCCCCAATACCATAGACCGACAATGGATAATATAGGAAAAAACGCAAAAACAGCCGAAATAATAGGCCTCTGATATGATGCACTCACTCGATTTAATTTATTAAAATAAATTTAACTATCTTGAATAATAAATGGAGACTATAAAAAGAGATCACACTCTAAAAGAAAAGATTAATTAAATTGCAAAACAATAATAAGCCTATTGTAAAAGTTGAATAATTTAGCATACGCGAAATTCCTGTTGTTTCCACAACGCTGTAACTGAAGCTCAGAAGCTGTGTATGGACTGGGGAAGAGTAAGCATGAGGAGGCAGCTACCGAAAACCCACGACAGTGGCCGAGAACGCACGAAGCCTTATTCATTGCAGCCGGTTGCAATGTATCACAAGCATTACTTGAATGGTTTAAAAACTAATGGCAGGGGGAATCGAGCGGGAGTGGAGTGGTGTGATTCGCAATGCTTTTGCGCTTCATTATACATATTGAGCGTCTACTCGTCATATTCTTATTGGTTTTTTTATACAATTTTCACCATTTTTGAACATATTTCTGGGCTTTGAAGCCTACAAATGTCCATTATTTAAGAGTTGAGATTATTTCAATATTATAAGTCCAATTTCTCTACTCATCGCCGGATCAAACGATGACCGGACGCCTCGCCACTGCTACAAATTATCTACCATTTAGAGCAACCTATCCAGAATATATCAGTTGAAGAGAATGGGTGATATTTCAGAAGAAAGAAGGAATGTCGGTCGGTTAATGGTTGTGACAGGTGGGTGACACGCCGTCTCAAGCAGGCCATTGTCGCTATACAAACGTCAAGAAAGGAGCGCGGGCCCTCATTTCCATTCCTTTTTATGCAGCACTTTTGAGTCAGGTATTTTCTCCACCCACAACTCAAATGACAGATAGGAATTTGAGAATGAGGCGTGAGAGGGACCCCCTCACACTGGATTAGAATGCTGCTCTCTGTTAATTATCGCCTCTTTGTGCACGGATCCTCCACCCTCTTCTACTGATCCTCCTCCTCCTCCTCTACTTGCTCTACTCTCCTCCTCTTCCAACTCCTCATCCTCCTCTACATCTACTCCCCCTTCTCGTCTCACCATACTCCTCCATTCCTCCCGAATTGCTAATGGGTGTTAGCGCGAAGTAAAGCAGCTCTAATTGAAAGTCCACGTCTATTGTTGACGACAGCAACGTTGCGTTCTGGAATTCGACCTTCAAAAGTTTGACGTGCTCATCTCAGTTTTCCACAAAGCAATTACTGCTGCCAGAAAATGGGCGAGAAGCTGTGACAAGCGCCACTAACGTTTAAAAAAAACTGAAGTTGAATTACCAATTGATAATAGTATATTTTTATAACAGTATATTTTTAAACTAATATAGTTCATTACTTGATGAAAGTGAAATAAAGTTAAAAAAAAAACTGAGAATAAACAATGTTTTGATTTATATAAAATTTGAAATAAGTTGCAAAATTTTTCAATTCAATTTTTTGTTAGCTTGTAAAGCTATTTTTTAAAATTTGTAATGCTTTTTTGTTAGCAGGATTTCTTACGTGTGAGACACGTATGAGACATGTCTAAAGGGGAATACTTGTTGCTATAGATTGCTTATACTGACATTGATGTGCAATCTAGACTTGCTCCACGAGTTTAAACTCTCGTTAGTCTGTACTCATAGACTACTAGACAAGAGCAGGACAAATTTATTTTATGCGAATCCAAAATCTCTCTGGAATAGGAATTATGATTCATTTTGAATATATCAGGATCTATAAATTCAGTAATTAGTTTATCAGTAACTTTCAAATTTTCATACTCTGTTTTTGATCTTTGAAAAGTCTTATATCAAAATAGTGTGAATGATAACTATCATGACTGAGGCATCTTATTCTCTGATCTTGTGAGAAACTAATTGGAAAAATATTGGAAACAGAGCAGGGCTCTACAATGTTCAAAAAAGGAAAATTATGATTTTGAGCAAGCGATGACATAGAGTGAATGAATGAATGTAGGAAGTATCCTTTGTTTTCTTGTTCAAATAATTATTGAAAATTAATATGACCTGCCCCAATAAACGTCGGACTTTTCGGATGAAAAAATCAATAGGTGAGACTAAATAAAGGTTTACTACGAAACAGAAATACATTTGAGTTATTTTATGACTAATTGAAAAAATTGTATCATCAATATTTATAGTAATAATTTAATGGTAAGGGTGACCGATTAGATTGGCCAGCAAAAAATACACTCTTCTCAGCTGTAAAATCACTTCCCGGTGGTTCGGAACCCACCTAAAACACGGTCACCATCATCCAACTCAGGTTTCAGACCTATGTGGACTACATCCTCCAAAAAAAGATTTTTTAAAACTATCATGTACACCCTGTTTTTTATAATTCTAAGTGAGAGACGAGTCTTCACATCGCCTTCACTATAGAATATCTGATTTGTTTTATGTATTCCTTTTATTCATTTTATCCGGTTTTATGTTGCTATAGAACAAAAAAGAGAAACAGATCTATTTAGAATTACTAATACGTTTCAAAGACATGTTCTCACTATCTTACACAATCTGCATTTAGACAAGGAGTTGGTAGTTCACTTGTCCATTTTTTACCCTTTCACACCAGGAAAGAGCCTGAATAGTAATACTTTTTATTGCTGATGATATCCACATGAGTCCGAGACTTGTGCGTGGGTAATGAGGTGAATGATTACACATAGATGCCAGACGGAGGAACGGGATTCGAACCCACCACCGCTTAAACAACAGCAAGCTGAAGTTGCGACGCACCAACCAACTGCGCTAAGCAGCCCGCCGCTTATTTATAATAATATAAGGTTTTCTTTCTCACACCAGGGAATTGGCTGAATATCTACACTAATACAAAGTTAATGAGGTTTCTGAAGGAACTGTAATTCAATTAAATCAAGTCAAATCAATTCAATGAACATCATCCAATCAGTGGCATATAGCGTAATTAGTCAGACTGAGGTCTGTTTGATAAGGGAAGTCATATCAGGTGAAAACTCAATCCAACATGGTGGAAGTATATGTTGCTGTTATTGTTCTAGTTTTGGTTTGCAGAGCGCCAATATTATTGTTTGTAGTTTGCATCACGTGTTGGAACTAAAGCGACTCAATAGTTTCAAACCTCAACAACGACAAAGTACAGCACAATAGATGGTGCGAGGAAGAGGTATGCCGCGGTGTTGCCAAGTCTTTGCTCTATTTGCGGTTATTTGAGGCATACGGCGTGAGGTGGGCGGGGTGCCTTCTGGGATAGATAGCAAGATCAACTAGGCGAGTAACTTGTATAACTAATCGTGTCTTAGCTTAGTCGATTGCATCACTTTCGCCATACACCATAAGACCATACAGCGTCTCAGTATGGCCCACTGTTATTGAATTATGCAAATTTTCAGCCAACTTGATATCAATAGCTTATTGCGTTCTCACAAGTCTCACACACATCTCTCTCTTCCTCTATCCGCCACTCACTCCCTCTTTCTTTCTCTCTCCACCACATTAACCCTATTCCACAACATTATACTGTTCATATAAATCATATTATACGATTACCAACAAGCTGAATTGCCCCATAATCATATTCAATCTGCGTGAGATAATATGGACCACTCTTCCAACCCCCGTAGTTAATCTTTCTCCATATGCAGCTGATAACTTGTGTTTGTTTGCTTATAATTTATGGCTAATGAAAGCGCTAAGCCAGATTTTCCTCAGCTATAGCAACCCTCTATATAGGTATAGAGTTTATAGTGATAGACTGACAATCTATTATTACTGATAGACCATGAAAAGCGTGTCCTGTTCGATGAAAATCAAAAAGGTTAGATTTAGAGACAATATTTTGAAGTTTACATTAATAAAACGATTAAAGGTCTACATAACAACGAATATAAACAGATGTTATAAAATTTTCAAATTTCATTTTTAACACTACACACTATATCATAATATGGAGTAGGAGAAAATTTTTCAATTTTCCAGCCTATAATATGAAACTTATCAAGCATCGCTAACTTCAATATCTGAACTTAAACCAATTTTATATTGGTTTCATTAGAAAAAAACAGTCTTGTTCAAAGGCCTCTGATGAAGAAAAGTATCGATACAGAAAGTAGATGTAGATTGAAATTCAAGGTACAGAATATGAACAAGAACATTCAAGTTATCTATTCACAATCACTCAATTGATTTTTTTCGGAGGATTAAGTCAACATGGGTCAGAGAACTGTGCGTGGGTAATGAATTGGATGATAGCGATTGATGAGTTGTACCTACAGTTTTAGGTGGGTTCCGAATCAATTGATTTACTTTCACCTCTTATATTTTATCTGCTGATACATTCGTTTTCACCTTATTTTTTGAGGATGAAGCCCACATAGGTCTGAGACCTGTGCGTGGATAATGAGTTGCATGATGGTGATTGATGAGTTGGACCTACAGTTTTAGGTAGGTTCCGAACCACCGGGAAGTGGTGATTTTACAGCAGACAACAGTGTCTTTTTGCTGGACAATCTAATCGATCACCCTTACAAAGAGTGATCGAGAGAACGCAGCTTATCTCCACCTGATTGAACAGATACCTGCTACGGCTCGCGGCTATCACTTCCCACCTCGTTACATATCTCCAAAATTTACTTGCTTTTAAATAACTAAAAATCAATATTGTGATAGTTTAAGAAATTGTGACGATATAAAGTGAATTGAGCCAATGGAGTGTTAGACCTTTTGATAATATAGATAGAATATATATCCCTCTCAGTTCTGATGAAGGTGGAAAATATGCTACTGTTACAGAATCTAACAAGCAGTATGGCAATCGAATATCCTAGGCCCTTACAATCAACAATCCTTGTCCTTACCATCTTGCAATCCTTACAAACCTTCAAACCGCTACAACCGTTAGCTAGGCTCAAGCGTTACATAACTTATATATATAAGGATTTTTAAATGAAACATAACATGGAATTAATAGAAAAAGCTCCCTGAAGTAAAGCTAATCAATGGGGAAGTAACAGGTATCTGTTCAATCAGATAGATAAGCTGCGTTCTCTCGAGCACTCTTTGTAAGGGTGATCGATTAGATTGGTCAGCGAAAAAGACACTGTTCTCTGCTGTAAAATCATTTCCCGGTGGTTCGTAATTTGTGTTTTTTAATAGCTCTCTTGGAGAGCAAGCTCAATCAGCTTCTTTGCTTCTCTCATTTTTCTAGAGTGACGCTCCTTGTCTTCCTAAGTCCACTCTCCCCTCTTCTGCTGATTTCCCCCTTGCTATTTTCTTCTCCTAAAACCCTAAACTCTGTATTGTTTTTCTGAATATTACCCCGTTTTTTAAGATCCCTGTGTGTGTATTGAATTGTTTAGTAGGTCATTGTCTATTATTAAGCTACCTATTATTATTCTATTATCTATTATTATTCTTGTGAGTGTTGAGTATGTCAAAGATCTGTTTAGTTAATCTGGTGTTTTCCATTCTGTATATGTGTCCATAGAATTGCAATCTTTTTTTTAATTACGTCTGACAGAATATTTTTTCCATTCTGTATATGTGTCCATAGAACTGCAATTTTTTTTTTTAATTACGTCTGACAGATAATTTTAATATGCATTAATTTAAAGAATATTCTGTCGCAAACTGATAAAAGTTTCAAGGCAATAACCAATCCTATACGTAATATATTGAGATTTTCAAATAAAAAATCATATGACAATATTAAAAGGAACTCCCTGAAGTAAAACTCACTGTTTCGTTGTGCTTACTGTAGATACACCGAAGCAGGAAGTACAGAATTACCGCTCCCGAGTAAGAATTCAGATGATAACATGATTGCCGTGATCCCAAGTCACCAGTTTGTTTCACCGTGAATGTCGAGGCGTACATAACTTTGCACACAGCATTCACACTTTGTAAGATTGTATGAAACACGTCACTTGTATACGAGCATGACTGCCGGCTATGAACGTGTTCCATTCGAAGAGGGAGGAAACTGATGCGAAAGTCTTCCCAAAGGAATAATTTGACAGCGTGCAGAGGATTGTCTCTCTCCTTCAAAATGGCCGGAGTTCGTCATTCATTTCTCTTCTATTTCGCACTTTTTTTACTACAACAGCCGTCAGTGACGGGCAAGCTCCAACTTCGACTCGAAGGCAGACTAGACTGCTCCAATCCCTTTCCAGTGTCAAACTGTCACATTCTCCATTTTGCAGCATTCTTCATTCCATTTGTTTCAGTTAAGGACTGATCCCTCAATTTGAATACTGGCTTACTACTCTTTCACTTCTTTTCCCTCATCTTTCACTTCTTTTCCCGAATCTTTTACTTCTTCTCCCTACTCTTCCACTTCTTCACCCGCCTTTCACTTCTTTTACCTCCTCTTTCACTTCTCCTCTCTCGTCTTTCACATATTCTCCCTTCTTTCACTTCTTCTCCCTCCTCTTTCATTTCTTCTCCCTCCTCTTTCACTTCTTCTCCCTCCTCTTTCACTTCTTCACTCTCCTCTTTTACTTCTTCTCCCTCCTCTTTCACTTCTTCTCCATTCACTTTCACTTCATTCCCTCTTCTTTCAATTCTTCGCCTACCTCTTCTACTTTTTCTCCCTCCTTTATCACTTCTTTTCCCTTATCTTTCATTTTTTCCCCTCCTCTTTCACTTCTTTTCCCTTATCTTTCATTTTTCCCCTCCTCTTTCACTTCTTCTCCCTCCTCTTTCACTTCTTTTCCCTCTTTTTCCACTTCTTCTCCCTCCTCTTTAACATATTCTCCCTTCTTCTCCCTCCTCTTTCACTTCTTCACTCTCCTCTTTTACTTCTTCTCCCTCCTTTTTCACTTCTTCTCCATTCACTTTCACTTCATTCCCTCTTCTTTCAATTCTTCGCCAACCTCTTCTACCTTTTCTCCCTCCTTTTTCACTTCTTTTCCCTTATCTTTCATTTTTTTCCCTCCTCTTTCACTTCTTCTCCCTCCTGCCTCACTTCTTTCACCTCTTCTCCCTCCTTCCACTTCTTCTCTCTCCTCTTTCACATCACTCCCTTCTCTTTCACCACTTCTTCTCCCTTCTCTTTCACTTTTTCTCCCTCCTGTTTCACTTCTTCTTCCTCCTCTTTCACTTCTTATCCCTCCTCTTCCACTTCTCCACCATCCTCTTTTACTTCTTTATCTACCACTTCTTTTCCCTCCTCTTTCACTTCTTCTCCTCCCTCCTCTTCTACTTCTTCTCCCTCTTTTCACTTTTTCTCCCTCCTGTTTCACTTCTTCTCCCTCCTTTTACTTATCCCTCCTATTTAACTTCACTCCCTCTTCTCTCAATTCTTCTCCCACCTTTTTCACTTCTTCACCTTCTTTTTCCCTCCTTCACCCTCCTCTTTCACTTCTTTTCCCTCCTCTTCCTCTTCTTCTCCCTCCTTTTTTCGTTTCTTCTCCCTCCTGTTTCACTTCTTCTCCCTCCTCTTTTACTACTTCACTTCACTCCCTCCTCTTTCACTTCTTCGCCCTCCACTTCCACTCCCTCCTTTTTCACATCACTCCCTCCTCTTTCACTTCTTCTCCCTCCTCTTTTACTTCCCCTCCCTCCTCTTCCACTTCTTCACCCTCCTCTTTCACTACTTCTCCATCATCTTCCACTTTCTCTCCCACCTCCCATCCTCTTACTCCACTACCACTACCTCTCCATTCCTCCTCTTTCCTTCTTTCATCACTCAACGAACACCAATTCAAATAAAAATTGGAAAGAAGATTTCAAGAGGAATTCCTTGTTCCACAGCTCTCTTCACAAACCTTCTCTTCGGTGTGGAAGGCCTCAATCGATCTTGAGGAAATTGACAAAGTTCTTGGCGAATTCAAACCCTGTAACTTTCCCTAAAATTCTGTTCACGTTATACATGAGTGACAATATTGGGTTTGAGTTGAATAAATGAATAGTAATAGATCAGAGTCTCCAGATTCCAAAAGATAATAATGGACCAACTCTTACCAACGTTCAAAAAAAGAAGACTGTTGCGACAATCTCAAGATTCTAGAACTGGAAGTTAAGCTTCGAGTGAAATAATACTTCTCCAATATTCAAATTCAGCTACCATGCTAAGCGCTTCCCACGATCAGTTCGGAGACTTTAAGGGGGTTATTTCTAACAGAGCTTATCCCACTCCTGAATATGGAATTTTTACATCTAAAATATATATTAATACACACAATTTTTTCATTACATTGCTTTCTATTATTATATAAAAACAAGGAAGATTGGTTTCTATTCTTCGTTTCTCATTCTGATGAGCCCAGCCTTCTATTTTTTTCAAAGAACTATTAATCTTCAATATTCGCTCTTGCAGCCTACATCTTCTGAATGGTAGTGACGAATTTCGGCATCTGATAACATATTCTTGAAGGTCTATAGGACTATCATCCACCATAGTATGTATAATTTTCATTTTGAATATTTTCGCACGAAATCACACCGATTGTTCGATAATGAATAATAATATGAAATTATCACATAGTAGTTTATGCAACGATTTTATTTTGACCCTATTAAGGCACGAGTTAGATGTAAGTTATAACACGAGCGAATGCGAGTGTTATAAATATCTCACGAGTGCCTTAATGGCCAAATAAAATCGTTGCATACACTATTTTATCTACGACCACTAGTATACATTTAATTAAAACAATTTCATTTTACCTGAGGCCGTTCAGAGATACCTAACTTCTCGTCTCAAATATGAGAAGTTATAGTAGATTGTTAGGTTAAAGTAGCTGGTGTAGCAGTTTGATGAAATCAGCTGATAGTTTCACAATATTGAATTACGATATTGATTCCATCAAAAATGCTTCTGATTGGTCCAGAACCCGTGTTATAATGTAGAACCTGTACTATAATGAGCTCTTTATGCAACGAGTCTCAAAAAGCATTTCGAAAAGACAGCTGTTTTGGCATCAATTGTGAAACTGTAATGTATACATTATGACATGGTCGTAGATAAAAAATATTGAGATACTACTTACGGTTGTTATATCATTATCAATCTCAAACAAACTAAAACTAAAGTACAGAGTAGCTTAATGTGTACTAAACAAGGAATGATACTATTGGCTAAGCGAGAAAGAGGCTGACCTTCATCGAAGGTTATATTTTTTTATTTTTTATTTTTATTGCTGATGATGCCCACATGAGTCCGAGACTTGTGCGTGGGTAATGAGGTGAATGATTACACATAAATGCCTGACGGTGGAGCGGGATTCGAACCCACGACCGCTTAAACGACAGCAAGCTGAAGTTGCGACGCCCCAACCAACTGCGTTAAGCGAATCCCCTGAAGTCCTTTGGAAACTTAGTACAGAGATTAAATCTAAAAGTATACAGTATATTTCCTTTTTAGTGGCGAAGGTGATATTGTAGAAGATATCCATAATGAATAATACGACTTGAAGTTGTCACAACCACATTTATTGAAAACCGTGAGATACTAGTTTCGGTTGTTACACCATTATTAATCTCAAACAAACTAAAACTTAAGTTCAGAGTAGCCTTATATTATATACTCAACACAGAATGATACTATTGGCTGAGGGTAAATAGGTCATAACCTGACCTTCATTGACGGTATGTGATTAGCTGAAGGCCCTAACAAGTCACGCCCACTGGTGGGAGGAGCAACAAGGAATAATCAGTGTCTTCCTTCATAGTTCATTCTATATTTATTGCTAGTAAAATTCATTAAATTTCATAATGTGTGAAACATACTATCTGGTAGAATTTATAGATTAAGTGTTAGAGAGTGTCATTAATCTTCCCTAACTTCGCCTTTTCATGCAGATGCATCAAATTTTATAATCTCATTTTCAGTCGTAATTTCATATTTTTATAATAAGTGACTAATGATATCCTATGTAATAAAAATTGGCGATGCCTTTATATTGTATTTTATACTTGTAACTGTTGAATTATTATTTGTATGAATAAAGTAATCAATCAATCAAAATCAGGAACCAAAAAGTAACAAACAAGAACAATTTACACAAGTAGGCTAGAATTCAACATTCAAAATAAAATACGAAGCTGATGAGATGCAGTCAAGGTCAACCGATAAAAACAAGAAAGTACCGATATTGAAGACTTAAATTTCTGCATTTGATTGGCAAAGGCAGACAACTGAACATTTTAGAAACTTTAGAGATAACTAGGTTCGTAAAAACGATTCCAAAAATGAATTACCAAATTTATTTCAAACAATACAACTAACTTTATTTCATCATAATTCTAACCATTCTTTAATAACGGTACTTTTTTGATTTACTTGGTTGACCTTGACTGCTTTTCATTCAGCTTCAATTTCATTTTATTTTATAAATTGATCAATTCTAGCCTATTTGTGTATTGTTCTTATTTGTTAGTTTTTGGTTCCCGATTTTGACACTGATTTTTCCTTGTTGCTCCTTCCACTACTGGGCGTGATTTGTGAGGGTCTTCAACCTATCTTAGACTTTCAATGAAGGTCAGCCAATGAGAGGTATTTTCACCCAATAGTATCATTCTGTGTTGAGTATATGTTAAACTACTCTGTACTTTAGTTTTAGTTTGTTTGAGATTAATAATAGTGTAGCAACCGAAACTAATATCTCACGGTTTTCAATAAATGTGGTTGTGATAACTTCAAGACTTATTATTCATTATGGATATCTTCTACAATATCACCTTCGCCACTACAAAGGAAATAAACTTTATACTTTTCATGCACCTTATTTTTTTTTAAATTTTATTTAAATTGTTCATAATGAAAAATAAGACGAAATTGTCACAACCACATTTATTAAAACTTCGAGAATCTAGTTTCGGTCGTTACACCATTATATATTAATAAATGTGGTTGTGACAATTTCGTCTTATTTTTCATTATGGATACTTTCCACAATATTACCTTCGCCATTACTAAGAAAGTTAAATTGTTCAATATCATCCTACTTGAAAATTAGCAATCTCCAAGTATTGTAAGACGTTTTCTGTATTGAGTTGTACTCGAATGCTTTGCTGACATAAAATGGCTGTTTACTCAACAGAGAAAGCATTCGTAGTCTAGAGCTAATTGAGTTAGGGGTGAGTTGCGAAGTTTGACACGATTTGAAGTGCTTAGTAAATAGTTGACTATCGTCTTGGGAGAGTTGGAATGAGCTGAGCTGAGTCGAGTTGAGTCGAGCCGTCCCTTCTCAAAACAACTATCATTATTTTGCGACCAGCCACTCAACCGTGACGTCACGCCTCGAGGGACTTCTTGACGCTTTCTCAATACACAAGGGCTGTAAAAGCGTTAGCTGTTCCCATTCGATTCACACTCAATACAAACTTACACTAACACTTTACATGGACGTCAGCGCTCTGCTACTCCGCGGCTGTTTCTGTTCTCCAACTGGAAGCAAGACAATAAGCGAGGCTTTCACAGCAGCAGAACATACTGTGACAAGGGAATCAACTTCACCGAAGCCGTCAAACGCACCGTCGTGAAGCTGGCCCCACCCAAAACGGCAGAAACTATAAGTTGTATATCATGAGATACTTCAGAGTTTCTGCTATTTAATGCCGCAAAAATAAATTTTCTGCTGTTTTCAGGAAAAAAGTTATTCAACTTTAAAAAAGTTAATTACTGGGTGGGGCCAGAATCACGCTGCCCCACCCACTTCGCAAAACTTAATAAAGCACATATCAATAGTTTCTGCTGAGTTTCTGCTATTTAATGCCGTAAAAATAAAGTTTCTGCTGCTTTCAGAAAAAAAGTTATAGCCAATTTAATTTTTGGGTTAATGAAACTTAATTCGCTGTAACTCGGTTAATATACACGTTACAATAACGGGCTAAGTGTCAATCTTTACTATTAAGCCATGGCTACCGTTTGAAACCAACTGTTTCTGAAACCAACTGAATTTTTTAGATGTTCACTTTCATTCGTCATAGAACAGCTGATTCTCGCATCTTATAGGCCTACAACTGCTGGTTGACGTCACATGCTGCCAGCCATCGATAACACAACACAGAGCGTGATAATTATTTCCAGTCTGTTGTGGAGGTCCTTCTCATTAATTCTCTCTCTCACTCACTCGCTCGCTCACCCACATCCTTTTCATTCTTCATCTTTCCATAATGTCTCCGTCTTCATCACTACGTCCAATCATTTCTCACTTCCCCATTTTGTTAATCAGCTTCGGCACTATTTACAGACCTTCCCGCTGTTACATAGCCTTTAATATCCATATCTTTATAATTTGCAAATTTTCTAAAGAGCAGATAACTGCAGATTGATTTTTCTATTATAAGCGATTTTTGATAACGCTTTGTTATGTTTCAAAATAATAATTGGGTTTGAAACATTTTTGGAGACTAAGATTGTGTCATTCCTTAGCCTATGTGTCCGAAAATGTTATCTTAGTGTCCAAAAACGTTCTCTTTAATATCCCAATTTAAAATTCACTTGAATTGCTGAACTGAAACCAAAAAATATTTTTTGCAGTTGTTTTCACACCTCTAATAGAAATATGTTAGTTCTATTACCTGTATTCCATTCTTCCACAGAAATAGCTATCAACTGTTCCTATAAACAAAAATCTTTGTCGCTATAGAATCTCTTATCATGATTACTGGATAAAGACTCATTAAACGATTTGAGCTACTAGCTCAAATTTGACGATTTTTTGCGGGCCATTTGTAGTTATTTCTGTCAGTTAATATTTTCAATTTTCAGCCAATTCTCAAAATCAATTGAACTTTCGATATTCTTTTACTTTTTAAACAGAATTTATCAAAAATCTGAATTACATTTTTTCGAAATAGATAAAAATCATACCTAAGTACTTCTTATTAACTCACAAAAGGGAGGATGTGGTGGAAGAAAGGAAGTTGTTTCATATCACGAATTGAAATATGCTTGGTAAGGGAATTTGATCATAGTGTATTAGTTTGAAAAGAAAATTATGAACTATAATTTTAAAATAACAATTGAGAAAAGATTTTCAAGTAATTGTGGTATTGGAGCTAACCCCCGGCAACCAGTTGTTAACCAGTTATCTAAAAAATTCGGTTACTCAGTTGGGGGTTGAAGTACAAATTTTTTATAGCTGGTACTAAATAGTACGAAATAGGTTCTAAATATTGGCATAAATTGTTTGAACAAATTCAGACATGGCCGGGTCAGCGACATGCATGTCCATTAACCCACACAAATAGTAAATGGAAATCATTGTGATTCTAGCCGATGAATATCGGGAGACAATGCTTGCTAATTTCATGTATATAGCCTTGCTCCAGCACCAGCCGGTGACTAGAGAAAATAGAATATTCTATTCCAGCGGTTCCCAACCGGTGGGTTGCAGAAGAGTTACAGGTGGGTCGTAACTATCCTAAAACTATCAGAAACCATGGAATAAACACTATAAGAGAAGATAAGAAAAATCAAATTGTGTTTTGATTGTTTTCTTGGTTCTTGACTTTGGCATCTGGGGCAGACTACAGAAGAACTGCATCTCTCCCAAGCATAGGCGTAATAAGTAGGGAGGGGGGGGGAGGAGTATTGGGGACGTAACCCAACATTGCTTAGAAAAATTGTAAGAAACAATTTGAAAAACTAAAAATTTGAAAGATCATTCATTCAATTTGAAGCTAGAGTGAAGGAACCGGCAGCTGACACCTTAGTGAGCCAATTTTTTTTTTTTTTTTTTTTTTTTTGAGGATGAAGCCCACATAGGTCTGAGACCTGTGCGTGGGTAATGAGTTGGATGATGATGATTGATGAGTTGGACCTACAGTTTTAGGTGGGTTCCGAACCACCGGGAAGTGATTTTACAGCAGAGAACATGTCTTTTTTGCTGGCCAAATGTAATCGGTCACCGTTACAAACAGGACCTACGAGAACGCAGCTTATCTCTCTGATTGAACAGAGACCTGCTACGGCTCGCGGCTATCACTTCCCTAATTCATGAATATTATCTATTTACTTTTGGGCTATTGTACGGATTAATAAAAAAATGTTTACAATCTATTTATTCAAGTCTTTTAAATAGCTGATTGAAATTGGGAACAATTTAGATACTAATTTCAACAAGAAATTTTGATTTTAAAATCACATGATATCTATACCAATAGCTGACACCTCTATTTTTGGTCACCTCCAGTAGCTGACATACCTTGACACCAGTAGCTGACATACCTTGAATGAGCTAATTTAATTTTATATATCAAATAGTAATCATACATATAAAACATACTAGAGATTGATATTAACAATAATTAAAATAATGATAATGTCTAATATAGCCTATTTGATGATTAATAATATACTAATAATTAATAAGCATAGTAGAGAAATTTGAAAATCAATAATAATAGCTTAAGAGTCCTCATTGTAATCAACTAGTTCGCTCATTTTCTTCTATAACGAACAGTTAGATTTTAAATCACACAAACTTTTTGACCACATTATACAGAAACCACAGCTCTTCTAACCAACAAACCAACATCGATATTTATGATGCCTTGAAGATGGTTTTCAACAACTCGAAAACGTTTGGCCTACAAAGTAAGTGAAATACTACTTATTCTTAATAAAAATTTGACTGCAAGTCGTTGAATTCACTTGAAAAGTTAATACTAACAACGCAGTTCGTCATGGAACAAGAAATCCAGGAATTCAATTGAAATCAATGAGTAGGCCTCAATCCATGGCCAAGGAAGAACTAGAACAATATGGAATGGTCATCATATATACGACATAGTGTTCACATTCACTACAATATCACCTATTATATTATTAATTTATGTTTAAATGGAATCATTTGAGAAAGCAAAGCAATGTGTAATAGATGTGGAAATTAATTATATCCAACAGCCTTTGCTATACTGAGCGACTGTAGTTGTGGTCGCGCGCCACAATTGAGGCTCAATTAAGTCAGCCAAGCGCTTTTGTCAGCGTTTGGTTCCTTTACCCTGTATGAATATTGTATAATATGTATTATATTTATATTCTGAGAAATTTTTTGAAGGGAGTAATATGTAAGAGTGATTGACCGTGGGAGGGGTTAGTAAACCCACCACCCACTGAGTCAACTCTATTTACTCCACTCTATTTTGTCCACTGCTCCCAGATGACTCACACAGATTCGTGTGAACCTGTTAATTTTATCAATTACAATCTAAAAACTTAAGGGTCTTTGGTGCGTTGTGCGATGAAATGGGAAGTGAGCCAGTGGCGCACCCAAGGAAGGGGGATTAGAGGGCTTAAGCCAACCCCCCCCCCCCCCCAAGAACCCGAGCTCTTTGAAAAATTGTTAATTATTTTCAAGATAATTTATTATGGAGAATATGTGCTGTAGGCTGATTAGTGTTGGTACATGTCATGTATTCAGCTTTTAAAGTAGAATAATGTTCATAACTAGTGGCTTGACATGGGGGGCTTTGGGGCTCAAGCCTTTCCCACAGGTCCTGAAATCCTTATCAAAACGTTGATAATTTTCAAGCGAATTGGCTGTGTGTAATATGAACTCTAGGCTGTACATTTCAAACTTGTTTAAATAGGATAGTGTTTATAACAATTAACAATATCGGTATACTATTAAAAGGAATATTATGAGTGACTACCATAGGTGGAAATAGAGTTTGTTGCCTGGCAGATTTGACCAGGCGGCTGGGTAAAGATAATTCGTCTCACTCATATTAATCTGGCAATCATTTAACCAATAAGTACAGGACCTCTAGCCTCTAGAACCTCCTAAACCTGTAATACATTTAACGTTACAGTAGATTAATAATATAATATTTTTCGGAAGGTGAAGCTCAGATAGTTCTGATACCTGTGCGTGGGTAATGTAATGTGTTGAATGTTAATGTTTGATAAGTTGGACCCACAGTTTTAGGTGAGTTCCGAATCATCGGCAAGTGATTTTATAGCTGAGAACCCTCTTTTTTGGTGGCCGATCTATTCGGTCACCCTTACCCTAGGAATTTGTAGCTTATCTTATCTGACTGAACAGGTACCTGTTACGGTTCGCGGCTAACAATTTCCTAAAAAAGGTTACAGGTTTTTGCGAAAAAAATTCAATATAATTGCAAAAGTTTATTCCTTTTTAAACGCATCAATACAGAAAGAAATACAGCAAAAGAGTGAAGTTATCATTTTCAATAAGAGATCAATAAATTAGCACTCATTCAGAAAGCTTTAGGCTTCTAAAGCCCTCATTTAGGTGGTGAATTGAATGCATTCGTTGCGAAATGGACTGTAAAATTATTTAAAACATTAAGTACTGCGATTTTTTTTCGAGGATGAAGCCCACGTCGGTCTGAGACCTGTGCGTGGGTAATGAGTTGGATGATGGTGATTGATGAGTTGGACCTACAGTTTTAGGTGGGTTCCAAACCACCGGGAAGTGATTTTACAGCAGAGAACAGTGTCTTTTTTGCTGGCCAATCTAATCGGTCACCGTTACAAACAGGACCTACGAGAACGCAGCTTATCTCTCTGATTGAACAGATACCTGCTACGGCTCGCGGCTATCACTTCCCTAATTATAAAGTTATATGAAATATGCAAAAAAAGGCCAAAAGAAGGCGTTTTTAAGATTGAAGGTTATGAGTTTGGTTATTGATTGTGAATAAAGCACCCAGAGTTTAATAAACCAGAATTTAAATTGGATCAAAAACAGAAGAATAGCAAGTTGAAAGCATCTGTTCAAAATCAGTATGCTTTGATTAAAAAAACTCGACTTTATAAAATTTGGGACCGTTCTTGACTATTGAGTACATTCATATTTAATTTCAAAACATGATTTGACAAGGTTTGATTGAGAAAGTGAACAAAATGTTTGGTTCATTGGCAATTTAATTGGTTAACCACTAGGCCGACAATAAAAAAAACATCATTATATCATGTTAATTTTGTGACTTTTTGTAAAATATCAATTGAAATATCAATATCAATAATTTGGTAATCTCGATTAGCGTTCAGACTGGCATTTTTTGTTCACTTTATTATCAACATAAAGGTCTCATAAGGCATCATAAAAATAAATAGTAGTGAATCTTGTAGCACGTTTCAGATAATTTTACACCGGTTCAATTAAATTCACGCCATCTATATAAAGACCTTAGTCATTTCTGAATGGATGATGGAATAGCTGTAATCTTTCGCCCTCTTTATTTCTGTAACAAAACGTTCCGGACGTACATTCATTATATTTTTTTTATCCTCATGAGAAGTTGCTTATGCAGTGTGGCAGAATCGTTTTGAACTCTTGAAACACTCTGTACAAATAAACTCATGATGGACACATTCTGTTTATCCATTGCTTATTAACTAATGCTATTTTTAAAAGTCAAGTAATGAATCAATAAGAGATCACAATAAACGTTTTTGCCCACACATAAACTTTATCGGGCAACATTCTTGTAAAAAGAGCTCTGAAAAATCCTAATTTTAACCCCCTCCCTTCACAAATTTTACCTGGTAGGACGGGTAAGACCCCCCCCCCCCAAAACCAAAAGTCTGGGTGCGCCCCTGAAGTGAGCACAAGCAACTACTCCTGCATTGTGAAGTCCATTGACTATCCATAGGAAACGTTCTTGCCAGGTTGATTCAGGCTTCATGATAATGTACGGTTGTTCTTCGTATCACAATTGCAAGTAGGAGAGTTGAAAGCTCTTGTCTTTTTTGACAAATGCCTTAATGATGAGGTTTGGTTAATAAAGTTAGCTTACTAAGCGTATATTCTTAGTTCTCTAAATACTCTTAATTTGACCTTAAGAAAAAAAAATTCACAAATTATTTGTGCAAGACAAAATTGATGCTATACTATCAAAGAGATACAATGGTGGTCCGATAACATTTAGAAAAATGTATTATTTGATGACTTACGACTTCTGAACGATTTTTTGGATGATAAAATTATTACAGAACTATCAAAGTAAATAAAGAAACTTCCAAAATGATCTATGATCATCTTAAAGCCTTGGCTTCTGAACTAAAACACTACCTTTCTTTCATAGAAGAATGAAAACAATGGATTGAAAATCCATTTGATGAGGACAACAAACTTAAATAATCTCAGCCTTACGACCTCCCAGTTACTCTTTTAAATCTTAAAATATTACAGTAACTGAACATTTCTTACACATTTTCTCTTAACAATTTGAGTTATTTAACTATTCACAATCGTGTTATGTAGATACATCAATTTAAAATATTTTAACAAAATTAAATTCTTTCTAAAAATAATACTGTATTCATCAAATTTTTTATTGCAAAATAAGAAGTCTGTTCTATGAAGTTTTATATTCAAATACTGAGTTTGAAATGTGTGGCTATTTTAGGTTTCCCTTTATTTTTTGGGTGAGTTTTTTGAAAAACCAGTAATTAATTATTTTGCAGGAAAATGTAGAGAGTAAATTGAACTGCCGCGATTCTATCATTTAATCAGGCTATAAGGAGAAAGATTGAACATCATTTTGGATGGTGATGAGGATAGAATATCCAACAATATCCGTAATTGCGATGAGATTTCTGATGGTATTCACCACCCAGGGGCGTATTCAAGGGGGGGGGGGGTCCCCGGGTCCGGATCCCCCCCCATCCCCATTTGAGATGACTAAGCACTAGATAGAATGCTTTTTTGCTGTAGGAAAGGTTCTTGAGAATAATTCTATACCAGTGATAATAATTCTAGTGAACAAAATTTAATCTAGACGGAATTAATATTACAATATTGGAGTGTTGAGAACTGAGCATCGCGGCTGTTATTGTATCCATTATTGTAGCATGTTTAGACTATCTTTATACGTTAGAGGAGAGAACTTTAATGTATGGTACATTATCGAGAAAGAGTGGGTTAGAATTTCATAACAAAACTGGGAGAAGTCATTAGTCTAGAAAAAACGTATTATAGTAGCATAGCTCGCAAATGTTGACATTGTGAATTCTTTTTCCATGATAAAATAACAAAATGATTTTATAGACTTCCGTTTGAGCTTTTCAACTGTCCAGAAGCTCAGTTTCTGCGTAGTCACGGTCGGTGTTGAAGTAAAATTAATAATTTCGATTTCGGTCCTGGTACAATGCCATACAATCTTGCATTTATACAAGTTTTAATAGAGAGTAAAATAATTGCTGCCATTTAATATTAGTTTTTAATTTTTCAATTATTGGATTTTTAATTTTTCGTTTTTAGTTTGTTTTGGCTGAAAAAAGAAAATATCCATTACTTTTACGCAAAAACAGCTAAAACATTAATAATTAAAGAAACATTGACTTCATCCTCAAACAGTAGTTGTGATAGTTCAGAAATCAATCAGGTGTGGGATTTCTTCATTTGTTGAAACAAATTAATTGAATCCAATCTCAGGGACTTGACTCATAATTTCTTTGAGAAATTCATGAGTCTTGCTGGTGAGAATTGGTGAGTACACATAAATTTAAAGAATTAACACCATTTTCTGCAAATAATAAATTGAAAACGATATTGATTTTCCCAATATTGGATGGTGCACACACAATTCAAAAGTACACTGTGTCTCATTTGTTGCTTTCTGTTCTTCTCATTTAAATACTTATCAAAGTTGATCAGTGGTAGTTTTGATATGTGCTGTTTCAAGTTCATTTTTCAATACAGAGACAATATGATTATTTTTCCAGACAACACTATTATTATCAATCCATGAATTGTATTTCGAATCAAAGCCCAACCATTTCACATACAATTTGTTACCTTTCTTCTCTAGTACACTCTCAATAACATACACATCAGGGTACTTGGTTTCTTCTTTCCATACTCATAGAATGTAATACCCTTTTAATGTATCGTTGTCTTCACCTATTCCCTTCACCTTTCATCTCACATGAGATGGGTGTCGAAAAATATGTTTTCTTTTTAAAAACATGGAGTTTGGAAATTGTAAAATGGGTTTAGCAACTTTTTAATATTAAAAAAAAAACATTCGTATATGTATTGTGTAATAAGTAGTACAGTATAATACTTAATTAATAAATTGAAATAGTTTAAAATTGGTGAACTACGGCTGCTGTGATACAAAGTGAATAAAAGTTTTAGGATTTGATTGCGGTGGGGGGGGGGGGGGGGGTTAGTCAAGGAGTGTTGTATGAAAAATTTCTGGATAAGCTTATGTCACCACCATATGAAAACGCCCTTTTTTAATTTTCGCTTTCATAAAAAACAAATACGGAAATCAACTCAAGGTTGAAAGTGACTCAAGATTAAAAAGATTAAAAAGATTAAAAATACCTTCATTCAACCCTGACATTGACGTTTTAGTGCAAACGAAAAAGTCTTGAATACATTAATCCTCATTACTTAATAAACAGCAATTTGACTTATTAAAAGGTTGTGATAACAATTTTCTTAACTGTAATCATATCAAAGCCGTATTAATATCTTTTGATTAAAAAATTAAAATGGTTTTTGAGTAAGCCTACTTTTATAATATTCTAGTTCTTTTTTTCACCTATATAGGAGCATTTTTTAGTGAGTAAGAAATCACTTGTTGCATATATTGCAAGCATAGGGGAAAGTGGGAGAATACCGTGCAGTGGGGTAATACCGTACACCCTTTTTTTGAATCTTCTGGTAGTAGTTAGTAGCACGTGAAGACATTCCACAATAATTGCTTTAATGGGAGTGGGCCGCTTCGATACGCAACACACATCACCACATACAGCAGCCGGCTGTGACGTCATATTACAAATAATCTAGAAAAATCGATTACTCCGTTGGGGTTGATGTATTAAATTAATAATTCAACTTGACACACAACTCAATATAATTGAAACTTATTATAGATACTACTAAGCACATACATACCAAAGAGTAAGTTGAGTTACCCCACCACTAGTAGTTCTGTGAAGAGTAGTCCTCACGCAATAAACCCTTCAAATATCTGAAATATATTTTGCGAAATTTTACCCATTGTCCACTTCATATTAGGGGAAGAACAGGACAGGGGGAGCTGATTTTTTTGGAGCATTTTGTTAGCTTTAACTTTGGTGAGAACAGAGAAATAGATGAATCTTAATTATCGTTTCCAATGTATAAGCGAAAAACCGAAAAATTGTACCCTTTTTAAACCTGACTTGAGTTTTTGACTTTTGTAGTTATGGTTTCCAAGTTCTCTTCAAAATCGTTTAAAAACCTTATTTTAAAAAACCTAAATCTTATTATTTTGTGTATTATGTAACTATGTGCATTACTAACCATGCTCAAATGTGTTTAGAATGCACAAATTCAAGTGTAACTTTAAAACATTTCCTGTGGGGGGGGGGGGGGATCCCCGAACCCCACTTTTGCTGGGAGGTAAACCATACCCCCATGCCCACGGTAAGTTACAGCTCCGGTACTTCTCAATTCAGAAATTAAGCCTTGTTCTGGCATGTATGAACATTAGTAGTAACATTGTCTCAAATGACCGGTCTATGCTGATGTGTCATTAACCGAGATACAGCCAATTAATTTTCGTTGACCCTAAATTTAATTGGCTATAACTTTTTTCTGAAAGCATCAGAAACTTTACTTTTCATGGCATTGAGTAGCAGAAATTCAACTGGAAATCTTGACATATATTGAATTGAAATTTTTGAAGTGGGTGGGGCTGGTTAAAAATAACATTGGTTTAAATGGCAAAATAGTTTTTGCTATATCTTTTTTGCTGGTGTAGCTACGGCTATGCTGTTAGTGTCATTCGATAGCCACTGTTTAGCAGTAAAGATTGGCATGTAGCCCGTTATTGTAACATGTATATTAACCGAGTTACAGCCAATTAATTTTCATTAACCCAAAACTTGAATGGGCTATAACTTTTTTTCTAAAAGCAGCAGAAAATTTATTTTTGCGGCATTAAATAGCAGAAACTCAGCAGAAACTATTGATATGTGCTTTATTAAGTTTTGCGAAGTGGGTGGGGCAGCGTGATTCTGGCCCCACCCAGTAATTAACTTTTTTAAAGTTGAATAACTTTTTTCCTGAAAACAGCAGAAAATTTATTTTTGCGGCATTAAATAGCAGAAACTCTGAAGTATCTCATGATATACAACTTATAGTTTCTGCCGTTTTGGGTGGGGCCAGCTTCACGACGGTGTCAAACGCCAATGTTTAATAGCACTCCTACGCTTCCAACTTCCTCGACTATAGCCACATGTCATTGCAAAGCATTAACGTTGCACAGTGTCAATCGAAGCTCAAATAATGCAATCCGTTCAAGGTTCAGCCTGACAGCACAGCGCGCTCAGTCCAATATTGTCATCTCAGTCAATATTGTAAGCGTCCCCTGAATGAGAGAACTATTCCATTCGTAGTTAATTTAGACTCAATAGATTTCTTCAATTCAACTTTATATAATGAAATAATATATTAACGTCTTGATATCCTCGGCCGACGAAACTCTAGCGCTGTATGTGATGTAAAAAGGAACTAGATGTATTAAAAAGAAAGGGATTGGATGAGGAGGGTGAGGAAGAGGAAGAGAAAGGATGATGATGATGAGGGGGAGGGAGAGGAGGAATAGAAGTGGGTGAAGGACAAGGAGGAGGTGGAGAAGAATAAGGAGGAGGGGGAGGAGCAGGTGGATGAGCAGGTGGAGGAGGAGGAGGAGCAGGAGGAGGAAGAGGAGGAGGAGGAGATGGAAGAAGAGGAGGAGACCGAGGCAGAATTGGAAGAGGAAGAGGAGGAGAAGGAAGAGGAAGAAGAAAAAGAAGAGGAAAAGCAAGAAGAAAAAGAACAAAAGAATGATGGTGATAAGAAAAAAAAAAGAGGAAATAAGAAGGAGAAGGGCCATTATATCGTGGAATCTACTAGTAAATATTATTATTTATATATTGTGACAAAATAACATTGAATGTGAAGGCACAACAGACTCGAGTCCAAAACTGCTCTCTTCAAAAATTTTAAATAAAAGGAACCATATAATTATTTTTCGAGTAGAGTATTTTGGTCAATCTAAATTTTCAGCGTTAAAAACATTACATTGAGGTTAATTTTAACGCTGAAAATTAAGATTTACCAAAATACTCCACTCGAAAAATAATAAAACGATTTCTCTTCAATTGATGGCAACCAATTTGAAAGTTCACTGAAAACGGTAAATAGTAGTCTATAATATAGCATTTTGATAGAAACTTTCAAGCCGAAGAATACTATCTTTTAATAGTAATAATAATAATAATAATAATAAACGTATAACTTTTAGTGGTGGGGAGCCCCTTACAATTGCTGCCACCTAGCCGTCTGAACCATGTTTTGAAGAATTTTGTTTACGGACAATTTTAGGTTGGTTCCAAATGCCAGGGAAGAGCTGATCGCATCAAGTCATAGCAGCTCGGTCACCCATTCAAGCGCAAACTAGAGAAATCGTGACTGAACATCTTGATCGCATGAACACCGCGTAACCTATAGGTAACGTTGATATAGTTCCTTGATTTCTTGTTCCATAACGATCTGCGTTGTTAATATTCACTATTCATGGTAAATTCTTGCAGTCAATTTTAATTCAGAATAAATAATAATTTTACTCACTTTTTGGACAAACGTTTTCAAGTCATGGAGACTCATTTTCAAAGGCCCAGAGACTCATCTCAATATAGTTGCTATAGATCAAGATTCTATAGTTGTCATAGAATCACAACTTTCTATAGGAAGGCGCTGATTCACGAAGGATCATAAAATTTATCTAGGAGGCAATCAGTGATTGGTTGTAGAACATTAACGGGGATTTTTCAGGTACGGTAAGTACATAAATCTACAAAGTTACTCAACTTTCCTTATAAACTAAGTAGATTTTGAATTGATATTGTGGAGCTCCATACTAAAAATAAAAACGGTCAATATTTTTCAATTCCTCTTACTTAATTGAGCACTAGACTGGTTTCGTGGCCTCACTGGTCACATTTTCAACAGTATTGAAAAATAACAACAATAATAATAATAATAATAATCTGGCATCTTGGCAATACCAGATACTTTACAGCTTACAAGGAATTGCCAATATGCCAGATGACTATTATTATTAAAAGAATAAAACACTGTCAAATGTTGTCAATTCCACTTCTTTATCACTACAGCACTTACTACAGCACAACATTTGACAGTGTTTTATTCTTTTATTATGGAGTTCCACAACATCAACCAAAATTCTACTATTATTATTATTATTATTACTATAATTGTTATTATTCAATACTGTTGAAAATGTGATTAGGGAGGCCACGGACCCGTCCTAGTGCTCAATAAAATAAGAGGAAAAGACAAATATTAACCGTTTTTTCTTTAAAAAAGCAAGAAGTTTTTTTTGGAGGATGAAGCCCACATAAGTCTGAGACCTTAGCGAGGGTAATGTATTGGATGATGGTGATTGACAAGTTGAACCTACAGTTTTAGGTGGATTCCGAACAACTGGGAAGCTTTTACAGCAGAAACAGAAGCTTTTTGCTTGAACAGATACCTGCTACGGCACTAACCGCAAAAGTGATATTGTAATATGGTAGAAATCAATAGAGAAATAAAAGTGTGAGTTGCTTCAATAAAGTTGTAGCAAAGCTTCCTGGACAGAGTTGCCGACGTTAATGTCTCATCCATCAGCGAGAAAACTTGTAAACTTGCATCCCGACGCTGCTGCCATGTTATTTCGTCGACAACAATAAGAAAAGCCGGACAGAAACATCCTGTGGATGATGTATCGCGCGATAACTCCATTACACCACTTCCCGTTTTCCTGTTTCTCGCCTGGCAAGGAAGCGCGCACACTTCCTGTCAGAGAGATTCGCCTGTGCAGATCAGGATACAACTCACAAAGAATAGGAATATTATGTACAAGGAAGCTGCAAGCCGCGCCATATTGTGCGTTCTTGAATTCCTGCTACAGTTCTGACGAACGATTCTCCAGCTGTGCAATTTTATATTATTATTATTATTTTATTTCGTCATGTGAAACTGTATTATTTTCATGAGCACAACTCTTACAGTCTATGACATGTCAATATATTTTTAATCCTAATCCATATCAGTTGTTAGATCGCAACAGGTAAATTGTTAACAACTAAAAGCATAAAAAATGTCAAATATTTCTCTTAGTGTCATCATTCCATCACTCATCGCACGTATCTCGTCCTAGCCCGAGCCAAGCGCGAAAAAGCCAAGGAACCAAAGCGTGTTGCCGGATTCACAATAGTTATGTATTGCAACATTGGATACTGTCTGCATAGTATATCCATTGGATAAAGGGTTGTATAGCCTACTATCCATTTAAAAAAAAAAAATGTTTAAAGAAAACAAACTTTTTAATAAACATTTTAAAGAAATTCAAACTTTTAAACAGAAATTTTAAACAAATTCAAATTTTTGTTTCTTCCTATTTTCAAATTTTAGAAGTGCTAAATGTTCACGTTCTTTGTTAATGATGTAGTTCATATGCATGAAAATATAAGACACATCCACACATCAAGGGTATAAGTATTGTTCTCTACAAATTACTTTATATAGTGCTCTCTAAAATGTATGACTGTTTGGAAATTTAGTTTGCGTTGATATAAAAGTAATAATTACATAAAATATTACGACTGAACTAAGAGTAACGATGATAATATGTACAGGTAGCAATGCCAATTATTGGAGATTACCAACTACAAAAAGTAACTGATGGTTCAAAAAGTTGATATAAATAACAATAAACAAGTAAAGAAAAAAAAAACAAATATGACAATTACAATTATTGAAGCTATAAATGATTTGAGGATCATCAACTACAAAAATGTAATTGATAGTTCAAAGCATCTCAAATTGCAAAAAGAACAGTTAACTTTTGTTTGTTGGTTAAAATAAATACTGATTTTGATTGATTTGATTTTTCCTATTTTAAAACTTCTTTTTTGTTAATATCAACTTACAATACAATCAAATACAAGGAAAATTACAGTTCTTAATAACAATAAAGCCCAAAGGTAGAACCTGTGTGGGGAAAATAAATAGCTCATAAATATTACTGCTAATTATTTATATAGAATACTGTAAATGATTGTTGATTGAATTGAGATTGACATATTTCTAATTATTTATATAGAATACTGTAAATTATTGTTGATTGAATTGAGATTGACATATTTCTTGAGGAACAATCCAGATACTTGAAAGATTCATAAAAATTACATTTTGGTATGGAAATATTATATTTTAAATTATATTATTAAATTAAATTATAAAATTGTTATTATTAATAATCATTTAATCATTATAATACTTATTAATAACTAATCAATAATTAATAATTATTAAAAATAAAAATTATTAAATTAAATTATTTTATATTAAAATTTTACATTTTACAGTTGCGGTATGGAAATTACAGCATTAGCCTACAAATTCCACGGTTTTGGGATTAATGCTCGATACGAACTGGTATTTTTTAATCATCATTCACTACGTATTATATTCAGGTTCATGTGAAATTCATGCACAATACAATAAATAGCACCATCTCAACTAAAGAGGAAAGAGGAACAGTCAGCGAAAAGATTGTTAACATTGTCAGAATTTCGTTAGCATAGTTCAAATCACCACAGATAGTAATTTAATTACACAAACATTCTCAAAAAAACTAACAGGAAAGCTTGAAAACTGTCATGTATCTCTGTTAAGTATGCGGTGTTATTGTGACTTATGCGAAGAGTTTCTATTCAAAAGAGTGAATTTAAAAAAAATCCTTGTTCACATTGTTCGTATTCACTTTTCATAATATATTTGTATGACTTAAACAATTACTCTTTTAGAGATGAGTAACATTAGGATTTCTTCAAGCTCGAGTGAGGGAGCGAGTAAAAAATGAAAAAGAGCACATTGGGTGAGACAGACGGATCTTGAACTGGTATAACACGTAACAAGTCGAAGGACAATCGGTTGAAGGAAGAAGGGAGATGTCAGTATTTTAGAAGATCACTGAGAAACCCATTTATTTGTGGGTGCATTCAAGCAACTAACAACAAGGTGCTCTTACAAGAATGAAACACTGCTCAATGCTTAGCTTCACAAGACTGGTATCAGGGGTAAACAACTGTTCCACAAACTACAACTGAATCATTTCTCTGAGAGTAGGTCCTAAAAGTGTCCTCAAACTGAAGTTTGACTATAGATTGCTTTTGAAAATACTGAGCCGTACGAACGGAGACATTTATTGCGACAGATCACTGTCGGGATCTATACTTCAAATGTTGGATACGTGTTATATTTGTCTAGCTATGTTTGATAATTTAGATAAATTTTAGTTCCGGGTTAACAGAATAAATATTCAAAAAAAATTTGATTATATCGTTTTTCTAGCTCTAGTCCAGAAGAAGTTCACACTCATGTGCCAAATCTACATTACTCTAGCAACAAGTGATGCTAACACTTGTTCAAACAAAAAAATTAGATCAGATTTTTTTTGGAGGATGAAGCCCACATAGGTCTGAGACCTGTCCGTGGGTAATGACTTGGATGATGATGATTGATGAGTTGGACCTACAGTTTTAGGTGGGTTCCGAACCACCGGGAAGTGATTTAACAGCAGACTAGATTTGCTGTCCTTATTTTTTCTGGGAGGGCGAAGTTAAGGCGCCGCCGGCTCTTCCACTTAATCCTTAGGTGAGGTGATTGCACAGGAATACTGTCCCTGAATACATATGAAATACCACTAGCAAACAAGCATTACAAATAAATTCCAAAAGACAACTATTATTGAATTAAGTAATAAAGTAATGCAGTTCAAAATTTATCACTGCCATTTTTTTCAAACTGTTCTGAAAATACAGTTTTTCACCCAGAGAATTGATATTTAGATTGAAATACAAAGGACTTTTAATATTGTTTATTGATTTTTCTTCCATAAACAACACAGTGCAATCACAAAGGATAAATTACATATAGTTACAGTCAAAATTTGAAAAGGATTAAATATGAAATGTGAAATAAAGGACTTGAAAAGCTGTTTTCCAACTTCAAATTTCTGTAGAAATCCAAAGTTTTTCTAGAGTTAATTTACAATTTATTCAAAGAATCAAGCTCAATTTTTTCAACCGAGGATAATTCTATTGTTATTGCTTCCGTTCGCTAACGTACCTACTTTTCTGCTTCCCTCCTAATAAAGGACCTAAATTTTAACCAAGCTTGAGTTAATGCACTTCGCTCAGCTTGAATTAAATGAGAGTTGCAAAGATTAACCTTGATTCAATTCAGTTGTCCGTGGTGGTTTGCTGGTTGGTTTCAATTTTCAATTTCAATTAAGCGAGAGGACGAGTAGGTACTGTGTTTGGGGAATTTAATATCCACACAGAAATGGAAGCACTTCGTTTCGAGGCTTGTCACAAATAGAAGAAACCGGAACGAGATGGGAGTGTCGTTCAATGATGATAATCTCTGAACTGAACAGAGTGAAAAAGAGAAGCCGAATTTAGATGGCATTGGAGAGAGAAGAGGCTTCCAGACAACTTGTTAAATATTCAGACGCTCTTTCCTTCAAGAGCGACGACCCGCCAGTGCCTTGCTCCATTCCGACTTCAAGTCAAAAGTGGAGATGACGTCGAATTTAACGTTGCGCACAGTCAAATCAAGCTGGAAAACTCGACCCGCTCTGTAACCGCTAATAAGGTAATCTTCTTGATGCATCACGGCCACTGTTTTAACACGTAATAGAGTCTGAGACGTTGGAGAAGTCAAAATCCTTTGTTCTTTCCCTATTATTCAAAAACCATAATCACCACAAACTCCAGTAGGTCATTTTTCTCTTTTAGAATACAATAACAGAAACATGAGACAAGCTGCTACTTTGATATTTACAGAATACTGAAAATTATTGTTGATTGAATTGAGTTTTGACACATTTTTTGAGGAACAATCCAGACACTTGAAAAATTCTTCAAAATTACATTTTGGTATGGAAATTTTATATTTTAAATTATATTATAAAATTATTATTATTAATAATCATTATAATACTTATTGATAACTAATCAAATAATTAATAATTATTAAATTAAATTATTTTATATTAAAATTTTACATTTTACAGTTGTCATATGAAAATTACAGCATTAGCTTACAAATTCCACGGTTTTGGGCTTGATGCTCGACCCGAACTGGTATTTTTGTATCATCATTAACTACATATTATATTCAGGTTCATGTGAGAATCATCAGCAATACAAAAGGCATGCAGTTCCATGTCCTCCCTCCAAAGCATTCAAATGGAAATTTACATTTAAAATGAACATTGAAATGAATAATCGCTAACCGTGACAAACCCCAAGCCAAACCCAACGTTCCATTTATATCAACTATCAATTTTCTCATTGAATTGTTTCGGTGAAATCTTATAGAACTTCAATTTAAAAAAATTGAACGTTTTATTAATGTATGACCGAAATAAAATAGATAAGATTCATCCAAACGATGCAACATATTGCTTTAAGGCGCTCTACACCTCGTTTACATTACAAGATTATAGACTACAGCTGGATTAGTCTAGCACAGGTCTATAAACGTTCAGGAAGAGTTCTCTACGAGAGAATTCTATCATGAGAGGTTACATCGTTTTTCGCTGACTTTTCGCGATCCACAAGAAATATTTTTTCAGTAATCGAAAGCTTTTGAGTGCCTTTATACATATTGTTTGAGATTATCTAGCAGAAAAAAATTCTAAGCAAACAATAATTTACGTTTTAGCTTATTAACTGACAATAATTTGTTTTATGAATTTTATAATATATGCTTTTTTTAATGTGATTTGATCTCTTCCTAAAAACACTACAAAACCACTTTCCAATATAAAGCGCTAATGTAATTTGAGAACAAAAACTTTCAAAACTTGAGCACAAAAACTTTCAAAAACAGTTCAGTACCCAAGTTCAAGGCCAGGAAAACATGAATATAGTGGTTTTTTTCTCGACGGATAATTATGTATTATTTTATAGAGGCTGAATCCAAATATGAATCGTTCTTCGAGGTGCCAAAGTTCATATCCGGAATCAAAGCATGAAATACGTAAGATCCGTTAAATAAAAAAAAAATTTGTTTTTTCTAGAATCACCTTTATGATACTTGGCTAATGTATTAAAAATCTGTATTGTAGAGCGTGGTAGGGTACCTCTGGTACTGATACTATATAAATATTTTTATTCCAACATATTCCATATTGAATAAATAAATTATAGCGACCTCATGCCGTTGTGTGGGTCTCATGGGCGAAAAAAGCAGAATAATAAGTATAATCTGTTTGCTTCAGTTGTTGAAATTTCACTAAACAGCGCCGGAAAAGTTAGTTTCGAAGTAACCACCAGTCTAATTGAAATCTTTTGTTGAGCAGCATTTCTTATTCTGAACTCATTTAAGACCTTTGCCCCACTCAGAAACAAGAGTTGCTCTACAGGCCGCCCCACAGTCGGGTCTTGACCTCTTTTCAACGACCCTCGAAGCAGATAAATGGCGAGGGTTAGTTAGGATGGGCGAGGGAAAGCCACGTATCCTTTCTTGGGCGGGTTGTCACCGCCATTTTGATCTTGAAGTTTAGTGCTCTTTGTTCGCACTCTTGTCGTGCTCTAATCTTCACTAACTTCCCATCCAACCATCCAACTCTCAACTTTCAACTCTTCCAACTTGTGATTCTGTCTCCCAACAAAACTGGCCATGCCAGCTCTGTTCGCTATCTAGGGTACTCAGCCCACCGAATCTCACTTCAAAAACACACAGCACTAGGAGTATTCTCTTAGAATTTATCTCATTTTAACTGTCACGTATTTGCAACTTTGAAATGTGCAAAAAATTAATGGCATTTAGGCCCGTATTTATGAACGTGACTTATCAAAGATCGACTTAAGTCAGATCGGTTAAGTCAGACTTAGCGGTAATAACCCTAAAAGTCAACCCAGCTCCCACAACAAAGATCTGACTCCTGATAAATAATTTAACATTAATAATTTACATTAAACAACTCTAATTTACACTAATATGAGAATTTACACTACGTAAATGTTGCAGGGACAACTGGGTCGGCTTATAACCTCACCTTTCAGCTAGTAAACTCACCTAGTATAAGTAAAGCTTAGAATAAAGTTCGTATTTATGAACCTTTCTTAAACATCTTCTTAACTTAAAAGCCAAGACGTGCTTATAATTGGAGTCTCAAATCCGTTCTTAGCCAAGCTAGGTACAGAGCTGTCTTGATGCCGTTCTTAGATTGTTGTGTTGCATCATATTTTGATTTCATTTTTTAGTATAGCATCGGCTCATAATAATAAAATAAAATCATCATATCCAATTTTTGCACCATTGCAATGTAATTCACTGTATATTTGACATTTTGAAATTATTTCTACTTATTTTATAGTTCTAACCTTACATTTTTTGGCACTAGAATTGATTCTCTTTTTAGGAAATAGAATGGATGAAGTTCGTTAGTCTGCTGGCAGATAGCGTTCAATACAATGCTCATTATTCAAATTCGGGAAACAGAAAATAATGATTTGAAAAATGTTGGCATGGTAATTATTATGTAACAGTAACTGTAAGTTTACATGCAGTGCAGTATCTTTATCTTTTCATGCATGTTATTCTATGTTTATAGAGCCTGATAATACGACACAATTTTAGGTTAGCTTGTGACCACGTTCAATGTAATAGAGCCTCACCAACTCGGTCTTGGATAACTCCTGCTTAGATCAACGTAAGTCACGTTCATAAATACGGGCCTCAGTGTTCTTTATCATCATCATCATACAGTATACAAGAAAATATTCATAAGACCTATTTATCACTTGTTAATTAAACGTCCCTGATTTGTAAACAAATCGAAGTTTTGTAAACAAAATTGAAAGTAGGATGTGACTGTGGTGAGTTGTAGCCGTCTCAGCCTGCTTCCAACTTGAAAAGATATTCTTTCTTTTTTTGCAAACACTCTTATTTGTTAGTAATTGATTAGTAATCTATTTGTTAGTAATAAGGCTGACCTGGTTGAGCGGCCCAAAGGTCGAGGTCTTTTCGCCGCGTGTAGGTGGCGTCCTTGGCTTCTGAGCAGAGACTGACCACATGCCTTGAAATGACCGCCGACCGAGGCACGTCGACGAATAAGTCCATCTGGTAGTTTTCTCTGCCCCGGTCTTCTTCCGCCGTTCGCACTGTGCCCGGATTTTTCTGGAAAAAAGAAAATACAAGTTATAAACATATTCAAAATTGCATGACAGTATAAATAAGAGTAGCAAGTAAAAATATTCAGTTGATAAAGCTTTTTATAGTGTACAAGGGTTCCTTTCACATCAAAATTAAGCCTCACCCCAACTAATTGCTATAGTAATTATGGTAACTAGTGTATAAGAGTATAATTGTTGATCTGACTTGTCTTATGCCCGGTTTCTGAGTTGTTCATTAAGTTTAATGGATCAATGCTGGAGCAATGGGTTAATGATCCATTAAACTTAATGTACAACTCAGAAACCGGGCATTATACCCCTTAACTGGAGTCTCCAAGACGTAATCTACAAAAAAATCACCATCATCCAATTCATTACTCACGCACAGGTCTCAGACCTATGTGAGCTTTATCCTCGAAAAAAGTACGATGTAATAGCAATCTTTGAATTAACAAGGGGTGTATTATTGGTTTTAATAAGTAGAAATAACAATTGATAATAAACTTTATTATAATAAGCTATACCCGATGGTTCGGCACCCACCTAAAATTGTAGGTTCACCACGCTGCGATAACATGGCTCAACCGGTTAAGTAGAAAACCCATAAGGGTCTGTCCACCAATATAAGCCTCCAATATGCTTATTATTTGTATTATTATTAAAACATGTGATTAGAATATAGAACAATGATTTGATCTGTGATCAACATAATTTGAGGAGAATTGAGGAGAGACAAAAACAATTATTATATATATATATATATAGATAATGAATAATTCATTCGACATGGATAAATTATTATACATATTTATTTATTCATTGTGACAAAATTACAATCAATGTGAAGGCGCAACAGACTCAAGTCCAGAAACTGTTCTCTTCACAGATTTTGAATACGTTATACATGTATTGTCCAAAACATTAAGGTAAATTCTAATTCCGAAAATTTAGATTTACCAAAATACTCCATTCAAAAAATAATAAAATGATTCCTTTCACTTGAAGGCAATTAATTTGAAAGTTCACTCAAAACACTGAAACGTAACACTGAAAACCGTAAATAATATCAATTTTTTATGGAAACTTCCAAGCTAAAAAATACTATTTCGTAGTATAGGTATAGCCTACAAAAGTGAACTGAGCAACAACAAATTATTAATTCATTGACATGAATAACAATCCACATTATTATAGTGTGAATAGTACCATTGATGTTCCAAGGTACTTGAAAGTTGGAAAGCACATACAAAGGTTTTTACAAATAATGTTTTGCAAAGCACTAGGGACGAGGCTGCCCATTAGACTCCTAATGACTTTGTATACAGTGTTGGGAATGAATGAGATAAGAATGATAACAATATGGAAAAGGTAGGGAAAAACAGAAGCATAAGAGAGAGAAAGAGAAAGGGAAATAAAAGGCGAAGAAGAAAAAAATTCAATATATTGATATTATTTAAAAAATTAACATAGTATATATAATGATGAATATCTTATCTATTTTTTAAGAGACAAAAATAAATAGAAGGTAAAGAAGGAAAATATCAATGCAATATATTGGGTTTCTTTATAAAATTATCATAGTAATTAAAATGATGGAGACTCTTATCTATTTTTTAAAAGAGAGTAGGTTTATTGAGTTACACAAGTGTAACTTGGACTTGCACTAGACTATCCTGCCAAAAGTATGAAATCTAGAGTTTTCTCATAAATGATACAGTAGAGTTAATATGAGATGAGCGGATAACTAAAGCATTGTTGGCCAATGCGCATGCGCTGCCAGCCCCTCCACCATACAAGAAATTTAAATTTGGATCAATATAAAATGATGGGTTGAATCCAAGGATTTCAATTATAATGTAGAATAAAATATTACGTTAAAAATAGAAGTTGAGAATGTTTTCTTTTATTTATTAGAGGATTATTTCAATAGTTGAGAGAAACCTGGTTCGCTAGTAAGTTCCTGATAGGGTTGAATCATTAAAATACGATGGAAGTCCATTCAATCATGACAGTTCGTGCAAAAATCTAGAACGCAGATCTGCGAGCACTTTTTCACGATTCACATTTTTTTTTTTTTTTTTTTTTTTTTGAGGATGAAGCCCACATAGGTCTGAGACCTGTGCGTGGGTAATGAGTTGGATGATGGTGATTTATGAGTTGGACCTACAGTTTTAGGTGGGTTCCGAACCACCGGGAAGTGATTTTCAGCAGAGAACAGTGTCTTTTCTACTGGCCAATCTAATCGGTCACCGTTACAAACAGGACCTACGAGAACGCAGCTCATCTATCTGATTGAACAGATACCTGGTACGGCTCGCGGCTATCACTTCCCAAAGTTTATTGATAAAGCCAACTTCAGCAAAATTAAATCAGCCAAAACTACTAATTGTACTCAATTACAATGATGAGATGTTCACCAAGCTAAAGCAATTTACATGTTCTTCTTCTTATCTCACTCCTCCAGTCGTCCAATATTAGAGAAAATCGAGATATACTCTTTTAAAAAGAAATCTCTTCTTTACTTAAAGTTACCCCTTTTACCAACATAATCTTAAATAAGGCCAGTTTGACGTAATGAGAATCTGGATAAATTACACAGATAAAACTTCGTTAATGCTGAAGCAAATTTAATTTTATTTGAATTTTCAAGTTTCCAGTAGCATCATATCATTAGCTTTCAGCTACTTATTCAGATTGGCTGTTGATGGAAAAGAGCAAATGTTAAAGTCGAGGGACGATGAGCAATTGACGAAGAAATTTAATGAACCTCACTAAAAGCTTGAAAAAAACACAGTGGACCGAGAGAGGGGAAATAAAATGAGAAGAGAAGTGATCGAGAATTTTATATGATGCTCTTATTAATTATTCCTTTACGGCGTCGTTTGCTAACAAACATAAGACGTTCCAATTTATCCATTTATTCTTCACATTATAATTCTGAAGTTTGAATTTGAAGTATACAAATAAATTTAATTGACTTCATCAAAGGGAAAAACATGTTTTCGGTAGCGACTTGCCGTAAATAAAGGACGCTTCCAAAAAATTAGATAATATTTATTTTTAGTGGCAGTTATATATTTGGACAACGTGAGACTTGAAGCGTCTCTTTTTTGGAAAATTAAATCAGTAACCTGTACCCAAGCAGAAAAATGTAAGTACTATATTTTTCAAGTACGATACTGACAATAAATAGGGATTTAATTAACATTTTATTTTAAGAAAAAAACTATTTTATGCAAAATAGTATACTACGTACGTGTAAATTAGTACCCTTGTACATATAACAGTAAAAATTATAGATTTCCTGGAATCAATCATGATTCAAATTAATCCGTAGGCTCAAAAAACATAAAATAAATGTTGTTAGAATATGAATAAATTAAATTATGTAGTGAACCGTGTCACAGAAAAGAAATACTCAGAGAAGGAATATCTCATCTTTGCTCAAGTCAATACAGTATTATTATTAATAAATTATTTTCGAAGAATAAATGCTTACAATATTGGAAACTTTCTCTGTAGTGGTGAATGTGGGTGATACTGTGAGAGATATCCATAATGAATAGTAAGAAGAAGTTGTCACCACCACATTTATTAAAAATAGTTAGATACTAGTTTCGGTTGTTACACAAATCTCAAACAAACTAAAACTTAAGTACAGAGTAGCTTAATATATACCAAACACGGAATGATACTATTGGTTAAGGGATAGGCTGACCTCCATTGAACGTTTCTGATTGGCTGAAAGCCATGACAAGTCACGCCCTCTGGTGGGAGGAGCAACAATAAAAAAAAGAATCAAAATCAAGAAAAAAAACCGTAAACATCTAGAAAGTGAAAAGAAAACAATACACAAGTAGGCTACAATTGAATCATTTTTAAATTGAAAAAATTGAAGCTCACTGAAATGCAGTCAAGGTCAACCAAGAGAAACACGAAAATATCGTTATTAAAATTTAGGCCATAGTTATGATGAAACCAAGTTAGTTGTATTGAATTGGTTAAAATTTGATCACAAACCTTCATGGAGGTCAGCCTATCCCTTGGCCAATAATATCATTCCGAGTTTAGTATAATAATCGTGGTTTCATAATAATAATTCTGGCATACTCTTGAATAACGGTACTTTCTTGTTTTTCTCGGTTGACCTTGACTGTAATTCATTCAGCTTAATTTTATTACTGTATTTTACATAAATGTTTTCAATTATGTTTGATTATTCCTTGTTGCTCCTCCCACTAGTGGGCGTGACTTATTAGGGCCTTCAGCCAATCTCACAGACCTTCACTTTCACTCTCAACTAATAGTATTATTCTGTCTTAAATATATATTAAGCTACTCTGTACTTTAATTTTAGTTTGTTTGAAATTGATAATGGTGTAACATTCGAAACTAGTATCTTACTATTTTTAATAAATTTGGTTATGACAACTTCCGTCTCATTATTCAATATTGATAATTGTTCTTGTAACCAATTAGCAAGCAGCTGGTAAGCCTAGTCTCTCTTGAGATCACTATTGACTGACATACAGAAGACAATTACGAGTAGAATAACTAAAAATGATAATTGATATAAATGTTGGCTGCTCTTTCAATAGATATGAATCACTCATCTACATTTATATTACAGAAATTTATTTTCAAACCAAATATTAGTTTTTCATACAATTTGAAACACTAGAAAAACAGGTAGTTAATTAGTGATTACTATATGAGTAACTATTTTCTATTATATTGATAAAGTATAGTTCATCACTGTACATCATTGTCGATATCGTCATAATCATCATTGCCATGATCATCGTCGTCATGATCATCACTGCCATCATCATCGTCATAATAATAATAATAGATAAGAAGAACAAGTCTAGAAAATGAACCAGCTTTACTCAGCGTCTTCCACTTTGGGAGTTTTACGTCTAATAATAATAATAATAATAATAAATAATTAATAATAAATGATAAATAATAACTAATAAATAATAATAATAATAATAATAATAATAATAAAAAAAAATTTAATTAGAACAAGTCCAAAAAAATGAACCATCTTTTCTCAGCGTCTTCCACTTTGGGAGTTTTACGTCTAATAATAATAATAATAATAATAATAAATAATAATGACAATAATAATAATAATCATCATCATCATCATTATCTTCTGTGAATACATTGTTTCATGGCAATAATCACTTTCATCTAAGCTCATAACACTTTCATAAAGTTTATTTGTAAATAAGCAGAATAAAATAGATGAAAATAAATTAATTTAATGAATAGAAGAAATAAAATATATATATATTGTCACGATTCAATTTGTCTGACTTTGCAAATTTGAAAACTTTCTAGCCATTACCCCACGATTCAAATAAAACCGCCTTGGTGACGTATGTTCTAAGCTTAGAGTTAAAATAGTAAGTTTATTCACTCATCACAACCAAGTAATTTGAGCTTAAAAATTGTACATTGTATTCAATTAAGCACTTTATTTACCAGAAACATGTCCAATAATTTATTTATGAGAAAAAATGTCTCGGATCATGACAAACTAATAGTGCAGACGACCCTAGGTGACAGCTGACCAGGGCGATATTTAACGTAAGTCGATTACGTCAATTGTCAAACATCGAACCTCGAAATAGAACTGTCAAAGACTGATTCATAAACAAATTAGTGTTCTTAAAGTATTTCAATGGCTAAAATATCACTTGAATTATATAAAGCATATACCTAAAATCATTCACTCACCTGGATTAGGCAATCCTACACCTCAATATTTTGTTATTATCCAAATTTAGTGACCTAGGTTATGTTTGTGATAGCCTGGAATCACCTGCTGTGTTTACCTATTTCTGATTGTAAGTTCGGCTTTTTGATCATTTTTGCATTATTATTTTTTTATATTGTCATGATTCCGAGATATTTCAAGTTATTCGAGGCTATAATTATTTCTGATCATTGTTTTGTGATTTTGTGGCTCACGTGTTTGTGCGTCGAATATCGATGTCAGAAAAAATATCGACAATCGCTGAGATCGAGTGTAATCATTTTTGAATTTTCCGTAACAGACGATAAACAATTGTCAGAGGTAACTGCTCTGAATTTTCCCTAAATATAATTTTACGTCTTTATTATTCGTGCTATGTTTCAAACGTTTATTTGCAGAATTTAAAAAAAAGTTTTTTCGCATTTTTTCAAGAGGTCCATACCCTCTAATGTACTCATTACTCTGCTCATTCATTTTTTCTGGTGGAAGGGGTTGATTGAACCAATTTCCTTTCTCTACCCTTCCGCAATTATTACTTCTGATTCTGCTCTTGTTCCATTAAGGACCTTCCGCCCATTTTTATGTTAAAAAATTAATGTAGATTCGTGTTAAATGTACTTCTGATCCTGCTGAACCCCTCTTTTGTGCATTTTAATTAGCCGGCCTACCGTTCTCAATCAATTGTCTTGTTAAAAAAAAAGAGCCAAAAAAGAAAAAAAAAAGTGATCTAGTATTTGCTAAAACCCACGCTCAAACATACCACATCAGGTCCAGACCACTTTCAACCAATCCAGGATTGAGGGACATCCGAACCTGCAGTACATCGTTATGAGTGAGTCGATAAAAAAAAAATATATATATAAAATATATTGGGCCCAATTAGTGTGCTTCGAGTGTTTATAAAAAAGGTCGAATTCGAATAGCATACACTGGTTTTCAAACTTACAATATTAGGCTTGAGCGATTGTTCAAAGTGTACAAAAATTTCCTCGCCAGCACCTTGAGAGCTCAATGTTCAAATTTCATTCATTATTGGACTCAATTAAATAAATTCGATTCAAATTAAATTCAAATACTTTTCAATTATTATTAATTCATATAGCCTTGCGTGCTATACACGTGGAGCATCTCTCCAACATTATTGCTTACAAGAACTATTCCATAATTTCAATAAATGTTTTATTTGTCTTGTTAAAATTTCAGTTTTTTCTTTCTAAATTTACCTTGATTTTGGCAGGCTCCGTGAGGTATTCAGGCACCACTCAATTTATTCTGTTATATAGACTGACCTGGCTTGCCCACATCTCCCAAAATAATTATCGGCGAAGAGGACCGACACATGAAGGTGGTGTACAGCTTGGCAGCTATACAGACAATTTTGAGCCAACCTCCTACTAATACAAATTTTATTTCAGATAAACAATTATATAATTGGTTCTATGAGGTTTTTTGGTACCATTCAATGCATTCTGTCATATAGACCGACCTGACTTGCACCTATATCCCTAAATCATTATCGGCGAAGAGGACCGACGAGCAAATGTGTGTACAGTTTGGCGGCTATACGGACGACATTGAGTCTACCTACCTCTTTTATTATTTGTTTCAAAGAACCACGTTATATAATTTGGCGCCCACACGTTAAAGCGAGAAGAACGACACTTTGTGCGTACAGATTCATTCCAGGTACAGACAGGCTGATTGAACTTCAAGAATCTACATCAAAGTGTTAAACTTTTATTTTTTCAGAATCAGAAGTCAAACCTATTTCAACGAAGTCTTCCAAAATTGGAATAATAAATTTTATTGAAAATTATTTGTTGTTTGAAGTTGGTAAAGTTAGGTCGAATAACCAAACGGAACTTGCCAAAATCAACTTATTATTATTATTTTTTAAATTAAAATAGTACAAGGAGCATTGGGACCTCTCAAGGTGGTGATTATATTAAACCCCTTCAGAGCAGTTATTTCTCCCAATTGTATAATTATATTTATGAATTTACCCTGAAGATAGGGGAACATATTATTGTTTATTTGATTTGATTGTTATTGATTGTTTATTTGTCGACATTTGTCGAACTTACCTTGTTTTTCAGGTGTTATTTAAGTGTAATTTGAAAGTTATTTGTGTTGTGGACTAGAAATAGTAATTATTTTTGTAAACGCTTTGCAACGGTCGTATTCTTGTTGGAACTTCACTTCGGAATTTCTTCACTCTACTGTTGCACCCACAAACACCAATTATTTTCACTGGAACTCTGTTTAATTTTCGGAATTTGTCAAGATATTTCGGAATTAGGTTATCATTCTCGATGGCACGCCCAACCAATGATTCGTCAGTCACGTATTTTGAGCCTGAAGAAGTCGGGACCCCCCGAAATAGAGATATGGGTAGCATCAGTTCTGCGGGATTCAACCCAGAAAACCTTGAGCAGTTGTCATCCACGCAAGCTGACAGGGAAATGAGCGCAGCAGTTACTTCAACACCTCCTACACCTCACCCACAACCACTGCCAACTCAACCAGAACAACCTGATGAGTCAGCGGACGCCCTGATTCCAGCCCTCCTGAATGACAGCATGCCTGATATGATGGCCTTACTACTGAACATGAGCAAACGACTAGATGATAACCAGAAAGAATCACAAACTGGCTTCAAAAAATTAGAAAAATTGGAAAAAATAGAGAAATTAAATGAAGATTTAAAATCTGACCTGACAGATGTGAAGAAGGAAATAAATGCTAAATTGGAAATCCATACCGAAAAAATGAATGCTAAGTTTGAAACTCAGCAAAAGGCATTGAATGAAGTAACAAGACAGTTGGATGATACAACCATCAAAATAAATAAGAGACTTGATCAGATTCCCGAAACAATCAGATGCGAAGTCGATGCACTAAGAACAGAAGTACAGACGGAATTGAGCAAGCAGACAGCGGAGATGAAGGAAAGTTTCGAAAGCCAAATACGAATTCAGATTAGAGAAACCGAAAATAAATTGACTGAACATTTCCAACAATCCATTGAGCAACAGAAAACCGAATGTAGTAAAATTCATAA
Organism: Conomelus anceps; assembly: GCA_948455865.1. Classification (NCBI taxonomy): domain Eukaryota; kingdom Metazoa; phylum Arthropoda; class Insecta; order Hemiptera; family Delphacidae; genus Conomelus; species Conomelus anceps. The sequence goes on along the minus strand of OX418220.1, from coordinate 71,235,863 downwards.
TAAATTAGAAGAGAATATTAATTCGGCAAAACAGCAGCTAGAACATTCAGTAAGTGATATAGGACATAAAGTTGATAAGATAATTGGATCACAAGAAACTAGACAGGCACAGGTAAATAGCATTGTAGACCAACAAACACAACTTGAAACTAGATGTGTTAACATAGAGGCTGATGTTAAGTCACAAGAGCAAAATATCGTGAAACTTGACAAAAATATAAATATGGTTTGCACTGAACTAACCTCCAATTTGGAACAAACAAACAGTGAAGTGTCGCAACTGAAAAGTAGGCTTAGTCATATGAAATCCAATGCCGAATACACCACTGGGCCTGAGATATCCAACATATCACACCTATTCATGAATCTAGGGAAGTTTGATAACACCGAACAATACATGCAACCGAAACCTTTTGTTGAACAGTTGAAAGTAATACAAGGATTAGTTCCCACACCATGGTCGGTATGGAGATTTAAATTAGCAACTGTATTAATGAATGAGCCTCTCCTATTTTTGCATAGCAGAGCCCAAGAATTCAAAACACTAGAAGATTTTATTAAAGCTTTCCTGGAACAATATTGGAGCATCGATAAACAACAATGCTTACTTTCAGAAATTGTCTGTTGTCAGTATAACAATCGAGACAACATAACCTGTACAGCATTCATTACAAAGATTCGCTATCTCAATTCTCAACTCGACAATCCCATTCCTGAATCCAGTTTAGCCAACATAGCGCTGAGAAAACTTCCCTATAATATCCAAATGGCACTGGCTACCACTTCGATAAAAAGTTTTAGAGATCTCGAAAATCATCTTCATTGTGTGCAAGCTGTAACCAGAAATAATAATAGTAATCACCGAAGCAACAATAATTATCCTCAAAATAATCCACAACTGAGTAATGAATCTGATATTTATAATACCAACACAACAGACTACCGACAAGAAACAATAAATGAAGCACCTCAAAATAATAATTCTGGAAGAGAGTATAGAGGAAATAATTATAATAATAACAACAACAGAAATAGAAATAACCGATTTCAAAACAAAAATTACTATTATGATGGACGAGATCGGGTGAGCCAACCTGAAGTTCAAGAGGCTCCCAAACAGACAGTGGCTAACTCACCCACAGCGAGCTCCAGCACACGCAATGTTGAAAGCGGGCGGCTCCCAACAACCAAGAATGCACCTGTCAATTCGGCGAGTGGCAAGCAAGGAACCCCCCCACAGACAAGCGGCGGCTCCAATAATAAGTCATGACTATCTACGCCGGCTATCTACAAATCCTGGGCAGTCAAATATAATGTAGTCACAGGGCGGCCACTGAAATTACCTAAATTCCATCAAAAGATGTGTGGAGACATCTACAGGCACAAGCGCCATGTCCGTTTTAAAAAACGTCAGCCTCGGAGCCGCTATTTAACGGACTGGACCACACAAAATGAGGTAGATAAGGATAACACCACCAGTAAATCCCCTCATTTATGTCACACAACCTTTCAAGAAGATCTGAGAGAAGCGCTACTTGAAGAAATAGATGAGGTACCAGATAAGTCTAACACACAATTCCAGACTTATGCTAAAATTGAATTAGCTGGATTGCAATTCCATGCCTTAATTGATACCGGATCACAATGTAGTCTGATCCAAAATGACTCATTCTTCAGATTGAAAAGTCTATCTACAGTGGCTACATTACCATTGACTTCAACTTATCTGTCTGGAATAAATCCTGGACGACGTATTCGTGTCACCACTCAATGTCTACTTGAGATAAAAGTAGGAGGACAGTGTTTTCCACATACATTTCTGGTTCTACCTGTCAATGGGCCCCATATTGTCATTGGAGCCGACTTCTTAAATTGTTTCAAGGCCCAACTTGACTTCCAAACTCTTCAGCTTCACTTAACCACTGATGAAACTCAAATCAGGGTGAATACTCCATTGGAATTAGAGTCAACCCCAGGAGAGATCAGAAAGGTTGCTATCAGCCAGCTACAGAAAAATATTCCAAGAGAATGGGGGCTCCATGAATTAGAAGAATCTTGGACCAGAATGAATGTGATGCAGGTGACTACCAACTCAGCAAAAAACCAGATAAATGAAGATAAGACAGAAATTCTATTTGATGAGCTACTCGGAAATATTGATCAACATGAAGATTGGGATCCAGATGTAAGAGAAAAAGTGAAGAACATGTTTATTAGAAACCAAGATGTTTTCTCTGAACAACCTGGACTAGCCACGCACTTTCAGTGTAAATTGGATGTAAAACCACATGAGTCATTTTTTAGAAAGTCATACCCCATCCCCTTCACATATCGACAAGCCGCATTAGATGAAATTAGTCGTATGGAAGAGCTAGGAATAATTGAACCTTCTACTTCACACTACAGCCTACCAATTGTGTGTGTAGTGAAAAAAGATGGAACAATACGACTCTGCCTTGATGCCCGCCAACTAAACATCATCCTAGATGATGATAGGGAAGGACCAGCCAAAATTGAGCAGGTTTTGCAGACATTTCATGGCAAATCCGTTTATTCCACCATAGACCTGAGTGCAGGGTACTGGCAGGTCCAGATAGCCGAGGAGTCCAGAGATTATCTGTCATTTCTGTTTAATGGTCGAAATCTGCGATTCACCAGATTAGCTTTCGGAATTCGAAATGCTATGGCTGTATTTATTAGATGTCTTCGACAGTCAATAGGAGAAGACATAGCAGACTTTTGCACATTGTATGTGGATGATGGAATAATATCATCACAAAATATATTGGAACATTGTCAACATCTGGATGTAGTATTTTCAAGACTCATTAAGTGTGGGTTGAAGTTAAAATTGTCCAAGTGCCATTTTTTTGCACAAAAAGTACAATATCTGGGACACATAATCACACCGCAGGGCATCACACAAGATGACAGCAAGCTGCAGGCCATCAAGCAATTTCCATCGCCTGCCAATAGGAAACAGTTACAAAAATTTATTGGTTTCCTACAATTCTATCGAAGATTTAACCAGCGAATGTCTCATTATACAGCTCAACTGAGTCATGTACTGTCCTCCACTAAAACCTGGCGATGGGGTGAAAAAGAAGAAGAAGTCTTCACTCAATTAAAAGATGCATTCTTGGACACCGTCATGCTACACCATCCTGATTTGAGCAAACCGTTTTTTATCAATGTAGATGCATCCGATTATGCCTTGGGGGCCGAGATTTTTCAAGAAGATGAAAATGGAGAAAAAGGAGTAGTTGCGTTCTTCAGCAAGACCATGAATGCCGCACAACGTCGATATTCTGTCACAGAGAAAGAACTGCTAAGTATATTAGAAGTTTGTGTGAAATATCGTACTCTCCTCCTTGGCCAGAAGATTTACATAAATACGGATCACAAGGCATTAACGTTTTTTAGAACGTCAAAGTTAACAAATAATCGCCTGTCAAGATGGTTCTTGGCACTCCAGGAATTCAATTTAGAACTGACACACCTCCCTGGAAAAAATAATCAAACTGCTGACTTTCTGTCAAGAGAGGTAGATGCTACATACAATCAAGAAACGACATTCCACTGCTACATACTTCAAGACAATCAGCATGTACCATTTCCAACCAACATTACACCACTTGTGCATAAAGATCTGCTAACCCCTTTGAGGATACGTGAAGCACAGGCCAAGGATGAAACTATCACCAGCATTATCTACAAGTTAGAAAATCCTCAGCCTGACGATCCAGCATATTTGAAACAGTATACATTACATCAAGATCACCTATTTCATCGGCCATCAAAAGATGCATACAACTGGCGTCTAGTTGTCCCACAAGAGATAGAGAGCGATATTATTAGAGAAGCACATGAGAGAATTGGCCACTTTGGAATCAAGAAAACTCAGCATGCCTTAAAGGAGAGTTGCTATTTCAAGGGTATGTGCCGAAAGATTGCCCGATTAATTAGAGCATGTGACCTGTGTCAAAAAACAAAACACAACCGGTTCACTATTCGTGGCAGTATGTTATCTATTATTCCCACACAACCTCTTGAGCTGATATCAGCCGATATTTATGGACCTTTGCCTCTAGCTGTTCACCAGAAAAAATATATCTTTGCGTTGACTTGTGTATTTTCCAAATACACTATGCTATTCCTAGTTGGAAAAATAACAGGTGAAAAATTAGCAAAATGTATAATCCAAGATTGGAGTAATAAAGTTGGAAAACCACAGCGTGTACTATCAGACAATGCCACCTATTTCTGTAGTGCAAAGTGGAAAGAATTGTTTCATCAAGCTGGTATAAAATTGTCAAGAACTTCAACATACACACCAAGTGCCAATCCAGTCGAAAGAAAGATGGCAGAAATATCTAGATTTATGAGAGCCTACTGTCACCAAAGTCATCAAATGTGGGTCAAGTTCCTGCCATTTTTAGAATATTGTTTAAACAATTGCATAAATGAGAGCACTGGTTTAACTCCACATGAAATCATATTTGGAGAAAGAGATACCACTTTCATAGAAAAACTAGTATCATTTCCTGCCAAAGTTAAAGGACCTGATGTCAACACCTGGCACATTGTGCAAAGAAAGTTGAAAAAATCAGCTGCACAAAGAAAAATATACCATGACAAATCCACCAAGCAATTTCAATATATGGTTGGTCAAGAGGTATTGTTAAAAACCCACAGGTCATCAGATGCATTAGGTAAATTAACAAAAAAGTTCTTTCATTTGTATACTGGACCATATGTTGTCATAGCGGTATCAAATCACAATACCATACAATTGCAAGATCCTGAAAATATTGCTATGAAGTGGTGGGAAAATGTAATAAACACCAAGCCTTACAAAAGAGTATAATAAAATACTCCTGTCCGATCAGTTAATTCTGCCATGGGTCATAATCATGAGTCCCTGCAATCGGTTTCGTGATAGCTTCAATGAGTCTGACCAGAGAGTGAACTCTGCCACAATAATTTCAATGTAAATTTGTGCTGTCAGCAGACATTTTGTAACAAATAGTGCATAACAAATGTTCCTCCTTCAAGTAGTATATGCCTATTTTGTCAATATAACTCTGCAATGAAATATTTGCAACTACAACACCTCCATACTTGATTCAATAACAACATCTACCGCGCCGTCCCCTCACCAAAAGAGCAACCAGATTTGGTGAGACAACATCACAGGAGTATCTACATGCAACCAATGGAGCTACAAGCTACTACAACAAGCATCACATCACCGCACTCCTTGCAAAGCGTATAGGATGATTTGTTATTGTACGGTATTGAGTATTAGCTTATTTTTTATGTCATAAAAAAAAAAAAAAAAAAAAATTAAATAAAATTAAATAAAAATCGTATGTCTTGTAACTAAGTGAAGGTATTTGTAATATTTGTATTTTTATAATGTTATAATAATTGTAATTTATTGTTATTCTGTCAAATAACTCCACCTATCATCGCCCTCAGCGATCACTACTATTATTATCACGTAAATCATCACCTTGTACTTTAAATCAGAATTAGCCTATATCATATCATAGATATCTGGCATTTTAGAAGCTATGTGAAATTAGAATATTATCACCATTGATCATGTTGAGCCTTTAAACGGTCAAGTATAATATATTGTCATATGCAAACTGATGAATAATATTTTGGAATGTCATGTAATGCCAAAGATTAAGAAAAAGTAAAAACATTGTAAGTCAACAATTTAGGTCAAACAAGATGAAAATTAGGTCAACCTTACACTATTGTACTTATTAGACTGCACTACCAGTGAATATTATTGTTTAGTTTCAAACTGTTTGGATGTAACCAACAGTATTATTCTGGCCTTCATGGAAGGTATATTTTGGCAAAATGCTATGAAAATTTGTAGTTTTCTGAGTGGAAAATATCAAACAGTTATTGTATTTATGTTGTATGTTGCGAGAAGCACATCATCTTTGTTATGTTATATGTCATGGACGGAAGAGCCTATAGCGAATCGAAGTACCAGCCTCCTATGTGAGTGCTATTTGTAAGGATCTATTCTTTAATTTTGGAAATCCAGGGTTTAATTGTTATTATTGTTATTTCATGGTAGTTGCAGATCTTATTGAGCGAAAGACCAATTATGTTAACAGACTTTATATTATCTATTGATAAGTTGCATCATCATTATACTATGGCAAGACTATCCTAAAAATAGTTAAGATTTTTCATTTGAGAAAGTTTCATGTGACATTATAAACATTTTATTCGAGTTCTCACTCAGCTCATTAATTAATTTCACTGGTTCCAACTAGAATAAAAGGGGGGTAATTATGTCACGATTCAATTTGTCTGACTTTGCAAATTTGAAAACTTTCTAGCCATTACCCCACGATTCAAATAAAACCGCCTTGGTGACGTATGTTCTAAGCTTAGAGTTAAAATAGTAAGTTTATTCACTCATCACAACCAAGTAATTTGAGCTTAAAAATTGTACATTGTATTCAATTAAGCACTTTATTTACCAGAAACATGTCCAATAATTTATTTATGAGAAAAAATGTCTCGGATCATGACAAACTAATAGTGCAGACGACCCTAGGTGACAGCTGACCAGGGCGATATTTAACGTAAGTCGATTATGTCAATTGTCAAACATCGAACCTCGAAATAGAACTGTCAAAGACTGATTCATAAACAAATTAGTGTTCTTAAAGTATTTCAATGGCTAAAATATCACTTGAATTATATAAAGCATATACCTAAAATCATTCACTCACCTGGATTAGGCAATCCTACACCTCAATATTTTGTTATTATCCAAATTTAGTGACCTAGGTTATGTTTGTGATAGCCTGGAATCACCTGCTGTGTTTACCTATTTCTGATTGTAAGTTCGGCTTTTTGATAATTTTTGCATTATTATTTTTTTATATTGTCATGATTCCGAGATATTTCAAGTTATTCGAGGCTATAATTATTTCTGATCATTGTTTTGTGATTTTGTGGCTCACGTGTTTGTGCGTCGAATATCGATGTCAGAAAAAATATCGACAATCGCTGAGATCGAGTGTAATCATTTTTGAATTTTCCGTAACAGACGATAAACAATTGTCAGAGGTAACTGCTCTGAATTTTCCCTAAATATAATTTTACGTCTTTATTATTCGTGCTATGTTTCAAACGTTTATTTGCAGAATTTAAAAAAAAGTTTTTTCGCATTTTTTCAAGAGGTCCATACCCTCTAATGTACTCATTACTCTGCTCATTCATTTTTTCTGGTGGAAGGGGTTGATTGAACCAATTTCCTTTCTCTACCCTTCCGCAATTATTACTTCTGATTCTGCTCTTGTTCCATTAAGGACCTTCCGCCCATTTTTATGTTAAAAAATTAATGTAGATTCGTGTTAAATGTACTTCTGATCCTGCTGAACCCCTCTTTTGTGCATTTTAATTAGCCGGCCTACCGTTCTCAATCAATTGTCTTGTTAAAAAAAAAGAGCCAAAAAAGAAAAAAAAAAAAGTGATCTAGTATTTGCTAAAACCCACGCTCAAACATACCACATCAGGTCCAGACCACTTTCAACCAATCCAGGATTGAGGGACATCCGAACCTGCAGTACATCGTTATGAGTGAGTCGATAAAAAAAAAAAAATATATATAAAATATATTGGGCCCAATTAGTGTGCTTCGAGTGTTTATAAAAAAGGTCGAATTCGAATAGCATACACTGGTTTTCAAACTTACAATATTAGGCTTGAGCGATTGTTCAAAGTGTACAAAAATTTCCTCGCCAGCACCTTGAGAGCTCAATGTTCAAATTTCATTCATTATTGGACTCAATTAAATAAATTCGATTCAAATTAAATTCAAATACTTTTCAATTATTATTAATTCATATAGCCTTGCGTGCTATACACGTGGAGCATCTCTCCAACATTATTGCTTACAAGAACTATTCCATAATTTCAATAAATGTTTTATTTGTCTTGTTAAAATTTCAGTTTTTTCTTTCTAAATTTACCTTGATTTTGGCAGGCTCCGTGAGGTATTCAGGCACCACTCAATTTATTCTGTTATATAGACTGACCTGGCTTGCCCACATCTCCCAAAATAATTATCGGCGAAGAGGACCGACACATGAAGGTGGTGTACAGCTTGGCAGCTATACAGACAATTTTGAGCCAACCTCCTACTAATACAAATTTTATTTCAGATAAACAATTATATAATTGGTTCTATGAGGTTTTTTGGTACCATTCAATGCATTCTGTCATATAGACCGACCTGACTTGCACCTATATCCCTAAATCATTATCGGCGAAGAGGACCGACGAGCGAATGTGTGTACAGTTTGGCGGCTATACGGACGACATTGAGTCTACCTACCTCTTTTATTATTTGTTTCAAAGAACCACGTTATAATATATACATCAATAAATTAAATAAATGAAAAATATTGGCTATGAAGTCATTTTATGAATCTGAAGTGTAATCTGACGAGTAACTATGTTTTTTTTTTATAAAATCCCTTATCTATTCTTCCAGTAAGAGCTTCAAAACCACGAGAATAAAAGATGGGAATTTCAATCACTTGTGCAATGGCTCATCAATGCCACCGCATCAGGATGATTCGCAAAAGCGCTCAACCAACAACCAACCCATTCCAATGTGACCGAAAGAGAGGAGCACTTGCTCCGCTATGCCGTTAAAAATAAGAGACAAGGTCGACTACCGTTACTATTGCCATTAGGATTCAAAAAAGCAGAACAGTCCGTGGCCGTGGTTTGGCAACTAAACCAAATCGGAGCGCTACGTGAACAGAATCGCTTCCACAGTAATTTGTCTGAAATCGGAAAATTGCAACTGGACCGACAAAACCACGACGATTTCTAAACGTGTCACACCATCCATTCCTGTTGAGTTTTTCCCAATTCCCTTTATACACGGATGCACCTACACCTATACACATTATTCCCCTTATTCAGAAAATTTTCCATCTACCCAACACATTCTAACCCTCAATATTGATGAATCCATATGAATGATTATTATTAATTTAATGACAGAATGTACAAAAAAGGACGTTTCGTAATGATAGCAGGACGAAACGTTCTAAATTTTTGCCTCAACACAGAATGATACTATTGGCTGAGGGTAAAAGTGAAGGTCTGCGATTGGCTGAAGGCCCTAATAGGTCACGCCCACTGGTGGGAGGAGCAACAAGGAATAATTAGTGTCAAAATCAGGAACCAAAAATTAACAAACAAGAATAATACAATAGTAGGCTAGTAGGCTAGAATTGAACAATTAAAAACATTGAAATAAAATACAGTAATGAATTGCTGAATGGATTGCAGCCAACCGATAACAACAAGAACAGTCGTACCAATGGTTCGAAACCCACCTAAAACTGTAGGTCCAACTCATCAATCACCATCATGCAATTCATTACCCACAAATAGGTCTCAGACCTATGTGGGCTTCATCCTCCAGAAAAAAGTAGCATTATTAGTGAGTAGGTCCGAATTATAATGAATTAGTTGTATTGGATTGCTTCCAAACAATTCAATACAAATAACTTGGTTGCATCATAATTCTGGGCTACTCTTTAATAACGGTACTTTTTTCTCTACTGACCTTAACTGAATTTCATTTGGCTTCATTTTTTAGTCTATATTATTGTTTAATTCTAGCCTACAAGTGTATTATTCTTGTTTGTTACTATTTGGTTCCTGAATTTGACACTGATTATTCCTTGTTGCTCCTCCCACCAGTGGGCGTGAGTTGTTGAGGCCTTCAACCAATCACAGACCATCAATGAAGGTCAGCCTGTGAGAGGCTTTCATCCTCAGCCAATAGTAACTAACACCAAGTTAGTTATATTGAATTGTTTGAAAAGAATTCAATACAACTAACTTTTTTTATTGTAATGTTTATCAAACAATTGGTTTTTTTTTGGAGGGTGAAGCCCACATAGGTCTGAGACCTGTGCGTGGGTAATGAGTTGGATGATGGTGATTGTTAAGTTGGACCAACAGTTTTAGGTGGGTTCCGAACCACCGGGAAGTAATTTTACAGCGTATTTTTTGCTGGTCAATCTAATTAGTCACCGTTACAAACAGGACCTACGAGAACGCAGCTTATCTCTATCTGATTGAACAGATACCTGCTACGGCTCGTGGCTATCACTTCCCATTACATCATTATTCTGGCCAACTCTTCCTTCTACCTTCTCTTTCACCCTCAACCAATAATATCATTCTGTGTTGAGTATAAATATTAAGCTACTCTGTACTTTAGTTTTAGTTTGTTTGAGAATAGAATAGAATAGAATAATTTTTTATTTCACTTGTTCATATCATACACAATATAAAAAAAAAAAAAATAACAATATATATATATATATATATACATTAAAAAATATTACAAAATAAATAATTGACGACCGTTTGCAGTCATAAAACATTTCAGTCATGAAAAAATTAAAGAAAAGCAAACTTAAATAAAAATTTTGCAGTCATACAATATTTCAGAACAATTTGTTTCTAATGATACCCTTTAACATCTCGATCAATCAAATTAACAAGAACAAAAAAGCATCAACTAGAAACTTAAGATGAGATTAAGTATCAAAAAGAATCAAAGAAGAATTTTATACACATTATCATTTTATATAATTGAACAAGAGAAACAAATACTAGCTTGCAAAGTGATGGAGTGTATCACTTGAATGCAAGCAGGAGTCAATTATAGGAAATTTATCTCTCACACACACACACACACACACACACACACACACACAATTCTTTTTTTTTAATATAGAGCAAGACACTCAAATGCCCCATTATTTTGCAAGGCATTTATTGAAATGTGGCCACCAAGTCCCCTAACTCACCTCAACACAGTAAACCATTTTTCAACATCATCCGGTAGAGCCTCCAGGAGCCAAATTCTCATTTTAGACTTGAATTTTTTCAACTTCCTGACCATTCTTATGTCAACTGGAAGCAGATTAAAAAACCTTGGTCCAAGAAAAAGAAAACTTTTTTGGAACAAAGTACAATTAACCTTTGGGCATCTCACCAATCCTTGTGTTAGTTGACGGGTTTGCTGAGTATGATTAATTCCAATTTGTAATAATCGATCATAACTTCCGCTCATTCTGTAGAATAGTGCAAGAACCTTAAAAACATACATATGCCGTAGAGGAACTGCATTCAATTGTCTAAATAGAGGAAAAGAATGAGTTTGTCGGTGAACACCAAAAATGATCCGAATCGCTGCCTTTTGCAATATTATGAGTGATCTGAAATGGGAAATATAAGTTGATGCCCAAAATGCAATTCCATAATCTAACCTGGAGTTAAAAAAAGCAAAATATAGCTGACGCAAAACGTTTAGAGGCAGGAACTGCCTCAAATTATAAAATCTTCTCAGTAAAAATAGTAAGTGCTTTTTCAGGCCAATAATATGAGAACTCCATGTCAGCCTTTCATCCACAACCAACCCAAGATATCTTATTGACTGTGTCCTTTCAACAACAGGACAATCACAATGCATACTATTACAACCATTTTCATGATAAAGAATTGGGACATCCAACACAAAAGATGATGACAAAGTAAAAGTCAAATACTTTGTCTTTGCAGTATTTAAAGTTAATCTATTGAAATCGAACCAGAGGCGAAGGTCATCAAGATCAAGCTGCATCATTTGTTGCAATTCCTGGATATTTTGTGAGGTATACGAGAATGCTGTGTCATCAGCAAAAGATGTAGCATAGCCATTAAACTTATGGGAAAATAGATCATTAATGTATACAAGGAACAATAAGGGTCCAAGAACGGATCCCTGAGGAACACCATTAGCTATTTTAAGAGTTCCACTATTTTTGCCTTCAATGCAAACATACTGACCTCTGTCTTCTAAATATGATGTCATCCACTCCAAAGCCTTACCACGGATACCAGCAGAAAACAGCTTCCCAAGTAAAATGTGATGATCAACCGTATCAAAGGCCTTCCTGATATCAAGAAACAGTCCAGACACCTTCCAGTTACCTTTTTTATTCAATCCTGAAAATATTCCTGTCATAAAATGATATAAAGCCATCTCGGTACTTAAACCTTCCTGAAATCCAAACTGACCCTGATAGAAGAATTTGTTACTTCTCAGAAACTGAAAAACTCTCCTCCTGACAATCCTCTCAAAGATTTTTGAGAACACTGACAGAAGAGATATAGGTCTGTAATTAGAAGGATCTGATCGATCTCCACTTTTAAAGATTGGTATAACTTTGGCAATCTTGAGGACATCAGGAAAAGTCCCTGTAACAATACTTGCATTGAATATATCATGTAGTACTGGAACCAGTGGAATAGCTATTTTTTTCAATAAATAGGAGGAGATACAATCAGGACCAGGAGACTTACCATCCTTCAAAGACTGAATCTCAGATAGAATCTCATAATAATCAACAGGTTTCATAAAAATAGTATTACCCACATTATCCGATTTGAACTTCAGTCTGTAACTGTCAATCATATTTTGATTCAACTGTCTCATTGAGGAAATCAGTCTATTAGGAACACCAATGAAATATTTATTAAAAGAATTAGCCACTATTTGTTCATCTGAGATTAAATTGCCATCAATTTTCAATTTAATAGTTTGCTTTCTGTTTGAAGATTGACCACACAATTTATTAATTTCCTTCCATTGTGTTTTAATTGGCAAATCTCTTAAGTTTGAATAATATTTTCTTTTCTCTTCTTTGATCCAAATTCTAATATTATTTTTTAATGTGATGAAAGCACTTCGAAGCCTAATGTTACCAGGATTTCTTGACAATGATTTAAAGAACTTATCACGATTATGGATTGCAATGCAGAGGCCATCTGTCATCCAAGGTTTCAGTTTTTTTAAACGGGAATGACTCTGGCTCACTATGATGGAGGATCTGGACTGTTCAATATAAGAGCTCAGCACCTCTAAAAACAAAGACATTTTACCATTCACATCTGCAGTTGCATACACCGGGCTCCAATCATGCTGCATCAACAAGAGTTTTAACCTATCATAATCGATTTTAAATTTTTCAGTAGCAATCTGAATATTATTAAATACGCTTGCTTCAGAAATGGAAATTGAAACAGCACGGTGGTCAGTTATCAGAGTTTCAATAACAGAACTACTAACCCTATGTCTATGGTTCTTTGATCTGAAGAAAATATGATCAATGCAGGTTGAGCTCAATGGAGTCACTCTTGTATCAATGTCAATCATTGATCGATAACCATTACCACTAAGAATCTCCAGATACTCCTGCACATCACCATTATTCGAATCTTTAATGTTAATATTAATGTCACCTAATATCAAAGAATCATAGTGACCATGCTGCTCCAAAAACTCATTAAAGCTACTCAGAAATCGACTGGTTTCAACGCCATGCCATCTGTATAGACATAGCATATTGAATTTGTAGTTCAACAGCCTACATTCCAAGAAGATGGAGTCTGAGCCCTCAATTCTAGAATCTATTCGAGAGCATTGCAATCCACTCTCCACTGAAACATAGACCATTATCCCTGATGCAGCAGTGAAGTCACTACCAGCATGAAAACTCTCATATCCCTCAATGTTGAACAGCCGATTATCATCACATGATCGAAGCCAAGTCTCAGAGAGAACGATAATTGATGGTAACCTTTTCCAAGAGTTAATATAGGTGAGAAAATTATCAAAATTTTTATTAATGCTCCGTATATTTTGATGGATTATGGTTTTATTAATATCATCTGTCAGGAAGCATGAGTTGATTTCATCAACACCTAAAACATATCTGCAGTCTGGATCCATAGGTGTAAAAATTCAAATTTATCCGCTGTTCATGAAAGGAGGTCAGAAAATTAATTCCAACAATTGGAATCTCGAATGTTAAACATTTATGTTGCCTTACAGGTGCACTTGTTATTTGTGAGTATCTATTCATGTAATTAACAACATTCATACCAAACACATTCATTCTAGCAACAGACATACTAATCTCATACGGAAGAAGGATTGAACAGTGAATATAAAATTGAGAATCCAGTGTAAGAGAAAAAACGTGAACCAATAGTGAGAGCCTATCACACTATGAAAATCTGGAACAACAAATTTGAAATAAATCTTAATGTGGCATGAAAACATTATCATCTTACCATTTTTACCTCATTTCTTATTAAAAAATGCCTACAAGAATATATTAATCAATAATTATTGGAAAAATACCCTATGCAAGATAACAAATATGATCTTCCTCTACTATGATTCTGCATTCATCGATCATCGAATAATTTCATATATTTATAAGATAATAAAGATCTGTATGTAAGATATAAGTATATGGTAAATAAAACAAAAGTATATATTCATATAAAAATTTTAAAAATAAATAAACATCAATATGCAGCAGATGACAATATGAAGCATAGCAGCTAAATACTGCAGATCTGTAAATTATGCGAATGGAAACTGTCAAAAAAATAAATAAATATTAAAATAAAAATTAGTAATCCGTCACTTATCAATTAATCCATTTGGTAAGACCATAAAGTATTTACAAGAAAATGTTCATAGATTATAATCCGAATGGATCAATAGCAGAACATTTTTTCAAATGAATAGGCGTACTCCGTTACATGTAATAAGAAAAAAAAAATTACCTTTCAATTCTCTTGCCAGCATTATAGATAACTTAGCTGCAATGTAGCAAAAATAGACAAGCAAATAACAAAAATTTGCATTGAACATTGCACATACACATATTAAGCAAATTAAAGAGTAAAAAAGAGATTGATAATGGTGTAACAAGCGAAACTAGTATCTCACGGTTTTCAATAAATGTGGCTGTGACAACTTTAAGTCTCATTATTCATTAATAATAAGAAAGAATAAACCATGAGTTTTTAATTAATTACTACCATCTTTGCACTTCTTTAGTAATATGTAAATAAAAAACTTAGTACCGTACATGAAAGGTTTATTTATTTATTTATTTATTTGAACATTACACAATGCAATAGTATCCCTCTAGCTGTAAGCTATTTGAGGGATATTTTATTAAGACATTCTATTACAATCAAATTCAACAATGAATAAGAATAGATTCCTTTTCGTAATCTATATAACTGTATATAGCCCATTAATATTCAGGTGATTCGTTTCTACTTGAAGATTTGGCTAGAAATTCATGTCCAGTTCGCATTTTATAGAATGGTTCAATATAATATATGAGATTGAATCGTTGATAGGTGACCATAAATCAAGCAGTCGTGCCAGGATCCTTTAAGCTCCGGACGGAGATGCCAGTTCAGCGTGTCTGAATGGACCCTGGCTATGGCGCCTAAATCGCTTAGAACGACCGATGTTTGTGGAGAAGCAACAGAAACAGACATGCCTGAGTAGGAGCGAGGTGCTGGGCCAATCTCAGTAATGTGTGTACACTAGACAGATCATCCAGAGTAGAGCGTGTTGGTGGAAGTGAGCGAGCACAGTCCACCACTCAATTAGTGTTTCGATCGTCGCTGTGATCGGGATCGTTCCCCCAGTGCCAAATTCAATCCTTCCCTAATCCCTATAAACAGCTGTAGGAAGCCACGTCACATCCCAGGCAGTGACAGGAATGAATAGAAGGGATTCTCCAGTGGTCATGTGGGAGGAGACACTATCCCTATCTCTTTCCCTTACTACGCTACACCACGCATCAACTCCTAACCCATAATCAACCAAATTCAAGTCCTGCTGACGCTAGCCTTGCGTTGCCGATTTCAACTGGATGCGGATGTCACAAATTACGCTAAATGCCTTTCTCTTTGTCTTTCTCATTACCTCTCTCTCTTTCCCTGACTCCCTAATCAACAAGTGCGTCCCAAATACTGGAGAACATCTGCATTTTTACAAGAAAATAGGCCTATTATTGCAGGTGATACATCTAGTCTGTATCACATAGGTTGAGCTATGAAATTTCCACTTGATCTCACTTTTTATTCATTTTTTTCTGAGGATGAAGCCCACAGGTCTGAGACCTGTGCGTGGGTAATGAGTTGGATGATAGTGATTCATGAGTTGGACCTACAGTTTCAGGTGGGTTCCGAACCACTGGAAAGTGATTTTACAGCAGAAAATAGTGTATTTTTTGCTGGCCAATCTAATCGGTCACCGTTACAAACAGGACCTACGAGAACGCAGCTTATCTCTATCTGATTGAACAGATACCGGCTCGCGGCTATCACTTCCCTAAAATGCATTGAAATAGCATTGATGGTAATAATAATAATAATATCATGTGACCTGGCTGGCTCAGGTCTGGTGACAGAGTTATCAGGTCACACCTGAATAAGTTCAGGGCCTCTGACGTGACCTAACGACTGTTTTTAGGCAGCCGGGATCGACAGACTTAACGTGTCCTCCGAAACACAGAAGTGACCCAAGGTAGAATCTTTTGGTCAGAACTGGGATCGAACCCAGACCTTTGAGTTATCAAAGCAGCACTTCATCTCACTTCAAATCAGCATCCACTCGGCTACGGCCACTCCAGCACTGATGGTATCTGACATTGATACCAATTTCACCAGGTACTTAATACACCAAACATTGAGCTGTCACAACCACATTTATTAAAAACTGTGACAGTACCGTTATTAAAAAGTACTTCCGGCCTACTCTTTAATAACAGTACTTTCTTGTTTTTCTCGGTTGATCTTGACTGCATGTCATTCAGCTTCATATTTTATTTTAATGTTTTCAATTGTTTAATTCTAGCCTACTTGTGTATTCCCCTCTTTTGTTTTTTTTTATTTTGACACTGATTATTCCTTGTTGCTCCTCCCACCAGTGGGCGTGCCTCTATGAGACACTTTCATCCTCAGCCAATAGTATTAGTGTAGAATTATAGTTTATTGTTGAATTTAGATAGATTACAATGAGAATGTACAATGTACAGTATTGTATAGTAGGTATAAAGACATTACCCCACAATAGTTGGCTTTTTTTTTATGGAGTGGCCGTAGCCGAGTGGGTTCAGTTTTGGTTTGCTAGCTCAAAGGTCCCGGGTTTGATCCCAGTTCTGATCGAAAGTTTTTACCTCGGGCCACTCCCGTGTTTCGGAGGACACGTTAAGCTGTCGGTCCCGGCTGCCTAAAAACAGTCGTTAAGTCACGTCAGAGGCCCTGAACTTATTAAGGTGCGACCTGATAACTCTGACACCAGACCTGAGCCAGCCAGGTCACACGATATTATTATTATTATTATTATTAACTTTTCATGTGAAATTTAACATTAAATTTCACATGAAAAGTTAATATTAGCAATGCAGTTCGTCATGGAACAAGAAATCCAGAATATTATTATTATTAGTTAGCTTTTAAAAAGTATGGCGTTGAAAAATAAATACTGTGTTGAATACATTCTCTGTTTGGCAGTCACCTTGTTCAAGTAATTTCATCACATAAAAACGATTTTTTACGAATTATTCATTGTTCCCGTGAAGGACATCATTTTATGATGCATTGAAAACGAATGCTACTATTCCTGGAAACAAAGCTTCTATTCCTGGAAACAAAGCTTCTATTCACAAACAAATCAAGATCACTTGAATAAACAGTAGGCTCAGACGTATGCATTGGTAAGTGAATCGAGTTGAGTTTCGTCGAGGATGTTTGGAAATGAGACAGATTTCAAGCCGTCGAGCGGAAGAGTCAAGCGTGATCGAGTGGAAAAGCAGGCCAAAAGTCGGAATAGGAGCGTGAAAATGGTGCGAGAGAGGATCGAGAGAGAGAGAAAGTGAGAGAGAAAGAGTGAATGAGAGAGTGAGAGAACGAATTAGGCTGTTGCTATCTACTCATCCTACGACGGATCCACGATTGGGTCCTTTTCATCAGTCCTTCATTTGGATCTCGTTTGTCTTTTGATAGATTCCCAACAACAGGAGCTATAGGCAGAGTACAGTGAAGTGTATGAGAGGCTTTGCTTTCATTTGTTGGCTGTTAATTAGTGGCTGACGAACATTTTCTGCACAATGCCTGAACCGCGTGTATACGTATTGTAGCCGTACTTTATATTATACACTGAATAATATCGAATACATTAATGCGAGTTTCAGGACACATTCAAAAGTCTTTCTAAAATGCTATTTTGTAATGTGATCCTGTAAACAATAGCACAAGGGCTTGTGTTTGGTTGGTGGAAAACCATTCTTTCCGTGGTTTATCTTTTACGATTATTTTCTTTTTTCATATAGATATTGAATGATGATTCCCGTTATTAGAACTAATCTTACTTCTACAATAAATTCTATTTTTTTTGTAAACAATGAGCAAGATGATTAAAATAACAAGTGAATTTTAGTAAGTTCAGTTCTCAAGAAGTTAAACAAAGATTACTTTTTCCTACAGTGACCCGAAAAATGCCTATTTTTGCACTAACTGTAGCACGCAAAATAGTCTATTCCTGCTCTAGTGCGGGAAAGTAAATTCCAGTGCGCGAAAGTACTTTTCCGCACTCCAGATTTGCAACCTAACAACACAAAATAGTGAGCATGTAATATGCAGGTTCCCTATTCTGCATTCAAAAATAGGTTGGCTACTCTGCTTCAGCAACGAAATACGCAGTTGTTGTTGAAATCGATTTGATTCGAAGATAGGTTACGTGAAGAATTGTCAGGTTGTCTATGTCCTGTTTAAATTACTTTATACGTTACTTTAGGAAAAATGTAATGTGTAATTCCAGCGCAAAGTATTGTTTCTTAAAGTATGGCCTTCGGCTCGTGAAAAAGACTGACTGCTTCTCTCGGTGCAGAAATACCCCACTTTTCGCTCTTGTTACACAAATAGCTATTGATCTTTGGAGTTTGATAATTTTGACTTCTCAAGCCTAATGAACGTCAGGATTTCTGTGTGAGAGTAAGACAGATGAATAGATTTTTAGTTATTACGATAAATAGATAAAAATAACAAATAAATAGATAGAATAATAGATAATTTTTTTTTACAACTTTATTATTGAAATTATTTCCACAAAATTCAATACAATTCAAATATATACAAAGTAAATTTCATAACTATCCAACAATATAGATTCATTAAATATAGAAAAACTATAAAGATTAAGGTTATTAAATATTAAATTATTTGATAATATGAAATAATATGAAATATATTTCATATATTCATATGAAATTACAATAACAATAACAAAATAACAAAAAGAAATATATTTTTCACTGATATAGCATGACTAGCATAAGCATAGCTAAAATGATAAATAGAAGATAGATAAAAAGATACAACAAATGGATTTTTGTAGAAAAACCACAAGTTTGCAAAAAATAATAAAAACAAGAGTTATGTAAAGTCTTGAAAATAGTTGATATTGAGGCCTTACAAAGTCTTTTCTAATGATCCAGATCTTAGAAGATACGATACAGACCATGGCGCAATCCAGTAACTACCCAGACAGGACGATACTTATCACACCGCTCTGTACAGGACAAGTTTGGATTCACTATAGCCTTAAAAATTATACACTAATGCCCGTTTTTATTAAGATTAAAGTCAGTTCACAGAAAATGGACCTCAGAAAAGTCGGTGAAGACAGTTTTCCCCATAGAACGTAATGAGAAAGAATGCACTTTTGTTACTGGTTCCTATAGACGAGCTCCTCAGCCATTATTATTATTATTGATGACACATCAAACTCAAGTTTTTTCTACGGAATTTTTGGGACTATGATTTTTTACCGGAACTATCTAAACATATCATATACATATATAACTAAATAAAGCTTTTTTGAGGAAGACTCTAGTTATTGACAGTATTTAGTCTTCCACTTAAAAAAATTTCAAATCAAGTCGAATACATAGCATTGGATTTAGATTTGTAATTCTGAATGCAACTGAATATCAAAGGCTTCAGTTGCAGTCTACTGTCCTCAATACAGTGAATTGGGCAAGTTAGTGGTCAATGCATGCAAGTGTCTGCACCAGGTAAGAGCTATGCAAACAGTGCCACGTGTATTAAATTGGCAACAATGCTTGCAGCTGCGCTATGCCTGGTGTTGAGGGTTGATCACCCTTGCACTATTCATGTAAGTAGTGTGGTATTGCAGGAACGGCCTAACCAATCACAGGCCTGCATTTCAAGGTCACCCCCCTTAGGCCACGCCCCCCCTGGCCAATGGGAGAAGACCACGCCCCTTTAGGGGGGAGTCGGCCATTTTGTAAATTTTTGAGGCACGCCATTGGCTGCACATGTTGGAGTGGGGGACCCGTTTACCCCCCCTCAAGCCCCCTGGACCTATCCCCCTTCAAGCCCCCCTGCCCCTGTCCAAAGGAAAATGGCGCGCGCGCCCACGGTCTTTTTCCTTTTTTGTAGGTTTTGCCCAAACCTGTACTACATGAAAACAGCCATTTTGAATTGTTTCCACTTTTTTTTTGGGTGGGGGGGATAAGTTTAGGAGAGAAAAAATAAATAACCTTGTTTAAAACAGCCATTTTCTTTTTGTAGGCATCTCCCAAACCTGTACTACATGAAAACAGCCATTTTGAATTGTTTCCACTTTTTCTCTTTTTTTAGGCTTTGCCCAAACCTGTACTGCATGAATTTTTCTTTTTTTTTTAGACATCATTCAAGCCCGCACTGTGTGGGGGTAAGGTTAGGAAAGAAAAAAATAAATAACTATGTTAACAGCCATTTTGAATTGCCTCCTCCACCTCCATCACCTATAAAATGGAAGTCCTATCTCTCTCATTGCTAGAACTTTCTTTGTCTAAAAAATCTTTTTATGAGTAGTTTTTATAACGATTTATTAACCGTTGTTGCTCTGGTGTTGGAAACTGGTTAGCATCATATTTAACCTCTGGCTCTGACATATTAATCCTACGAAAAAACTCATCAACACAATGTTCTAGTGTAAGCCCACGACTTTCCAATTCCTCCCAGTTGAAAGTTCTCATAGCTATTAGACACTTTCCTATCAAATGATAAGCATATCGATACATTATAGTATTTAAATAATTCTTGTAATCCTGACTATTATGTACATAATCGATTAAAAGGCTTTCTAATACTTTTATACTTGTGTTAAGATTTTCAAAGGAGACAAATCCGGCTTTCTCATTTTTAAACTCTGTTCTACTCAGCAAATTATCTTTTTTCTCTTTATTAAAGTCATCTTTACTGAGTAGTTTTTCTCTCTCATTTTTGAATTCTGTTCTAGTCAGTAAAATATCTTTCTTAGCTTTATTAAAGTCATCTTTACTAAACAGTTTCTCTTTCTCATTTTTGAACTCTGTTCTACTCAGTAAATTATCTTTTTTCTCTTTTTTGAAGTCTTCCTTACTAAGCAGCTTTTCTCTCTCATTTTTGAATTCTGTTCTAGTCAGTAAATTATCTTTTTTCTCTTTATTGAATTCATCTTTACTGAGCAGTTTTTCTCTTTGCCCCTTTGCTTCTTCGATAATTATTTTCAAACTCGAATGAAGATAGTCAGTTGAGACTAAAGCTGTTTTTTCTTTATCAAAATTTGATCTAGTCAAAATTGTTTTCTTAAGTTCATCTATTTGTTTTTCACTATCAATAATATGTTTACCACGTGAAACACGTCCGAACCTGTCTACAGACATGATGTAACTAAAAATCTGAAATTACTTGAGCCTAACTGTTGTGAAAAACATACTCTACCATCAATCTAACAATGTTAGCCCTTTCTGATACATTTCAGCTCTGCCAGATCGAAAATAACTTCCCACAACTGATTAGAATCTGTAATTGTAGTAATGGGATGATCATTGCTACATCCATAGTGAAAATGTCCACGTTCCTCAATTACAATATCTAAGAGCTCATAAATTTCAGAGAGGATAGAATATTTTGAACTAGAATTTTTCCATGAGTCATCGCTATCAGATGACACCTTATCATCATAATCATCCTTATCTTTCTTAACATTTTCAACACAATATTGTGAGAATTTTACACTATTAGCTAGCTCTTTAAACTCATCCAAACTTATACCCATTAACAATCTGGATAATTTCTTGAACTTTGCAAAACTAAAACATTGAGACATTTTTAAGGTTATGTTTTAAAGAAGCTCTCACTGCGTGCTGCTACTACTACCTAACTGTAGCTCTAACAAACTTATACTAAATCAAATGCAATACTTACCTAATATTATATATTCTTCTCTTTCCACCCGACGGGAGGATGAATTCAATTAAACTTGATAGTTTGCTATCAGGTTTAACTAGCTCCATCTTTTTGCCGTAAGAATTTGCGGGCGTTAGCACTCTTAAAGCGCTTCCCCATCTCAAAACTGAAACATTGATTTTGCTTCTACACTAGACTACTGTGAAAAATATTTTTCATAATAGTCTAATATGGAAAATCTCAATTTATATTCAGCTAAGAAACAGGCCTATACTGCAGTCTACTTATCCTATATACTCACTTTTATTGCTTCGCTTTCCACCTGACAGGAGGATGAATTTAATTAAACTTGACAGTTTGCTATCAGGTTTAACTAGCTCCATCTTTGTGCTGTACGAAGCTGCAGGCGTTAGCTTAAAGCGCTTCCCCATCTCAAAACTGAAACATTGATTTCGCTTCTACACTAGACTACTGTGAAAAATATTCATAATAGTCTAATATAGAAATCTCATTTTATATTCAGCTAAGAAACAGGCCTATACCACTATCTTCCACATTGCTCTAACATGCTGCATTATCCAGAAGAATCAGCGATGGTTTGTCCTCCTGATGAATACATCTCATAACATATCTCCCGCTATTGAAACTTTCCAAAGTTTGAGCGTTCAACTCGGATAGAAACTTTTCCGGCAAATATACATCAAAGTACGAATGTCCACCATGATTATTAATTTCATATAATCGCAGTATAATTCTTGTTCCAAATTGTGTGCGAGCTAACCTTGCTTTTTGAATAGGATAACTAAAGTCAGATTTCAATCCATGTATTTGTACAATAGGAATATTCTCCCGCGATGTCTCATTGAATCTAGTCAAACTGAATGGACGCGATTCCTGCTGCTGCTGCTGCTGCTGCTGCTGTTGTCGCTGCTGATACATGGCGGTTGAGAAAAGCACAACTGTACTCGACCGGCGAAAAACTGGTAATGATGAAAAATATGCTGTCGCCTGCAATCACCCGCCACCGGTTTCCTTATCCCCACCACCAGATTTCTTCTCCGCTCAAGGACAGACATGTTAAAACATGTCTGTGAGCAGTCAATAACCTTTTGTTTCACATATTGCGCAACACTTGATCTTCAATTTGTAATAGTTTATAAACGCTTAATTTCAACGGTCTGTAATAACGTAGATAATCACTTATTTCATTAATATCGACAGTATCTAGAAAAATTGCCTTTAATTGTTTTGCAAATTCAACATCACCTCCTTTACTTTTAGTTTTTGCAATAGCCTCTTCACACACTTCAAACCAATCAATATAGTTTTGTAATTTTGATTCCAATTCACTATCAGCACTTAACCATTTGCTTGGATCCATAGCAACACTGTTGGCTTACTACACAATACTAAGCAATTTCTGTTTGCATTCAAGTATTTATATGAGTGGTAAAAGAACAGAAAAATTCACCGGATTAGCAACATCGCTTGTTAGATTGCAGATTCTCGCCCTGTGCAAGTACAATTGATATCCACACCATACACAAACCACTTCCTCTCCGTTATAATAGAATCCTTGGCGTGCATACTTGCGTTTATTCTCCTTGGTGTAAAATGGACATGTCTTCATACTTTTCATCCTATCCCCCTCGCACAAATAATCTATTTTCCGATCAATTCCTCTCTCCTCCGCTTTACACAACATTGATGATAAATAGTGTTTAGCACTGAATAATGCGCACCTACCATCGGCAATCTTATTATGAATTTTGCAAGCATCAAAAGTCCAACAACTAGAGAACTTTCTATAATCAGGTCTTTCAAAATTATCTGGTATTGTTTCAACTTTATTGTGAAATTTCTTCAAAAACTCTGCTTTTTCTCCACCCTTTGTGTATATTCTATCATAGTTTCTAAGATAAGCTCTTATTGTATCATCAGAATAATCGATTTCGCCCAATTCCCATTTTATTTTATGATGATAAAATTCCAACCAACACACTTCGCGATATGTCTTCCATGATAGCTCTGATTTTGGAAATGGTGGTTTAAAATGTAGAATAATGTAAGTATTTTTTGGATCAATCATCGCAAATTCCTTTAAAATGAACTGATTATTTTCATCCTTGAAACCGTGAAACTCAACAACAGCGAACGAATCATCACTTCCACGTTTGTTCTTCCTCGAATATCCATCACTCACTTCCCCCTCCTCCTCCTCCTCCTCCTCCTCTTCTTCCACCCGCGCACATTCAACCTCCTTGTCTAGATCACACTGCGCTGCCGCTTCCGAATACAGTTTCCTCGACGGTTTCGAAGAACAAATTTCACCCATGTCTTCTAATCCTGACAATAAATCGCCGGTATAGCAAGATGGTAATCGCTCGTAGATATCCTCTTCTTTCCCAACTAGATAATCTTGAAGTAAGGTTGAAGAAGTTGATTGCAATAGAGAGTCACACGATGACGAACTTCCACTCGATAGCATGGCCTTTCACCTACTGACATAAAACCTACCCACTCCAACTTATATAGCCTACCTGCTGCACTCTATCGGAAAAACTACTGCACCTCTCTCACCATAGATGTTAATGGTGTATACTCTACAACATTATCGCTTATTAAAATACAATAAGCAGCAGTTGCAGCCGGCACATCTTTTCCAAATTCAAACTCAAGTCTGACGTCTACTGAACTCTTTAAAGTTGTTGTCTGGTGTGAGCAGTCAATCACCATAATCGGTGTATCTTTAGTGAATGTACTAAAATCAATTTCATTCCCATGTTCAGAATTTACCGGCGAATTAGAATAGCTTCCTGCAAAATCTAAAAACATTCTATACATTAACTGTTTGTTACCGAGAAGGTTATCATAGGGAAAGTAAACAGAATTTAAATACAATTTTACATTATACAACTCGCACAGGTCAAATTTAGCCATTGTAGAATTATATTTCAATTTTCTATCTGTTTGAAAGGCTAAAATTACAAATCTCGGCGCATCTGAATACGAAGCGGTTTTAATTGTCCAACTGTGTACTTTTGTTGCCGGTAAAACAGGATATTCGTGAATTTCCCATTTTCTAAAAGCAAGTTTTAACGGACGATCGCTATCAAGTAGGCGTAAAAACCTAAGGCGTACATGATCTTCAAGTTGTAAGTATGGCACTTTCCACTGTAATTTTGTAATGTCTATCTGAACACTTGAACCAGTTGCCGATTCGATGCAATTAATATCCGACGGCGATCTTAACAGTACGAGTTCTTGTTTCAGATTTAATATAATTTGTTGAAAATCTTCAAAAAAAGCTAAAAGTAATTTTAATGGAATACAAAAACTGAACTTGTTTTCGGTTAGAGTATACCCCTCCCTGTCGAAACCGGCCAAATGGTAAGTATTTTTATCAAACACGCTTTTCAACAGTAAACCTTTAATAGTACTTGTGAGACCTACAAGACGCGACTTTGCTACAGGGTGACCGGCCAACTCATATCTTATTTCATCAAACATAAACCCGATTGCATTACTTACTAGTTTATACTGTGCATCTATAATGTTACTCACACCGTCTACACCTATTGCAGTCTTTTTACACTTAACTTCACCTTCGATAATTAGGAACGATCTGCATGGTAGGCTATAGTTATCTTGCGAATTAATTGGGATTCTTATCTCATCAGAATTTGATAATCTTTGGTTTGCATAGGGACCGTGGGAATGGTACTCTAGACTTTTTATCTCGTTAAAAAAATGTATTTGCCTTTCAACATCTAAGATCTCACTTATTGCCGCTGTTGACGACATTATTCCAATTCACTTGGAATCCTAATTTCTCTAAAATCTTTGCGTTTTTAGATGTTAACACGGCGGAATGTGAAACTCTACTAACACTCTTTTGAACCTTTCTCTTCCCTTTCCTTTTCATCCTTGTTCTCTTTCCATTAAGATCACTATTTTCATATTCGCTATAGCTACAGCGAGCCGAATACGGGTTGAATACAATGAAACCCATTTTACTTCTTCTTCTTCTTCTTCTCTCGAATATGTAATCTAACCGTTAATCTGTCTCCTCTGAAATCGACTAATGAACCGTTCTGGTCCGTCACTTTCACATTAATGCTCTGAAACTTGTGCGTATTTAAACGTACATAAACAATTGGATTTGGTGATTCATTAATTAAATATCCTGGAGGAACTCTTGGAAGAAACTCGTAAATGGTGTGTTTTTCTTTTCCATCACTATAACTCCCACACGCCAAATTACATGAAACTTCGATTGCTGTAATGTTGGATATTGAAACAAGTCTTCTGGAATAATGCCAAATAAGCGGTGCTAAGACTTCTTGATTAAAACCCATTATTTTGCCAATTGAATCATTATGAGTTAAATCAATCGGTTTATCAGAATAGATTTCGATTTTCATAGTATTATTATTCCCGCGTATAATGAGACCGTCACCAGCTACATTCAATTTTTCCTTGATCAATTTTACAATATTATCAATTTCATAAGAACCTGTTTCGAGTTTGACTAATTGATCGCCGTATTTAAAACTAGAATTTTTATCTTTAATCACATTTGGAATAGAATTAAAAGTCCACAAATTAACTAATCCAATTTCATATTCACAATTTCTATCTAATTCTATAACCTGCGGTAAATGTTCGTATAGATCGCTGCTTGTACCGGTCAGCGATATTACAGCCATAGCAGTACTTACCTCTGCTACTAAAAAGTTACAACTGAGCAGACAAGAATAACAAACACAGATGTCCGCAAATATTTGTATTAGGTTTTTGTATTTCATCAGCATTATAGAAAACGTTTACCCTTTTCTGTTTCTTCCAATAATTTACCAATTGTAATGGAGGTTGTAGGTTACCGATTGGATCAAAATAGAATACATTTATACCTTGTTTGTCATAGCACACCCAGTGTGTACCTTTTCCTGAATAATTATCCAAATTCACAATTGCCATCTCATTGAGACGAATTCTTTCTGGTAGTGTATCCTGCATATACACACCGCGCAATGGAATTTTCAATAAGTATGCCCACTTTTGTAGATCATGATCAGACAAAGCTTTATTGAGTTTTAAGTTCTCAATATTAACCGCATTCATGTTTTCCTATTCTTTTTCCGCCTACTTCTAGCTTCGCGTTTAACCGGTTTTGAATGAGTCTTCTTCCTTCTTCTCTTGCTTTTCAGCGACGACAATAGACCGTGTGCGTTATGCGGAACCGTCGAAGTCGAGGAGTTTAATATTCTCCCACCAAAATATTCTGGGTATGGTCGGAGATAATATCCCCTTCCCTTTACATGATTTGTCAATCGCTTAATAGCTTCTCGTCGCATAGAATCACTATTCCTTTTTTTACCCACTCCTTCTCTTTTCTTTCTAGATGTTTTTCTCACTCCTTTCCTTCTTCTACCACTACTACTAGAAACATGTGGAATTTTCATTCCAGATCCAATTACCGACTTGGCTTTCATTGCCAAAGTAACTAAATACGCTAATACCTTCTGCTTGTAGTCTGTCTGAGGATTCTTGAATATCGACCAAGCGCTGTCAGCTAAAATTTTATCTGCTCGCGAACGTGTCAAATTATCAGACGAGCGCGAATAACTTATGTCATGAATTTTGCAAGCTTTATCGAGTGAATTAACTCCCGGATCACCTCTCTTAAGCCTTTTTTCTAGCTTTGTACCAGGCCCGCAGTACTGGTAAGAATCAAATTTACCCCAATTAAAATTATGTGGTAAATGCAATTCTCCAGGTAATGAATCTATTGTTTTATTAAGTAGGGTGGACGCCGCGCTACCCGCTCTATTCACAACACCTTTCGCAATGTTACCTAAGACAGATAATAAGCCGCTTCCTATTATTCCTTTCCTCGTTGTTGCTGTTTTTCTTCTTCCTCTATGCTTGCCAGATCTTGTTTGACTGTTTTGACAAACCATCTTTTCGTCTAGACAATCTCTAGAACACTAAGCTCATGTTGATCGCGCCGCCCACCTACCTAGATAATTCTGCAAACATGTTTTGTTCTATCTATAAGCTTCTTCACATCTTCTTCTGTTTGACTTGCACAATTGTTAAGAATTTGATAAGAATTGTAAAAATTACATACGTGCGAGTAAGGTGAGAGTAAAGTCGAATACCAACTTTCAAGTTGATAATCAAACGATTTTGGTATATTATTATTTAAACCTGATCGAACACAGGCATTAATAAAGAAAAGTGTTTTATTTTTAGTTCTCTCCAAATCTAATAAGTGTTTAGAAAACCAATCTGATTTGGTATTATCTTTGTCGAGTAGTTGATAACTTGTATCTTCCTTTTTGGAAGATGGTGTATCATGATTGAAGCTAGAATTCATAGTTTCCTTTTCAAATAGTACAGCACTTTGATTGAAATTTAAGACGTTTTGCAAATTTGGTGTAAAACATTTTTGATTAACTAATTCGGAATAATTCAGATAAAGAAGAATTAGAATTGAAAGCCAATATGCTATGCACGTAAAGATGCAAACTATCTTAATCACATTGGCTGTTGATCTTACACAAACCAATTGCGGTCTATATTGATTCTCAT
Source organism: Conomelus anceps (assembly GCA_948455865.1). NCBI lineage: Eukaryota > Metazoa > Arthropoda > Insecta > Hemiptera > Delphacidae > Conomelus > Conomelus anceps. Next base: position 71,207,081 of record OX418220.1, on the reverse strand, counting down.
TATCCTCCTCTGTGAGACTCATTGCTGCACACGTCTGCTTTGTTCGAATGTATACAACAGACTATGATCATAACCGGTTTCAGTACTCGCAAACATGTTCAAACATGCACATGAAAATCAAATGTTTTATTTTTTTTGTAACCCGGTTTGGAAATTTTCTCTATAAATAGCCGGGTAAGCACACGATTTTCACCAATTACTTCAGTCAGTGTTTGCAAATACCACCACGCTGCCGCCATCATCATCATCATAGCTGCCATTCTAGGTAAGTGTACATTCAAAGAAGGGAAAAAACTCGAAAGAAGAAGATATCATTACTAATGACGTATGTTTTAAAGTTTAGTGTTGAGATTTTTTAAATAATATTTCACAAGAAAAAATATTGCAAAACATACCTGAGGTTGAGTTGTCACGACAGCAGTTGGGTGCAGCAGAAGTTGGGTTGCTTGAAACCGTGTTGCGCGCGCGCGCGCGGTTCACAGGATGAAAACTGGTAATTTGACAATTGAAATTTAACGCTTTATATACGTAAAATTCGTCCTTCTTCAAAGCCGGTACTAAACACCGGCCATCATTATGTGTGTGTGTGACTTTCACAAAGGACAATTACGGCGGCGGGCCAACACCCAAATCGGGAAACGGGAAGAAATTCTAGTTGTCCTTAAAATCGCGTCGGGCCAACGCCTACACCAGAAAGATATTTTCATTGTCTCATCACACTCTGACGTACATCATAAAGAGAATACATCCTTCTGCGGTGTGACGTAAATTAGAAGGGAAATAACTTTGCAAACATACAAAGAAACCGTTTATACTCGCACCGCTGTTATAAATAGCTTAGTTCTTCTATTGACAGTTTCATTGTTGAATTTTGTGCTGTGAAAGACGTCTAAGCTGACGTTATTGTTTCAGAATCAACTTCTACCACAACGTGAGATATCCTTCTCTACATTTGTATTAGCATTTTGAGAGGCTGACTGTCCATCCCACCGTGCTGACAACGTATTTTCTCTACAATCACACACGCAGATATCCTTCTCTACAAACAGCAGTCTGAGAGGATACGGGTCATCCTTCACACCTTCTTCATCCATCGTTCGACAGAATTGAGGAGAATTCAACATCGTCTTGAACGACATTCAGATTAGACGGCTCAAAGCACAATTTCGGTGAGATTACATCTGATAATTTGTTTCGGAACTTTTGTTATACAATTATTCAAATGGAATACAAACTTGAATGTTCATCAGCTGTGAATAGGAATGTGTTAAAGTATAGATTTAGATTCATTAATAACGAAATAGATTTAGAGTTACTATTATCAACGTTAAAAGATAAAATATTTGAAATTTTAATTAATGAATCGAGACATTTTGACGGAAACCTTCGTTGGTTCATCGCTGCTACCGTTAATCTTGTAAAGTTATCTGCGTTAGCTGACGTTAGCGGTGATGGACAAGAATTGAAGGTTGAAACTAACGCAACATTTCACAGTACGTCTCATAATATCGTTAATATAAGTTTAAATAAGGATGAATTACTCAGTCAGTATGAAGCGGGGTCTAATAAGTTACAAAATGCTCTTGACAGATTTTTGTGTTTTGGCTCGGGATGGGTTGTTAATCGTATACAATATTTAGACCTTAATTTTGCGAGATACAATCCCATTTATGCTGGGTATAACAATTCATCATTTATTAGCACACCTAAGGCAATAGTATCAAAAAACGTTGTAATTAATATAAAAAACTTACACGATAAGAAGTGCTTTCTATGGAGTGTTCTTGCATATCTGCATTACAGACGTAGAAATTTGAATGTAGAGTATTTAAAACAATACGAGAAAGAGTTAAATATTAAAGGAATAAACTTTCCGGTGGAATTACGTGATATAAAGAGGTTTGAAATTCTTAATCCGTCTATAAGTATCACTGTTTTAGCCTATGATGGAACACGGAAAAAATTTTTCCCATACAGAGTTTCTTTATTTAGGGAAAGACAACATAAAATAATGCTCCTTCTCTTATTCAATGATAATCACCCGAATAAATCACATTACACCTTGATTAACACAACTAAGAATAGGAACGGTTTGTCGAGATTATTATCCGAACTAACCAAAGGAAGAAAAGCTGTACATATCTGTCCTTTCTGCTTTCACAGATTCACATCAAATAAAAGCGCTAATATTGATGGGGAGCGAAATTTAAAACAACATATAGAGTTGTGTAGTAAGTTTGGCGAACAGAGAACGCGTCTCCCCGAGCCGGGGAAAAATATTTTGAAGTTTACAAATTATTCTTTTACTCTTAAAACAAAGTACGTAATCTACAGTGACTTTGAATCTTTTATTATTCCAATAAACAATGAATTTGAAGGCGGCGATGATGATGATGATGATGATGATAATGATGGTAGACAATCAAGAAAATCCTATACAGATAAAACGGTTAGACATGTGCCCTGTAGTTACGGTTATATCGTTTTAAATGAAAATGGGGAGATATGTGTGGGTCCACGTTTATACAGAGCAAAGTTTTTAGGGGAGAATATTATTGCACGGTTTCTGCAGGAGATAACCGAACTCGGCGACAGGCTTTACGATGATTTAATGTTAGAAGTACCAATGTATTGCTTAAGTGAAAAAGAACAGTACGAGTTTGATACGGCTGTGAATTGTTCCTTGTGTAACAAACCGTTTGCTGCTGGAGATTTTAAATGTAGACATCATGATCACCACAGCGGCAGATATCTTTCTGCAACACACATGAGCTGCAATTTAAACTGTAAGGTGCCCGCCTATGTTCCGTGTGTTATGCATAATTTTCGCGGGTATGATTCCCATTTCGTTGTACAGTCTTTGGCTTACAATAAACGCAAACTGCGCTGTATCGCTAACTCATCAGAGAAGTTTCTCACAATAACTGTAGGACACGTTAAATTTATTGACAGTTTACAATTTCTAAACACGTCTCTTGAGAATTTAGTAAAAAATCTGGCGGATTGTGATGATTATAGAACAAAATTCAAACGCTTATGTACACATTTTAAAAATGAAGTACATCAAAAACTGTTCTTAAGAAAAGGTGTGTATTGTTATCAGTACATAGATAGTCCCGAAAAGTTTAATGAAACCGCTCTTCCGCCTATAAATGAGTTTTATAATAGTCTATCGGAAAAGGATTTGGATGAAAATGATTACAAACATGCCTTGGAAGTGTGGAATGTATGTTCAATGAAAAATCTAGGAGATTTTCATGACAACTATTTGATAAGAGACATCCTCTGCCTGTCGGATGTCTTCGAAGACTTACGATTAATTTTTTTCAAACATTATGGATTGGACGTATCTCAGTTTCTCTCTTTAGCACACTATAGTTTTCAAGCAATGCTTTTTAAAACTAAAGTTGAACTACAATTGATTACAGACCCGTGTATGCATCTTCTAATCGAATCCGCAATCCGCGGGGGTGTTAGTGTAATACCTAATAGATACAGTCTAGCAAATAACCCATACATGAGTACAGCATATGATAGCAATAAACCTACTTCTTTTATTGTTTACCTTGACGCGAACGCCTTATACGCATTTACAATGTGTAATTACCTACCTTACGGCGATTTTAGATGGTTAACACCGTCAGAAGTTTCCTCACTTGACATTTCAACCGTTGCAGATGACGCGCCTGTTGGTTTTATTTTGGAGGTTGATTTGGATTATCCAGATCATCTCCACGATAAACACAATGATTTCCCGTTAGCGCCATTAAAGCAAAAACCTCCGATGGAATTATTTTCCGACTATCAGCGTGCAGATGATGGGAGGAAACAGATTGTAACAACTAAATTGTTAACAACGTTAGCCGGTAGAAAGAAATACGTCTTACATTACCGTAATTTAAAGCTATATCTAAGTCTAGGTATGAAATTAACAAAAATTCATCATGTTATAAGTTTTAGCCAATCTGCTTGGTTGAAACCATACATTGATTTCAACAATCAATTACGTCAAAACTCAAAAAATAGCTTTGAATCCTTGCAGTACAAGAATCTTTCGAACAGCACGTATGGTAAATTAATCGAACGTGTGCGTAACAGGTTTAATATGAGGCTGGTGACAGATGAAAAAACTTTGGATCGGTTAATTTCTCGCCCACAAGTCAAACGTTGGAAAATTTTTAATCCTAATGTCGTAGGTGTTGAAATGAAGAAAATTGATATCCTTTTAGATCGACCGATTTATTGCGGTTTCACAGTGCTCGATTTATCCAAGGTTGTCATGTATAACTTTCATTATAATATATTTCTAAATATGTATGACTTTAGGAAAGTTAAAATTCTTATGTCAGATACGGACAGTTTTCTTTATTATGTAGAAACAGAGGATTTTTATGAGGATATGAGGAGGCAAGCACATCTGTTTGATACAAGTGAATATCCTCGAAACCATAAGTGTTTCAGCTTACTTAATCATAAAAAACTAGGTTGCTTCAAAGATGAACTCAAGTCAAGAATCATAACAAAATTCGTCGGATTACGACCAAAATTATATTCGTTTGAGTTTCTCAATGAAAATAATGAAATTCAAAATAAAAATGTAGCTAAAGGCGTAACAAGATACATTATTGATTCAAAACTGAGATTTTCAATGTATGAAAAATGCTTATTTGAACGATGTGTTCATTACGAATCATCAAATTTGATACGTTCCTATTTACACCATATATTTCAGGTTCGAGTGGGTAGAATTTGTATTAGTCCGCTGGATGATAAGCGTTTTTTACTTCCATGTCGAATTAAAACTTTAGCGTGGTTTCATAAAGACATACCTAATTTCAATGGAGAGGAGGAGGAGGAGGAGGAGGAGGGGGAAGTGAGTGATGGTAGAACTTGAGGCCGATATCGTCATCAGGAAGTATTGGATAGGTCAGGTTTTGTTAGACGAGTGAAAGCACAGTTGAGTTACAGGCGTGTTGTGGAAGGTCAGTTTTTGCATTTCGCGTTAGCCAGCTTGTTGCAGCAAAGGTGAAGGACTCGAACGTGTTTTGCGTTATAGCGTGCATAAAAATCCGGCTGCATATATTATTTATTACAGCATAACGGTGGATGCGAGTCAACATTGAACTAAATTTTACACTCTTCCTTATTCCGAGTGCATGGTTATTACAAAATGAATACTGTTCGTCAACGTTTAGCTAAGGAATTACACTCGAGTGCACGTAAAAACTTTAAAAGACGGAGTTATGTTTTAAAGGGAATTTTGGACATGTTGCAGGCAGATTTAATTGAAATGACTCAGTTTACTAAAATAAACTCTAACTACAGATTTATTCTATCGGTTATTAACGCGTTTTCGAAATACGCGTACGCCGTTCCTCTCAAATCGAAATCTGGTCACGAGGTGAGCATAGCCTTAAAACCAATTTTTGAGAAAAATCGCGGTGTACGTTTGCTGTGCACAGACCAAGGGTCGGAATTCTTCAATTCGCATGTGAAGGCGTTATTAAAGAAATATAACATACACCATTACCATGTCTACTCAGACAAAAAGGCTGCTATTATTGAACGATTTAATCGAACATTAAAGTCAAAAATCTACAGACATTTCACCGAAACCGGGAATTATAGGTGGATAGATATGTTAGACAAGATTGTAAGCCAGTATAATGACACCGTTCATTCGACGATTAAGTTAAAACCTGCTGAAGTTACACTAAAACATGAACAAAAAATTATTGCCGAGTTAAATAGACAGAAATTACGTAACCTGAAAAAGAACAAAATTAGACCTAAATTTCGTCTAGGCGAAGTAGTGCGCATTTCGAAGCATAGAAATATTTTCGATAAATCTTATCACATCAACTGGAGCGTAGAATTGTTTAAAATTGTTTCCGTATACCCGTCAGATCCGCCAACATATCAATTGAAGGATTTTAACAATGAACTTATATTGGGGAGGTTTTATGAACAAGAATTAAAGAGAACTGAGTTGGACGAGAATGATATGAATGTTTATTTAGTTGAGAAGGTACTGAAACGTAGAGGACGAAAGGTGTTAGTACAATGGGTCGGATTCAAACATCCTAGTTGGATTAATAAGACGGATCTTCTTGTTGATTAATAATACGTATGTATTTTTTCAGATTATGCCATCATCATCGCTGTCGTTCAAATTTGAACCTCACAATTGTAAATTGACAAGGCTTTTAGAAAAACTTGTAGATGAGTTAAAATGTTGTTGTACCGATTCAAATTTTACTTTGAATGATTATTTATTATTTTTAAGTGGGAAATGTGAGACAATACAACAATTTGGACATTTAAGCTTTTGTTATCTATCAAAAATAGATTTTGATAGGTTGAAACGTGAGGGAAAAAGATTACCAGACGTTGTTGATACATGTCCTTGTACTAGATTGGGTATGATGGAGAGTGAAATACGTAGGTATGTTAGTGAACATGAAACTTTAAACTCTTTTGGAAAGGATATTATTGACACTATGTTAGAGAGGTGTGGATTAGAAGCCGAGTTAAAACGTGATTAAGTTTAAGTTGCTAGATAAGAACATTTTCTTTCAATTGTTGAATTATTGTTTAAGAAAATAAATAAGTGTAATAATTTTTAAGTTAGTATATATAGCTTTTGGACATGTTGTATTATTGTTGTTTGAGAGAATATAGTGCGACATCTTGTTGGTTGTTTTATTGTGTGAAAAAACCCATGTTTTATCTTTTAGTTGTAGTTATGACGTGTGTAGGAACGCACACACACACACACACACACTGTTAACAATGATTGAAAATAAGGTATCAAAGAAAGATGATGTTAAACCTGAAATACCTATTTTAAATTTCGACGAATTGATTATCAGCAGTACAAAGAAGACATCAGGTGAAAACAATAAGCATGGCGATCTTTTTCCGCATAATGTACGCGGCTTGATTATTGGGTCTTCAAATTGTGGAAAAACGAATATTTTGTTGAATCTAATTTTTAATAAAAAAACATTACGCTTTCGCAGCTTACATGTATTTAGTAAATCGTTATATCAACCAAAGTATGTATTCTTGGAAAAGATTTTCTCCACGCTAAAGTTTATAAAGTTTTTTATGTCAGATGATATTTCTAGCATCCCGAACCCGAATGATTTAGAAAGACATTCTTTAGTAATCTTTGACGATTTACAACTGCAAAGAGTTCCACAGATCAAAGATTATTACAGTATGGGACGACATAAAGAAATTGATGTGCTGTTTCTGAACCAATCGTATGCAAGTATTCAGAAGCACATAATTAGAGAGAACAGTAATATAATTTTGGTCTTTAGAGTAGATATATTATCTTTGAAACTCATATATAGGGATTTCGCTGAGAGCGATATGATATTTAATACTTTTAAAAATATGTGTTCCGAGGTTTGGACTAAAGGTGAAGGTCATAACTTTGTAACAATCTGCACGGAATGTAAATTAACCGATGGTAGGTACAGATTGAATTTAGACGTATTTTTAGACCCGAACCAGTTCAAATAGACTAGTATATAACAAACGCGATTTGGCGGTTAGTTGTTGAACAGCATTCTTATTGAGTGTTTGCAATTATGAAAGGTGGTAAGAAAACGGTAGGACAGAGGAGAGGGAAGGAAAAGGTGAGAATAAAACGGCGTGGAAGGGAAATAAAATCGAAAACAAGTGTGAACACTAGTAGAGATCTTTTAACGAATAAAATTCACGATTTGAGGAAATCCATTGTTGAAAAATTTAATACTTTACGCGGAGTACAGTCTGAAACAGAGACAAATTTGAAAAATAGGTTGGCACCAATTATAAACCCGCTCCAGGAATTGAAGGAATCTTCACTTAAAATTGAAAAACAAATCAAAGCTGAGAAAGATGATTCTAATGAAAAGGATTTCTATATAAAAAAAGGGGAATCGACAGCTGAAGAGGAGGAGGAGGAGGAGGAGGAGGAGGAGGAGGAGGAGGAGGAGGAATTGACAGATAATGAGTCTGTTTATTTCGACGAAGGTGAAGAAAAAGTTGACAAAAAGTCGGATTCATCTACTGTTTTAAGTAAATCATTTTCGCTTAAGAAAAACCCGGTACAAGTTTTGCTTGATTCTTATTTAGACAGTTTTCACACATTAAAGAAAAAAGGTGTATCATATGGAATTCAATATAATTTGGAAAATGGTACATACTTTATGGGAAATAAGGTACCGATTGAGTTTGTAGATAAATACATTATTGTTAGAGGTAAAAAATTTAAAATAACAACTGGTTTGTTAGAATTACTTTTTGAATCACAACCGAATGACGACGAATGTAGCACACTCGACTTTCGAAATTATAGAAAAATTTTAATTGAAACAGGGGCGCATTTGAATAAAGATGGATATGTAAAGAGAACTAGTGGAATTAAATCACGGTTAATTCAGAGAATGTTTCCATCAAGAACTACTTTGGCTGCAAGACAGCGTGTAGGTAAAGGTTTGCATTTTTTGAGAAATACAAGTCAACACAGATCTTATATTTTCTATGATAATCCAAATGAGTTAGTTAGCCGGTTAGTATTACTTTTATCTTCCAGAAAAGCTGGTAACCAATCACATTCGATCGAAATAAATTCAATTTTGGAAGAACTGAGGGAATCCAACATTATAACCTAGACTAGGCGTAGGCGTGAAGCAGGTGCGCCGATAGCACAGTAGGTTGAAGGAGTAGGAACGGGCGACCTACGAATAACGTGGAAAGGAGACACCCGATTACATGATGTGGGTTGCGAGCGAGCCTTGAGAGCTGCGACAGTGAAGCGTTCTGTCGGGTGAGCAGAATGCGAATTAGCGCACAAAGGAGACAGGCCGACAACATGCTGTGGGTTGCGGCGTGGGGGGTTACGGACAAGTGGAAGGAAACTGGCCGATAGGCGCCCAATATAGTGCTAGCATTTGACGTTGGGTGGGGTAGCCTATTCAGGAGACCGAATAACATTCTGACCGGCAAGTCAGTTCTACGGCAGCTGCCGCTTGACACGGAGCAGGTTCTGTGTTCTTTTTTCTTCTCAACATAAATCGCGTTGATACGCCGGTCGGACTCTTTGTTCTGCAAACAAAATATGACTCAAGGCTTCGCTCTTACTATCTTTGTTTTGTTTTTTTAAACTTGATTCTTGTCTCCTGCTGGAGATGGAAACAATTCAAAATGGCTGTTTTAAACAAGGTTATTCATTTTTTTCTCTCCTAACCTTATCCCCCCACCTAAAAAAAAAAGAAAAATTCATGCAGTACAGGTTTGGGCAAAGCCTAAAAAAGAGAAAAAGTGGAAACAATTCAAAATGGCTGTTTTCATGTAGTACAGGTTTGGGAGATGCCTACAAAAAGAAAATGGCTGTTTTAAACAAGGTTATTTATTTTTTTATCTCATAAACTTATCCCCCCACCTAAAAAAAAAAGAAAAATTCATGCAGTACAGGTTTGGGCGAAGCCTAAAAAAAGAGAAAAAGTGGAAACAATTCAAAATGGCTGTTTTCATGTAGTACAGGTTTGGGCAAAACCTAAAAAAAAGAGAAAAAGTGGAAACAATTCAAAATGGCTGTTTTCATGTAGTACAGGTTTGGGTGATGCCTACAAAAAGAAAATGGCTGTTTTAAACAAGGTTATTTATTTTTTTATCTCATAAACTTATCCCCCCCCACCTAAAAAAAAAGTGGAAACAATTCAAAATGGCTGTTTTCATGTAGTACAGGTTTGGGAGATGCCTACAAAAAGAAAATGGCTGTTTTAAACAAGGTTATTTATTTTTTCTCTCCTAAACTTATCCCCCCCACCCAAAAAAAAAGTGGAAACAATTCAAAATGGCTGTTTTCATGTAGTACAGGTTTGGGCAAAACCTACAAAAAAGGAAAAAGACCGTGGGCGCGCGCGCCATTTTCCTTTGGACAGGGGCAGGGGGGCTTGAAGGGGGATAGGTCCAGGGGGCTTGAGGGGGGGTAAACGGGTCCCCCACTCCAACATGTGCAGCCAATGGCGTGCCTCAAAAATTTACAAAATGGCCGACTCCCCCCTAAAGGGGCGTGGTCTTCTCCCATTGGCCAGGGGGGGCGTGGCCTAAGGGGGGTGACCTTGAAATGCAGGCCTGTGATTGGTTAGGCCGTTCCTGCAATACCACACTACTCATGTATATACATAGGTACACCCTTACAGTGTCCTGTGTTTGCAGACAAACATTGAAGCTTCCCGGTGTCCAATGGCCATCATAGTCAGCACACGTGGGATTGTTTTGTGCTGATTTTAGCAAAGGAGAGTACGCAGTGAACTGTGAATTTGTTGGTCAATATAAATATGTTAAAGGTCTTGTTTGCTCAAAGCAAGGTCATGAAGAGGTCTTTGGTTTGAGAATCAATTTACACCTCCTACCTTTAGGAGCCATTCCGACCATCATTACCAACTACACTGATTTCTGAAGATTATGGACCTATTTAATTTTCATGATTGATCCTCCACCCCCCCCCCCCACAACCAATTACAGGCGAGATTGGAAGTAAGTTATTTTCGGTTGTTTCGGACCACAAATAATAAGACTTTATCTTATTATACCACTTGACAACATCTGGTTTTTTATTATGATCCTAAATAGCCAACTCCTAATCTAGGAGTAGCCTGGGTCATTTATGAAAAATGAGTAGGCCATTGTTTATTCCATTATCAAGAAATTAAAGTGGATGATGATGTGGAAATGACTCACTCATGTAAGTAGGATGTCTAAATTAATGCTCAAGTCAAAGACAAAAATACTTTTAAAAAGGCTATAAATTATTTTCAATTATTTTAAATTCGTCTACAGATTTTTACAAGTTTTCACTTTTATTCAGAGCTAGCGCCCTCGAGTTCTGTACTTTCACAGAAATGATTCAATCAGATCTTGAACGTAAGTAATTTTCAAATCATAACTTGCCTTACCTTACTTGATTTCAATTAGAAAGTTTTATTTACTTATTATTTTTTATTTAGCTTAAGTTACTTTTGATTGATTTCTTTAGTCTGGATAAAATCAGATTTCATTTTAAATGTTACCTTTCGTACTAAAAGCTTTGAGAATTGAACAGAGCAATCAAAGCTGAGTTGAAGCGACTAATACGATCTCACGGGACTTACCTTACTGGCCTTGTGGGGTGAATGCAAAGTGATTGAAGTCGAAGGAAAGACATCGTCGGAAAAAAGGACTTCAGCAGTAAGTCCGCCTCTTTCGATTTGTGGTAAAACCTGAGCAAACTCGTTTTTCAGATTGATTACACACAACATGCAAACAGCACTCAGCTAGATTTGTTACAGGCCGCATCTCCAAGGTAACCACTGACCCGCCTGACTCAACCCATCTATTTCTGGTTCAAGACAAGACTCTAAAACCTTTTTTCGTTACAGTGCGGTTGATTTATTAACGATAAAAAACTTCTATCGACATCGCTGTCCACTTTTATTACATTGTAGATTGCATAGATTAGTTAGGTTGATTTAATGAGTACCATGAAAAATCTCTGATTATTTGAAAGATTGCATAGATAAGTAATCAATGCTATACATTCGGCTGTAGCTGAAAAAGAGAATTAATTTGAATCAATTACAAAGATAAAATATTAATAAGTAGTTCAGATTCGAACTCAGCGTCTGAAAATGCATTAGGATCCTTTGAGAAAAGAACTAATAAATAATTTTCCTGATATCACTTACTTATGAAACTTGGTTAATAAACAGTGGTTCAGGTTTTTTGGCATATCTTAGATGCAAATTCGCAAAATTTTCAAATTGACGTCTCTTCTAGAATTAATTCAACGATCTGAAACTTCTTTCCTATAACATTTTTGTGTTGGAGTGAGCATTTACAAGATAAATGCATCGAAACATGGAGATGACTCATTTTTCACAAAGGGGGCTGAAAATACCTGATTTTTGAAAATTGATTGTGAATGAACAACTGAACCTTTTTTTTCTCTTTCCATTGAATTGAACCATTGTTTAACTTCTGCATCAATTACTATTTAATTTTGTATATTTCAGCTGTATTTTTATGTTTCTGATGTTGATATGTTTCTTTGTTATGAAAGATCAAATTTGAACCGATTTGGTATTGTTATACACCAATCCATGTAGAATTTCATACTCTTTGATTTCGAATTAAAAATGTTTTAACGCGGTAGATAGTTTCCGAGTTTTAGGCAAAAGACTGAAAAGGGCCAAAATTGGGGTTTTTTGCCCCCCAAATGTTATGCACAAGCCAGATTTTTTCGCAAACTTGAGGGAATCTTTTCTGGAATACTTAAAAAATCCAGCTTTGTACCAAATTTGGCCAGGACTTTTTTTGGTTCAATTTGCCTGGGCTGAAAAACGAGAGATTAACTTTACTGAGTTCTGAACATGACTAAAACTAATTTTAGAAGACAAGATTTTGCTATTTTTCCAAGTTGTATTTAAATATAATATTAAAAGCCATTCAAAGACATTATCTTTGTGCTCTTTTTTCTAATATGTTCAATTTCTACAATAAAAGTCTGAAAAAACAACGGATAAAAAATAATAACTTTTATTGAGAATTAAATACAAAGAGGAAAAAGAAGAAGAAAGAGAAGAAGTAGAAGAAGACAGCAGCAGAAGAAGAAGCAGAAGATGAAAATGAAAAAATAAGAGGAAGATTCAATGCCAATTGCGGTTTGTAACAAAACATTACATTGTGTATGCTTTCTTGTGAATAGTTTCAAGTTACTTTTGTATATTATTTATTTCCCCATTTTTTTTTATTTATTTATATATTATTTCTCCATTTATTTCCTTCAACCTAACTCGTATAAAGTAAAGAATTGTCAGCTTTTCAGCAGAAAATAAAATGCGAGTTGTGTAGTTAGGAGAGTCAACACGACTATCACTCGCAAAACATCTAGATATCGATTTTCCGTCCCAACTCAGAAACTTTCGAATTGAATAAACAACCTGAAAACGGTGTGGACTAGTACTAAACTCTCTGACCCACTCCACACTTTTTCGCATAGCTATCCATAACTCAAGCTCTCAGCATGAAAGAGAGAATCATGAAAAATATGACTGCTGGGAAAAAGTAAAAGTCTCTTAAATCAATTTGGACTCTCCCAGACTCTCACGCGATAATTCATCGCTTAACATATTGCTACCCACTATGAGAATATTTAACATGATTTCAGACGTAATCACGTATAACCTGTCACGAAGCATTATAAAGAATATGACAACGTCATGTCACAGCTTGGGGACTGGAATCGTTAGACAGAGTAAGGTTTTTGAACTGGGTTCATTTCTAAAATATAAAAATACATGTCCAGACATTCAATGCAATTTAAAATCTGCCTAGATGATAGCTATTTGAAGGGAAATTACATAATTATATAAAAACAGAAGTTGATTGAATTTATTTCAAGCACCAAACATTAGAAACAGTGAGATAAAACACTCTTCTAAAAGAAGAGAGAAAAATACTTGATTGCATGGTTGGGAATGAACCGAGGAGAGCTCATTCCAGTTTCTATTACACTTCAACTCACTACACCTCTTCTCGTTCTCATCTCCTCAAATTAATTCATTTGCTTTTCTACAAGACAGGTCTATACCAGGACGGTATAGTAACTATTACTATACCGTCCTGGGTCTATACATATTCAACATGTTTTTGAATTCAGTTCATGAAACTTCTTTTGAGGATGAAGCCCACATAGGTCTGAGACCTGTGGGCTTCATCCTGGGTAATGAGTTGGATGATGGCGATTAAAGAGTTGTACCTTCAGTTTTAGGTGGGTTCCGAAGAGAACAGTGTCTTTTTTGGTGGCCAATCTAATCGATCACCCTTACAAAGAGAGCCCAGGAGAACGCAGCTTGTCTCTCTTTTTCATCTTGTTTGTTAATTGATATTTTTTTTTTTGTATTGTAAATAAAGTTGTTTTTTATAATGTGGGTTAAGTGGAAGAGAGGGCTCTTGTGCCACAACTTCGCCCACAGCACTTTTATTACTTGTAAAGTGCATAAATAAAAGCCATTTATCTATCTATCTGATTGAACAGATACCAGCTACGGCTCACGGCTATCACTTCCCGAAGTAATAGGTAAACCTTTGGCTAGTACTGTCTTAATTGTACATCAACACTTTAGCAGGTTAGTAATTGGCTTATTGTTCGTATAAGTAATTAGGTAGTTAATTAGTTATAATAAATTAGTTTATAAATCAATTATCAATAAGTAATTAGTGAGAACATGTTTGTAATTATTAGAGGGAGGAGTTTAGGGTTATATCAGGGATTTTACCTTACAGGCATAGTAATGGTTCGCGTATAAGTTTAAACTTCAGGCATAGACGATACTTTCAAGATACAAGATACTCACGAATTTTATGATCCTGGTTCAGGTAAAATTCATAAAAAAGTGTGAATAAGAAATGAGAGGGCAAGAGAATACTGATGCCACAAGAGGCTACTACATTTTTATACGCTCATAACCAGTAGCAAAGTATCATAGTAGGTGATTCCAGGTTGGTAAAACATAAAGTAGTTTTTTTCAACGTATTCTCAAGTATTTTTAGATGCTCAATCCGAATCTGAGCTTTGGCATCTCGAAAACCGCTTGCATCACGAGTTATTTCCAATATAGCGACTAAAATGTCATATTTTGGCAGTTTACGGCGAAGGGAAAAATTCTAAAGCAAGGATTGCTATATTCTACCCACTAATAATTTAAATAGAAGTACAGTGTCAGTATTGATATAAGATTGTTCATCCAGTATCTCGTCACGAAAAAAATCACATATTATCTATGAACATAAGCTAATCGCCGATTAAACCCTCAAAGTTGGCACTAGCCTTCAATTTTTCAATTCAATATTTTTATTTATTGACATAGTACATATTTATAATACATCACGATCTTACAATGAATAAAAGAACCCGTATAGACTATACGTCTGTGTGCGGGAGCGGTTCTTTTAGTCCTTTTAGATGTATATAGAAGAATAGAATAAATATTAAACTTATATCAACATAAATTCTTTATTTAATGCTATTACAGAAAATAACAGTTATTGGATACAATACAGTAGAAATAAAGTGGAAAGAAAAAAGAATCCACCAGAACACCTGAGCCTAACATTCCTAATCACTCATAATAATCAGAAGAGGAAATACATGCTACCGAGAGTCTACTGGCCACCCTATATTTTAATATGTTGTCCACTGGCTTACAGAGCTCAAACCCCCAAATGCGGACCCACAACACCCCAGGAGCAGCAGCCGAGGCCTGACACAAGCAGCCTTGGTCTGAGAAATAAATAAATACGGTTATGGTGTCTATAAATTCTAGACGGTAAGTGGTGAAACTATGAGTATTCACCTGAACACAATTAGTTATTTGTAAAACACAAAACTGCATTCAGCAAAAGTCGATGTCTATCGTCGTTGATATTGTGATTCTAAAACACCAAAAATGCAAGCTGAGTCTAAAGTTATCAGTATGAGTTGAGGGCAATCAGTCATATCCAAACTATTTCTATTTGACTGATTGTAGTTTGAACAGTTTAGTGGTTGAGTTATGTCGCCAGTGATGGCTTAACAGTTGACGAGGAGGGGAAGAGAAGAGAGTGGGTCGATTCCGAAACCCCAACCTCCTATTATAACAATATTGTCATCATACCACTAAGGCCACTTGTTGTTTTAAATCTTTGATTAATTATCATCTATTATCAAACTATCTATTATCTATTATCAAACTATCAGTGAACAGTTTGGAGCTTACTATAGTATATAGTATGGAGAACATGAACTATTGTAGTGTACAAGTAATATAGTATAATTTATCTCAGTGAAAATATTGTTTAATTCCTAGATATGTAACAAAAAGATTAACCTAGTACATTTAAATCGATATAAATAAAATTAGAGTTTTGTCTGTACATTTATCAGAATTATATATTTTTTTGTTATTTTTACGTTTTATACATTAAAGAAGCCGAAAATAGTCTTATCTCTATTTCTGTCTGTCTGTCTGTCTGTCTGTCTGTCACGGCCCCAAAGGCATTTTACGTGGCCTTCTCCTGAAAAACGAGAGCATCGATCGGGATTTAAGTTATTTATCAGTATTGAAAACCTTTTTGACAATGTCTTTAGCTATAAAAAACTAAATTAACTTTTTTCTAACAGAATAATAAACGCTTAAAAACCAAGTATTGCGCGATTTTGGATACATTTTACGCGGCCTTCTTCTGAAAAACGAGAGCATCGATCGGGATTTAAGTTATTTATCAGTATTGAAAACCTTTTTGACAATGTCTTTAGCTATAAAAAACTAAATTAACTTTTTTCTAACAGAATAATAAACGCTTAAAAACCAAGTAATTCGCGATTTTGGATACATTTTACGCGGCCTTCTTCTGAAAAACGAGAGCATCGATCGGGATTTAAGTTATTTATCAGTATTGAAAACCTTTTTGACAATGTCTTTAGCTATAAAAAACTAAATTAACTTTTTTCTAACAGAATAATAAACGCTTAAAAACCAAGTAATTCGCGATTTTGGATACATTTTACGCGGCCTTCTCCTGAAAAACGAGAGCATCGATCGGGATTTAAGTTATTTATCAGTATTGAAAACCTTTTTGACAATGTCTTTAGCTATAAAAAACTAAATTAATTTTTTTTAACAGAATAATAAACGTTTAAAAACCAAGTATTGCGCGATTTTGGATACATTTCTTTTAAGTTTTATTACCACATATTAAGAACAAATCACGTAATTTATCATGATATATCAATCAGCTGTTCTCAAATATTCTCTCTGATAACTGTCACTGAATTGTTTACGTTCTAAGTTGTTTACTAAGCTGCTAACAACTTCATGATCATTGCTATCAAAAAAGCCGAAACATTTAGTCTTATTTTCTAAACATAATCCGTACGAAGGACGGGCACAATAGCTAGTACGCAATATAAGTACAGTTATTGATACCGAATAAGAGGATGATAAAAATAGATCCATGAATTTGTTTAGTATACAGTTCAGTCAGTTAGTAAAAAATATATAATTCTCAAACTATGAAAGAAAAATATAAAACTCTTCAAATGTGAGATTTTCATGCTTGATTCATTTTCTGTCAAAATTGAGTGATTTGATTTGTTTGACTATGACGTAACTCATGACTCATTAATAAAATAGTTGGTATTGATTAATTCATCTATTCAGACTAGATTACAATGGAATATACAACAGGGTTTAAGTCCAAAACTGCTGTCTTAAAAAAGTTTTGACTACATAATCCAAATATTTGTAGGTTAGGTTACAGGGAAAATTTAATCTCACTGCTAAGTGTTACTTGAATAAAATAATAATTGATAAGAATGGAAAAAATATACGATGAAAAAAATGACGATTCAAACGAGACAACAATCTTAGACATAAAAAATAGAATATATAAGAAGTTAGAACTGGTAGCGCAGTTGGTTGGAGCGCTTGTCTGAGATAAGATAAGGCTCTGGCTGGGTTGGTTTCCTGCAGCCTTGGGTTTGAATCCCATTCAGCCAGGGATGTTTCTAATCATTCACCTCATTACCCAAGCACAAGTCTTCAGACTCATGTGGGCATCATCAGCAATAATAAAAGTTTATTTTTACATCACACAAAATTTCAAAATTGTTGGAGGAATTTCGAGTTGGTATTAGCTAACAGGAAACCAATTAAAATATTTTTTTTTTCAATCCTCTACAAAATATTGAACCCAAATATCAATCAGTTGAATGAATTATTTTGATCATTTTCCTAATATAAGATATTGAACTCTGAATTCAATTAGAGGAGTCGTAGGCACTGCAGTGATTGAGTGGAGCCCATATTCAGCCAATCAGGATACGCTTTCAACTATTGTACTGCAGATGACAGGTGGAATGTAGCACCACTGGCCACCGCAAAGCACAGACTACACACAGGGCAACATGCAGCAACAACGCCATTACAGCAAATGCAAAACGCGTAGGTCTATTAGCATCTATAGCGTCAATATCTATTATATATTATATCTATAGCATCAATACTACTACAGCCATCACAAGCTGCCTGAAGTTGACAGGCTATTTCACCGTTGCTTCAGGCGAAAGCAATCCATACCTAATAATATACTCTAGTTCCATTACAAATCTCCCAGTTACAGGCCATTTCCAATATATCACATCATAGCCAGTTCTCAGGGCTTCAATATTCTCTCACTGGAGAAGACTGCATTTTCCATTAATTTACTAATATTTTTGAACATGGTATAGAATCAAAAGTGTCAAAACAGTCAGAAGTGTGCAATACAAAATATTGCAAGGCTCAAATTGAAAAAAAAACGATTGCTTGTAGTCTTAAAATAAGAACTGAGAATTCTTGAAAAAATACGTTTAAAATGTGATATTCTGAGGGTGTGGATATTGTGAACCATGAAAGGACATGAAACAAAGAAATATCTAGCCTTTAGAAATAAGTTAAAGACAGCATTTTCCATTAATGTACTAATATTCTTGAGCATGTTATAGAATCAGAGGTGTAAGTCAGAAGTGTAAAATATTGCAATGCTCAAATTGAAAAAATATTGATCGCTTGCAGTTTCTACAAATAAGTACTGAAAATTCTTGAAAAAAATACGTTTAGCATGTGACGCTCGGTGGGTGTGAATTGTGAGCTACGAAAGTACATGAAACAAAGAAATATCTAGCCTTTCCTAAAAAGTTATAAGACATTTTCCATTAATTTAATAATATTTTTGAGCATGTTATGGAATCAGAGGTGTAAGTCAGAAATGTACAATACAAAAATATTGCAAGGCTCAAATTAAGAAAAATTGAACGCTTGTAGTTTCTAAAAATAAGTACCGGAAATTCTTGAAAAAATACGTTTAGCATGTGACGCTTGGTGGGTGTGAATAACCGTGTGATAACCGTGAGCCGTAGAAAGTATTTGTTCAATCAGATAAATATAAGATGCGTTCTCCTGGGCACTCTTTGTAAGGGTGGCCGATTAGAATGGCCAGCAGAAAAGACACTGTTCTTTGGTGTAAAATCACTTCCCGATGGTTCGGAACCCACCTAAAAGTGTAGGTGCAGCTCATCAATCACCATCTTCCAACTCATTACCCACACACAGGTCTCAGACCTATGTGGACTTCATCCTCCGAGAAAAAACTAATAGTGAACAACGAGGTGATCTTTCGTTAGAGCTGGCATTATTTCTGTTTACGGTCACCATGAACAAAATTTTGTGGCTGGAAACTTTGTTCAATAGAGTAATAAGTTGCAGTTAACTGTAAAGCCTCTCAATTCGTATCAATTTATTATCGGGATGCAGATAAAGTTTCTCTCTCTGAATCTAGTTCAACACTAATTCCCGAAGATGAATGGTTCAAGAGGGAAGAAAACAGGGAATAAGAGCAACTTTTACGGCTGATAACAGAGTTGTCTAGAAAATAGAGGATAGCGGTTTAACCTACTCCGAACAAACAACCGATCTTCCTTCAGGTCAAACCCTTTTGAATCCACTGTTCGGTAAGGGAGTAGAGAAAAATACGAGTAAAACGTTGAGAAAAAAGAAAGCGAATTATGAGGGTATATAATTAAAAAGCATAACAATGATATAGATAGCTCCAACAGTATTCTTCGTCTGATATCGCAATTTTTTATTCAGAAAGCATCTATGAAATCTAAAAAATGAGCCAATTACTTATTATTATTGCGTCCCTAATTTTTTCTAAGGAGAGAGTTTTTACTTGAATAGTCACGAAGTTATCCAGTTCCATTCCACTCATCTTTCTTCGGCTAAGTTCGTATTACAATAAATTATTCTGTTCATAGTTATAGTTACCCCGCGTTTATTTACTTTTCTCTGCTAACTTCTACCGTTACAACCTAACGTCGATTACTACTTTTATTTGTATTTGAATAAAGTCTGTAGAGCGTTTTCCTAGAGAAATCTAGACAGTTCTATTTGAGTGTAGACTCATGCTAGATTCCATTTCAAATCTACTCTCGCGTAGGAAGATGCTCTACGAGAGCGCTCAATCGTTTAATTATTTTCATATAAAATGCGAAACAATGTGAAGTATCTTACATCAAAGCAAGAATTATATACGAAAAGTCTATGTGGTTTAGTAGATTGCTCTTACTAACTTATGAAATTGAAGAGTTAAAAAAAATAAATTCGTATGGCTTTTCGTGGTGGGGAGACCCTTACGGGTAGTTCCACCTCGCCGCTTTTTTTAACGACTGCTTTTTTTTTATATGCAACCGGGACCGACGGCTTAACGTGTCCTCCGAAACACGGCATTGAAGAGTTGATTAACTGATAAATTGAAGAATTTTCATGAAGTCACGTTGAACATAACAATAATTCTAACGTCAACAATCTATGTATCTGCCTGCTCTGAAACAAAGATACTGAGGAGTAGATAAATCTGTAGTGTTGAGATTAGCATTATCGATATTTTCGTAGTAGGTTTGAGCAAAGTCTCTAATGACAATTAATTCTATACTATTACTCTACTACAACAGAACTTTCAATCAATGAAATACTTGTATTGCTGGGCCGTGTCTATGCGCGCGTTCGGATCTCCATGCAATCCATTCAAACTAATAGAATTAACAGTATTAGATAATCGATGAATGAGTATGCATATTGCACAATGTTCACTGTCTAGTGGTCAACGATGGTTAAAGGGGTCACAAAAGCAACCACAAGGAACTACAACAAAACCAGTAGGGGAATTTCATAGCAAAATATGTGTCACATTCACTGAGAAGGTGAAATAGGCCATTTAGAGCAAGCCGGAGAGATATAATGGGTGATACGAGCACAATGCTGTATTCTCTGCTCTTTAGAATAACAAGCTATTTCACAAGATTTTCCCAAAACAGTTTCTCAAGCTACTGTTTAATATCGGCACAGTGCTTCTTCGCCAAGAAGGACCAGCCTAAACGGACAGCTGTCATATTTTATTCATTTCTAGATGACCCGTGATCCTTTTCTACGACCGTCTCAGCTATAAACACACGTCCATTTTCCCAGGGGCTCTATCATTTCAGCCTAAGAGCTGTTTTGACAACAGGTCTCGCCTTCACTGAGCATGGCATATCTACCCCTCTTACCTACTTTTTAGTCACTTGGGAAGAAATGTACTCAATAAAAATGGATCCAGTTATTTCATAAAAATTTGTTACCCATTACATTCATACTAAAACTGTATGAGAAGCATGTTACCGAGTCGATAGAAGTTCTTACTCCACTTGAATGATATACATAGATATACTTGGATAGGGTGCATCCTTCTCCATTATTATTTTTTATCTAAGGATGAAGCCCACATAGGTCTGAGACCTGTGCGTGGGTAATGAGTTGGATGATTGTGATTGATGAGTTGGACCTACAGTTTTAGGTGGGTTCCGAACCACTGGGAAGTGATTTTACAGCAGAGAACAGTGTCTTTTTTGCTGGCCAATCTAATCGGTCACCGTTACAAACAGGACCTACGAGAACGCAGCTTATCTATCTGATTGAACAGATACCTGCTACGGCTCGCGACTATCTATTAGATAGATAATGATAGAGTAGATAGAGAGTATACTGAGTTTCGTCCAGCTCTTAACTCATTTACTTTTTATTGTAAATTCAACGACTTGCAGGTAGTTTTAATTGTGAATAAATAATATTTTTACTTACTTTTGGCCAAACGTTTTCGATTCTTCTTAACCCATTGAGACCCGTATTTATGGACGTTTCTTTAATGTCCCTTGACACGACGGACGACTATTAGAATGCCTCTATTTCAATAAATCCATTTCAAGGGTCACTCGAGTCCACATACATTGGAGGAACGTTCATTAATACGGTTCTAAGACTAAATTAGCCCTACAATAGAAGTGAAGATACCATGAATATGGTTAAAAATGCCAAAACTGCTAGTTTTTTGGTATAAATGAAAAAAATAAAGGTAATATCAATTGAATTATAAAAATCTTTTTTCATGTTATAAATTGTTCAACTAATCAAGAGCACTTTAAAACTTTACAGAACTTTCGACCACCTAGTTCATCTGGAATGTAAATAGTCTGTATGTACGTTGTAGCGGAGGAAATTAAATAATCGCCAGGAAAAGGCATCAAAGCCAGAAACCTAGAACTCATATCATAGTTAGCTATGATCGCCGAAGGTGTTCCCCTTTGTAATATGTAAGCGAGAGTTGATGAAACTCGCTGAAGCGAGGAGGGAGTTGTGCAGCGGGCGGCGTTTGCACAGGGGAAAACGAAACGGTTGTTGGTGAAAGGTCGGTCTGGCCATTCGTTCTATTTGCGCCCGGAAACAAAGCTCATGAAAAGGATGAGCCAGAAAGACAGGAAGTCCTGACCTGTCGCCCACACAAGGCTGAGCTGCGGCTACGCATTTGCCTTGACTGCTCTCCTTCTGCATCAGGATTCTGATATGGTCGCTGTAAGGGGATGGAAAAGGCAGGAGAACAAAAAAGTGGTTCCCTTTCAGCTGCTGCGGTTACCATACACTCTTCTTTGTCTTTCTTCTTTTTTGCCTGCCTTCATTTTTCTTATTCTTCTTCTTTGTCTTCCTCCATTTTTTCTTAATCTTGTTTGTCATCCTCCATTACCCTTATTCTTCTTCTTTGTCTTCCCCCATTATCCCTAATTCTTCTTCTTTGTCTTCCCCCATTTTCCCTAATTCTTCTTCTTTGTCTTCCCCCATTATCCCTAATTCTTCTTCTTTGTCTTCCCCCATTTTCCCTAATTCTTCTTCTTTGTCTTCCCCCATTATCCCTAATTCTTCTTCTTTGTCTTCCCCCATTATCCCTAATTCTTCTTCTTTGTCTTCCCCCATTATCCCTAATTCTTCTTCTTTGTCTTCCCCCATTTTCCCTTATTCTTCTTCTTTGTCTTCCTCCATTTCTTCTCATTCTTCTTTGTCACCCACCATTTATTCTTAATCTTCTTCTTTGTAATTTTCCATTTTCTCTTCTTCTTCTTTTTTTGTCTTCCTTTACTTTCCCTTATTCTTTCTCTTTGTCTTTCTCCATTTCTTCTTATTCTTCTTTGTCATCTTCAACTCCTCATCATTCTATCTTGTCTGCTCAATTACTTTACTACTCATCATTATCACTTATATGTTATCTCTTAGTGAGCTCTTCTTTTATTTCTTATTAATCGGTTTCATGTTCTTTTATTCAATCCTCTTCTTCTTCCTTCTCAATTCCTTCTTCTTCCTTCTATTTTCTTTATTTATGATCTCCTGCTACCTCTTCTTTTCTTTTCCCTTTTCAATATTTTTTTATTCTCATCTAACTTCTTCCCCTCTTTCTTTCTCTCCTCCACCTCATCCTCCTCCTCGTCCTTCTCCTCCGCCTCCTCTTCCTCCTCCTCCTCCTCCTCCTCCTCCTCCTCCTCCTCCTCCTCCTCTTTCACATTCAATTTCTTGTAACGTCTCCTGTCTTCTTTGACTTTTTACGCCTTTTCTTCTTCTTGAGCCTTCAATTTCATTTTATTTCAACACTCCTTATTCTTTGACTGACTATGATTTCTCCCTTCTTTCAAGACTTTTACTTCTAGTTTGTCGTCTCTTTGTTTCACTTCACATCTTCTCTCTTCTTCTATAACTTCTGGTACCAATTTGAATGTTCCATATGCTTAACATCTTCTGCGATTCCACTCTTAGTTTCCTCCTCCACCCGCTCCTCATCCTCCTCCTCGTCCTTCTCCACCTCCTCCTCGTTCTTCTCCACCTCCTCCTCGTCCTTCTCCACCTCCTCCACGTCCTTCTCCACCTACTCCTCCACCTTCTCCTCCTCCTCCTCGTCATTCTTCACCTCCTCGACAAGATACATTACTCATCCTACATGAAGATTCTCAAACGTCCAAGTTCAAGGCACAAGCCTCGGGTGATTCACATCATGTTCTGACGTCCAAAGTGAAGGCGTATGTCTGATGCTGTAGTGCAAAAGACAACATAATACACAGCTACACAATATTATGAGCTACAAAGCAAGACGAATCATGTATTTAGTCACCGGCAAAGATGTCATTCTGTAACAACTGCGTTCTGTTACAATTCACAAATGAGCTCGCTTTTATAGAGGTCATGTGAAATTACACAACCCTTGAGGCTATTCTAATTTGGATGTAGGTGCTGTATTTGAGTTTTCCATTACTGACATATCATGAGCGCAGGGTATACGAGAACGTTTTATCATTTTTGTTATTTGGTTGGTGATTAAGAATCAAGAGTGTATATATGGTATTCATAACTTAGCAATCAAATGATTGAAAGCATAATGAACATTCAATAATTTCAATGACATTGATAGGAAAACTAATTTCAAATAGAACAATGATAATTGAAGATTGATGCACTAAGTTATGGAATTGAAGAGTTGTTTGACTTTGAATCCACTCATACAATATTACTTGAAAAATATTCCACATCGTATATCATGGGAAGTGATAGCCGCGAGCCGTAGCAGGTATCTGTTCAATCAGATAGAGATAAGCTGCGTTCTCGTAAGTCCTGTTTGTAACGGTGACCGATTAGATTGGCCAGCAAAAAAGGCACTGTTCTCTGCTGAAAATCACTTCCCGGTGGTTCGGAACCCACCTAAAACTGTGGGTCCAACTCATCAATCACCATCATCCAACTCATTACCCACGCACAGGTCTCAGACCTATGTGGGCTTCATTCTCAAAAAAAAAAAAATTGTCGGTTGTTGATAGGAAAACTATTAATAGGAAAATGATAACTGAAGATTGATACACAAACTTATGAAATGTTTAAGATAAGTTGTTTGACTTTGAATCCATTCTTACAAGATAACTTAAAATGTATTAAATGTTGAAAAAGGAGAAGGGATATGGGGAACATACTTTGGGGAAGTGATAGCCGAGTGCCGTAGCAGATATCTGTTCAATCAGACATAAGCTACGAAACTCCTGGGCCATCTTTGTTAGGGTGACCGATTGGAATTGCCAGCCAAAAAGACTCTGTTCTGTGCTGTAAAATCACTTCCCGGTGGTTCGGAACAATAACAACAAAAAACAAATAATAAAATGATGGAGCGGTTAGTAAAATACAATAAAATACTTAAAATGTGGAAGGATGAAGTTACAGGAAACGGAGGATTTGTCCACTGAAAGCATTGCACACCAAAAGCGATTCTGTAAATTACATTGTGGTGGTGACAATATAAAGTATGCTGGTAAATAATATAAGGTGATTATGTACATACGTGTACTTGATTTGTATTTGATCTAGGCGAATCTAAATACAACATATTCAATTATAACGTGCTGTAAAACTATGACGAATATAACAAAAAGAAAAAACAATAACAATAGTAGGCAATCCTAGGTTCAAAAATGCTCAACATAAGCAAACCTGATGAATGGTAACAGAGCTATGGTGACTCACCTCACTCCTGACTGATAGTTTTCAATTAAAACTGCTGGAATCTCACCTGCAACAAAATAAATACGTGTTATTGTCGTTGATCGGACCCAATAACGAAATAGATTGCTATGAAAATAAAATCACTGTTGATAAATGTCGTTCAAGACGTTAACTCAAGTTATAACATTGCACCAGCAATAGTCTTCTTCAATAGAAATGTAATTATTGTGATGTTTGAGCTGATTTTGAGATAATCTCTATTTGAAGCTCGACTTTGCTCGTCATGTCTCCCGGTCAATTAGTCATAGCAACCGTAGGGTTACCCAACGAGCAAAAGACCACGAGCAACGAGCCAAATATTATGTTGTAATGACTAATAAAGCATATGCATATATGCATATTACACTAGCAATAATTTCTGTCAATCAATTAGATCAAGTAGAAGTTGAACTATTTTTTAATCTTCAGTATCATTGAAAACCACTGTTATCATTGGAAACCAACGTTTGACGGGTATGGGATGGAAAGTGACTGACAGAAAAATAATTAAGATTTATCCGCTCAATAATAAGTTATATGACATTGCGAATTTATTTCCAATACCATGCTGAGATCTTTAGTGTGAAACATTAATTACACTCAGCGATAGAAATGTAAGACAAACTTGAACATCTGAAAGTAAACTAAAAAACAAGGTCCAATAATTGGAGAAATATTACAGTTGTCACTCATCTCATTCATTCATTTATTTTATTTGTAGTGGCGAAGGTGATATTGTGGAAGGTATCCATTATGAATAATAAGACGAAATTGTCACTACCACATTTATTAAAAAATATTGAGAAACTAGTTTCGGTTGCTATACAATTATCAATCTCAATCAAACTAAAACTAAAGTACAAAGAAGCTTAATATATACTGAACATGAAATGATACTATTGGCTAAGCGAGAAAGAGGCTGACCTTCATCGAAGGTTGTGATTGGCTGACAAGTCCACCCCCTGGTGGGAGGAGTAACAAGCAAAAATACGAGTCAAATCAATAACTAAAATATGTGAACATCTAGAAAGTAACAAGGAAGAAAAATACATAAAAAAGCTAGAACTGGCAATTTCATCTTATTATTCATCATTCATTTATTCATTCATTCACTGTCACATTATATAAATAAGTTTCACTCTGTTACGGGTTCTAATGGCTAAAATAAGCCTGGCAACACTAAAGTTCACACTTTCACTTTATTTACACTAATTAGTCTATTTACACACACTAATTATAAGTTCAATTAATAAAGAAAGAAAAACAGATCAAAAATGACAAGCTAATACTTATTTTCAGTAATTATTTACAATAATTAATGAATAATTAATTACAGGCTGATCAATAATAAAAGAAACAAGAGTCCAATAAACTGTACAATAATGTAGAAAGAATTATAAAAAGAGCAACTAATCACTTAAAAAACACAGTCCAATTCGTTATTTGACAGTCCCAAATAATATCACTTGACACAACGTCTTTAAACTATTAGTAAACACTTGTCTCTGCACTATACTCTGTAATCGAGCGCTGTTTACTCCAACAACACTGGATTGTCTCTCTCACAAGATCTGTAACACAATCTGTCACGTGGGTTTGTAAAAGTAACTGTCACACAAGCTTTTGTAAGACTCAACTCACTGGTTCATGTGAGCTCCTTTATATACGAGATATTTGTCATAATTCCAAGAACTAGCAGCTTCTAGATTCAAGGATGCCATGGAAGGTCACAGAATATAATAAAACACGACCTCGACTGCTCAGGAAGTTTGTAGAATTCTTGAGAAACTCAATTGAGTGCAAGGGACACAGATATTAAGAATAGTAGTGAGAAAGACATTTAACAAGAGAGAACGAGAAGAATCAGATTGCAAGCGACGAAGCCACGTTTGTCCATGAAAACAATGAACGATGTAAATAGAACAAGTGCGTAAATAACTGCTTTGTTTGCTTTTGTAACAACTCATATGATTGGTGACATGTCAGTATTACTAATCAATTACTATACATTATGGTCATATATAAAATAAAAAACTAATCAATCTAGGCTGCATTACGGAAAAATGAATGGATAATAACGTCTATGTTTAGTCTACAGCTCTACACGATTAAATTGTGTAATCGGGTATATGGTATTTTCAATTAAACATTTTCTGACTGCTTTCTTGAATACTTTTACTGAATCTATCTCAATGCTGGCTAATTATTGCCGGTATTATATAGTAAGAAGAATCCTAAAAGAGGAAAGTATTTTTATCGTTCAAAACCAAACAATTCAATTTCATAATGACAGTTTCAAATTGGAAGAAGAATTGAATGGAAACTGAATGCACGTTTTCGGCATCAAAAACACTCAACTACTCAACAACGATACAGAAATTCTAATTACACGATATTATAATCGAAATTGAATAGAAGCATTCAATTTATTGGCATTCTCTCTTATATTGGCACAACCGTCAGATAAAATACCAGGAAAATACTCTCGACAATTTATTGTGTTGTTTAAAACATTCAATATTATTCTGGGAATCCTGAAAATTCAGGTAAAGAAATCAAGCGGAAAATTTATATCTATAATGAATAATTGGAATGCCGTCTGCTTTATTTGTTTCTTGTTGAGGATTCAATGCTCGTTGATGAAAAATAGATTCAGATAAATTTATTAGTGCAAATTTACAATGTAAGCCAAATATAATTGATTACACTGTTATAAATATTAGCAACTCTTACGGTTGGTTGCACAAAAGCCAATTAAATTTAATCCACGTGAAATGACGTCATTCTATGGAGATAAAACTTAATGGAGGAAATTTAGTTGCACAAAGCACAATTACAAGCGATAACGCCGATTAGGTTAACCGGCGTAAGAGATACAGTAGAAACAATTAGTCTGGGCGCGTGGCTCTGGTTTACTACTAGCCGTCCTGTTAAAAGTTGACTAGTTGACCTTGAAGACATCTGTAGCGTCGCACGGGCCACATGTTTTTAGAAATGAGCGATAAACACTCCCCTCGCCATGGCTGACTACCAAACGGCCGTGCGCCCAGACTAATTGTTTCTACTGTACTTAAACGTCCATTCACTGAGAATTAATTTTCACATACTCCCAGTAACTTCCATTTTATAGGTTATGTTTATTGTACCAGAACATGGAACTGCAAATCAGGTCGTATGTGTTAAAAACCTTTCAAAATGAATAAATTCTATTAAGAATATAATAATATTGTGATAGTTGAATAATGATTCGAATAATTTGCAACGAAATAATGATTCTAATTTATCTTTTTTCTCAACTTCAGAATCAGCTGTTGTTCAAATTACAGTGATCAAATAACGAAAAATAACTAAATAAGGGTTCTTCGTGCAACAGAAATGAAGCTGTTACACTTACGGCGGTTAACTGACATTAAACTCCTTATTTAATTGACTTTCGTACAACTGGCCGTTAGATCCAAAAGTGATGATGACGTACAATAAAAAGTTAACATAGAGGGTTAACAGCGAGAAAAAAAAGAAAGATTGAGTTTGAGAGAGGGAGAAAGAAAGTGAGAGAGAGTGATTATTGAAAAGTAATGCTCCACGCCAACCAAGCAAACAAAGACACATTTATTTAAACGATGAAAAATAGAAAGGAAACCAGGGTAGGTACACAAGTGTAAGTGTACGATATGAAGTATTTCCATAATAGAAATAAATTCATAGCAAAAAGAGAAAAGAAAATGAGGATTAATATTTCTTTTGTAAATTAAAACTGACTTACATGGAGTTTAATATGGAGGAGAAAGCATTTTCGAAAGAAAAATCCCTTAACTAAAAAGTTCTGAGGACTTTGAAATTGGATATCTGTCAGAATTAATGCTTTTTCCACACATCTTGTGTAGAGATAAACCTGTCATGATATTTCAAGGATAGCTGGAAATGCTAGATTGAATGAAGAACGGACATTTTAGACCTTTATTCAACCTAGGGGATTTTCTTATGGCATATTGTTTCGAAAACCTCTACAATATTTCCAGAAGAAAATTAATTAATTTCTATAAAAAATCAATGCGTTTTCTTCGTAGAAGTACAGATTCCATGAAGTACAGAAAACAAAGTTTAACATGTACATCATTCAATAGTTTTTCTGCAGCAAAGCCATGGCCGAACTGTAGCTAAAGAGCCGGAATACGTCAATACGGCAACGCAGCAATTGCAATGACAAATGAATAGCTCCTATATTTATCACTAAATCATCTGTAGTCAGCGCTGTTTACATGATAAACCTGAACATTATTGTTGCCAAGTTGTATGTTGTATGCTCCGGCCTTTTAGCTATAGTTCGATCATGGCAAAGCCAAGCTTGTGCACGGTTGCAATTTTCGATTTTAATACTGTTTTGCAATGGAACTAATAACGTATTACTGCATTAGAATAAATCTACTGTATTACTGTGATTGGAATTAATCTTGATATAGAAAGTGATTAGTACTAATAACACTTAAAATAGTAAACCATCGCATGATATAGCTGGTAAAGTGAACACAAATAATTGGGCTACGGAGAAAGATCAGAACAGTCCTATTAACTGAAAATGAGTTGAAAAAATGTCAGTGATGGTAACAATTCTATAGAATTTTATGTTTATTATTATATTAGCATCAGCTACGACATTTGATAGGCTTGTTTCACATAACCGACAGTCGAATAAACAGTGTCGTTTTCCTGGCCGTAGGGACATCGTATCATAAGGAGGGCTTCATACTTCCGATTTTTGAAATCATATTAAGTTATGATGATGTTGAAGATCCATCTTGTTTCCACTAATATTATAATAAAAACTTTAAAAAACACTTGTAAGTGGAAATTGTGGCTCACATTATGGCGTAACCGCCGTTTCCCTCTGATGTTAAGAGCGTCGTCAGACGACCCACTGTACATTCAAGTAGGTCTCAGAACTATGTGGGCTTCATCCTAAAAAAAAAGTACTGACGACGCTCTTAACATCAGAGTGAAAAGGCTGTGACGCCATAACGTGAGTCACAATTTCTACTTAAAAGTGTTTTTCAAGTTTTTATTACATATTATGAAGCAATGTAATTACGGGTAAACGATACCGATAACCGGATTCCGGTGATGTGTGAAACAAGCCACAAAGTGGATGAAAAATAAAAAATATTTCACATTTGTTCCTATTGAATATCAGCTAGTTATTAAAAACCTTGAAATATCACCACAAAGCTGAATTTTGAAAGCCTACCTCTGATTGGAATGGCTTGAAATGGATGGAATTTAGCATCAGATATTGTACAGAATGTTTCGATAAATCTGAACAGATTACGTTTGGGAGCCATTGGACAAGAGTGGAATAACACTAACAATGCGGACAGTGCACGTCCACAAGTTATGAACTTACAAACGGATTGAAATTAATTGGCACGATCTGTTCAAAAGGAATGTGACGCACCCAACCTGAAACTCCTCCTCACATCCCTGAATCACCCCCTCACACCCTTAAATACACCTCACACCACAAAATAGCACCTGAAACCCTGGTGATATTCTGCAGTTTCGCCATCCACACCGAACGAACTTGGCAATAAGCATTGCACAAATTGCTTACAAACGGTAGTAATATTACACCACACCATAGATTAAGCTCTCCTCGCCACTCCATCAAAACCCAATGTCCAACTATAATTAATTGAATACCTCCAACAACATAGCACGTTTACTTATTCGGTGCACATCGTTAAATTACCATCATTATTGTGGCTCAATTCGATATAGTAAATATTATTGGTATAACTAGAATCGAACAGAGTTTTCAGTTTACACGAGCAACACTTGAATGGAAATGTAGATCAACCTTAGGATGTTGTGAATTCTTTAGAAGAATATTTTGTAGATTGATTGAAATCTGGGTTCATCCTTCCGATTGATTTGAAGTACAAATGAATGTTTTGAATGACTTATAGTAACCTTTCTTTCTATAGTGGCAAAGGTGATATTGGGGAAGATATCAGTAATGAATGATTACACTTGAAGTTGTCACAACACATTAGAAACATTTGTCACATTTATTAGAAAAATTCTTTAGAGACAACTAGATTGGTAAAAACGATTCCAATACTGGTTTAAATGATCAAATTTATTTCAACCAATTCAATACAACTAACTTGGTTTCGTCATAATTCTGGTCTACTCTTTAATAACGGTACTTTCTTGTTTTTCTCGGTTGACATTGACTCCATTTCATCCACTTTCATATTTAACTAATTTTTTTTAAATTGTTCAATTTTAGCCTACTTGTATATTGTTCTTGTTTATTACTTTTTGGTTCCTGAATTTGGCACTGGTTATTCCTTGTAGCTCCTCCCACGACTAGACGTACCTTGTTAGGGTCTTCAGCCAATCACATACCTTGAATGAAGGTCAGCCTATAAGAGAACCTATCAATAGTAGGCTATCATTCTGTGTTTAGTAAGCTACTCTGTACTCTAGTTTTAGTTTGTTTGAGATTGATAATGGTGTAACAACCGAAACTATTATCTCACAGTTTTTGATAAATGTGGCAGTGACAACTTTAAGTAATATTATTCATTAATTATAGTTATATTTATAAATATATATATAAAATAAATATGAACAGACATAGAGTTGATAAAATATGCAAAATAAAATGAAATATTTCCTTCAAATCACGTTGGGAAGATTGTGTTTTAAATGAATTAAACGTTACTGAGTTAATTTCCTGGGCAAAAAATTGGGCATTGATGAGGCAACAATAAAAAAATAAATCTACAACAATAAGTTTGAATAAGATTTAAATTTCAGTTGTATATAAAACTAGCAGCTACCCGTCCTTCGTACGGATTATGTTTAGAAATAAGACTAAATATGTTTCGGCTTTTTTGATAACAACGATCATGAAGTTGTTAGCAGCTTAGTAAACAACTTTGAACGTAAACAATTCAGTGACAGTTATCAGAGAGAATATTTGAGAACAGCTGATTGATATATCATGATAAATTACGTGATTTGTTCTTATGTGGTAATAATAGTGCTACCTGGCGAATTGCCAAGAGCCTAGCACAAACCACACCTTCCTAAAATGTTAATTTTTGTTTTGATAAATTTAAATTAGAAAATTTAGTTTTTTTTTTCAACAAAGAAATAATTGATAAAACATAAGATGAGCTTTGATTCACCAGTCGTATGTTTCCTAAAAGACTGCAATGCTCCGACTACACAAGTCTGCAGACAGCGTAAATAACGCCGCGAAGGGCCCACCATTCAGATTATATTTGAGAACAGCTGATTGATAAATTACGTGATTTGTTCTTATGTGGTAATAAAAATTAGAAGAAATATATCCAAAATCGCACAATACTTGGTTTTTAAACGTTTATTATTCTGATAAAAAAAAATTAATTTAGTTTTTTATAGCTAAAGACATTGTCAATAATGTTTTCAATACTGTTCAATAACTAAAATCCCGATCGATGCTCTCGTTTTTGAGGAGAAGGCCGCGTAAAATGCCTTTGGGCCGTGACAGACAGACAGACAGAAAGTGAGATAAGACTATTTTCGGCTTATTTAATGTATAAAATGTAAAAATAACCAAAAAATATACAATTCTGATAAATGTTATATAGATAACAGGGTAGAAAATATTGATTCATGGCTAATTGTGTTTGGAATGAATTAAACGTTACAGAATCAATTTTCTGGCTACAACATATTCATGCGTTGATAACATTCAAAGTCCCTTGACCCTTATTATCAGCTTGCCACGATTTGACAAACCATTAAATTCAGAATAAATAGGAAGACTTGAAGTTATCACAACCACATTTATTGGAAACCGTAAGATACTATTTTCGGTGGTTACACCATTAACAATCTCAAACTAACTAAAACTAAAGTACAGAGTACCTTAATATACTCAAAACAGAATGAATCCATCACTTCACAGTTTTAAATAAATGAGGTTGTGACAATTTCAAGTCTTATTATTCATTAAAATAAGGCTGACGAAGCTTCTTTTCAGAAGTGAAATGCATTCCTCAAGCATCTCAAATATATGTGAGTAAAACATTATTTAAAAGTGAAATACAGTGTCAGTTTTAATACTAGATTGTTAAAATAAGAGTTGAAAATAGAATATTTTGATTGATTCATGGGAGAAAACATTTTGTTTGGAATGAATTAAACGTTAAAGAATTAATTTTCCGGACAAAAAATGTGTTAGTCTAGAACATATTCATGAGTTGATTACATTCCTAGTCCCTTGACCCTTGTCCTTGCCGCAATTCAACAAACTATTAAATTCAGATTTGATGGACTATTAAAAAGTTCAAATAAGTGCAGGAATGAGAGTGGCTGAAATCTCTATTGCGTGCTGAAAATTATTACGAAGACTGGAAAAGTTTCCAAGTTTAGCACCTTTCGCTCAACTAATCACGATGCGCTATTGGTAACGTAATAAAAGTTGTAGGTTGCAAGGTTATAGTAGTTACTATAAAAAGTTGCAGTAACACTTTTTGGACAACTAATCACGATGTACCGTAACGTAATAAAAGATATAGTAAAAAGTCTTCCTTCCACTAGAGAATTACAGCAAGATTTCTTAGCATTGCCAGATGGATACTATACTCTGTTCACGGAAAGAAAAGCCGATGTAAACAACGATGCGCGTATGAGAGTGTAACTTCGAACAACAAGACCGATCCACAATTAACTACAGAAATACAATTAATGCGCAGTATATAAGTGAACCGGTAATTGTGGCAGCGACTGTGACATTGAACTCAGTGTGAACTGGTGGAAATTAATCCATCGGTCTACAGCTGATATGAGTCATCACTTTATCACTTACTCAAACGCAAACATTTGTTTTGGTTTGTCTCTCGTTTCCGTGAACAGAGTATAGTAATTTTTTGAAGAAATTTATGAAAAAAAAATCCCAACATAATCAATAAATTTAGTAGAGAAATAAATCGATATAGAAATGCTGAAGATGCTACTAGGAATAGTTATTTATTTATTCAAAAAATCTATACGTATAGATAGTAATCTAGTATAATATATAATATCTTTATATAGTAATAGTTATGGATATAGTAAATGCACGGGTTCATTCTCGTTCCATTTTTGGAACCGACGCCATTCAACCGATTCAATTACTCACAAATCTTAAAATGATGTGGTCATTATTAGCCCAAAAAATAATTTATTTATGTATTGTAGAAGTGATGCTAAAACTATTCCTAAGAATAACAACTGAAATCATAGCACCATTTTTAGTAAGTAGGTTATAATTTAATAGTTTCATCCAGTTGTAATAACACAATCAAGGATTTCAGGGCATAATCATAAAGCTTCTTTTACATTCATCAAGGATAACAGCGTTTGTACATGAGATAATTTCAGGTTGGCATAATTGAGGTAATTTCAGGGCATTTTGTAACCAAATTGAAAATTAACAGAAGTCTATGAAATAAGGCCAATTACTTCATAGTTACCCTTAAAAAAAAAATGCATAAATCATGAGATAAGCATTGCTTTGTAAATCCTAATTCCTATGCATTCAACTCATCAAAATACGTAGTCATATGTTTTCAATCACAGTTATTTTAATTACAATTAAACAATTATTCGAGTGAAGAAACAAAGAATGTACGGTGGTTCGGAACCCACCTAAAACTGTAGGTCCAACTTATAAATCACCATCATCCAACTCATTACCCACGCACAGGTCTCAGACCTATGTGGGCTTCATCCTCAAAAAAAAAAAAAAAAAAAAATGTACGGTACGGTATGTATGAAAATTATCTTCACAGTGAATGATTAATTTGAAAGGATATTAGAAACGTCTGAATTGGAAAATGTATTTCACGAGCGTTAATCAAGGTCTGAAGTTGACAGTAATCATAATAGAAAACAGTGGAGCTTGAATAAGCAGGGTGCTGTGACAGAAACACGTGTAAAGCAATGGACTATGCAGAGCAGCGCGAATGAGGAAAAATGGAAAAATAAGGAAAGAGAGAAAAATAAGGAAAGAGATAACAATAGGAAAGAGAGAGAGAGAGAGAGTGAGAGAATAACAGGGAGCTAAGAGAAAAAATTGAGATAGAGACAAATAGGCTTTTGGTATAGGATATTAATATTTGTAAGTATGACAAGAGGATAGATAAGGAGAAAGGTCATACCAAGAAAGAATGAGATAAAGGGGAAAAAGAAATTGAGAGAATGGCAAAGAGAAAGAGAATTAAGTAGAAAAAATGAAGGAGAGAGAAAGAGAAAATAGAATTGCCTTATAACCTCTATTTCACCTTAGAGGGCAAAATTGAGACGCATCCGGCCCCCTCTTGCACTGAACCATCCTTTACAATTCTAAGCATAATAAAAAAGAATAATCATCGAGTTATTAAAAGAAAGAAAGAGAGAGATAGCCAGCGAATGAATGGAATTTATTGTTAAAATGCTATTGGATACAAACAGATGTTTTGATAAGTTTGTTGTAGCACAATTACATGTTTTGAAGAATCAATTGCATTAAATTACTGTTGAAAGCAGTGTATAAGTTCAAAGTACAGTAATCCAAAGGTACTTTCCTGTTATAGAGAAAATATATTTCGAAGAGGAAAGATAGACGAAGATAAGAGGAAAAGAGAAATTGGGAGGAAGATAGAGAGAGTGAGAGAGAGGTGTGTGAAAATGTGAAGAGGAGCATAATAATAAATAGATATGACAGGGCTCGGGCTCGGGATATGATATAGGGCTCGGGAAAAGTGAGGAGGGAGAGTAAGAGAATTGAAGAAAATAAGAATGAGGGAAGAGAAAATGAGAAACCAAAGAGGAATGCAAGAAAGGAGCAGGAGTATTGCAGACAGATAGAGCGAGATCCGTGGAGAAGCATAGAGGGCAGAGGTAAAGGCGGGTAGAAAAGGAGGGAAACTACCTTTCAGATTTGGACAACGGGGGCTGTGCCGGATTAACCTATCAAAAGCAGTTGGATGGAAGCTGCCTTGTTCTTCAGACAGGGCATATATAGCAGGCAGAATGAAGACTCAGGCACGCAAACGTTTCATTAGCGATATCGGACGGTAGCTTTGCACATCCTAGCAAACACAGCAGGCATAGCACAAGCAGTTTCTGATTTAAAATTCATTTGCGCAAAGCTAGAGCAAATGTCCGACGTTCATTCAGATTTGACAGCCGCTTATTTTACATTACGCTAATTCAACCGCAGAGCGAGTCAATGTGCTCGCACTACACAAAGCTAGCTGGGCAGGGAAACATAGCCGGCATAACGGTTAACAGATCGCACAGCGCTCAGTGAAAGATAAGAGCAAAAATTTATTTTCTCATCAGCGGATTCATCAAGCAAACATAAATTCCCAGTTTGTAGAGCGAATTCAGAATTTACATGGATCACGCAATCTGATGAATTCCAGTTTTGTATTTCCATTCAGAACGTGTATATCTTTTTGTAAATCTCTCAGAAAGTTTCAATCTAGAAATGAAATGCGAATCCGTTCCACGATAGAAAACCATATTTTAACAGAGAAATACGGTGCCGGCACCCCAGACTGAAACTTGACCAAAGGCGATTCACGAGTGATTGTGATTGAAATAAGTCTCAAATAAATAAATATGTTTTATTGACCCAAGAACTTGAAATACAAACATAGAGTCTTGTCATGAATAGTACCAATCTTAAAATAATTACTAGTCTTTCAATTTTCAATATCACAGTATTTCTGGTATTATGCAACAAAATCATCAACATCACAGGAAAACAATAAAAACACAAAAATAATAAATGAATTTAAGCCAACAGCTTGCTAGAAATTTGATTATATTTGTGTAATATATTTGAGTATAAGAGCAATTTACATTCGTTTATTTTTGTGATTGGCAATAAACATGTTAGTACTGCTAATGTCGAACTCATTCTCCACACTCAAGAGTTTTGTCTTTGTGGGGAATATTCAATGTAAAATTATTCATTCATTTATTTTATGTAATCATGATGTGTGAATAAAATCTTAATTATTTGAAATTTTATTCGAGTTTTCTATAATCAATCATTATTATTAAGGCCGATGTTCTACAATGAATGCGAACTCGCTGATAATCATTTGAACAATGAATGACCTTCTTCAGAAAAAATTATAGAAAGTATATGAAAGTACATGTTCTTACATAGAATTAAAAAAAAATCAAAATACAAAGTATCATAATAGAGGTCGTAACATGGATTGTAACGTATTGTAACATGGATTTTTATTTTATATTTGGAAAATTATTTAAATTCTCATATGAAGGAGGAAGGATCACAAATTACTTTAAAACCTTCTTGGCGTTGGTGATATTGTGGAAGTTAGTTATCCTTAATGAATAAGACTGATATTGTACGAAAAATCTAATTATTAAAACAAGAGAGGCTATAGTTATGACTTACATCAACATCAATCTCAATTATTTAAAGCTAAAATATTATATTAGTGAGATATTAGGTTGCTAGGCTGGAAGGCTCTCATAGGCCGAACTCTACGATGGAGGTCTGTCATTGGCTAACAGTCGAAAATATAGTTTCTCGTGTTTTAATAGTTAAAGTAGTTTAGCCAACAGCAGTCTTATTCATTATGGATGAATGCAAGAATATTACCATCACCAACACCAAGAACATTAATAATAATGGGGTTCAAACTTTGTTTATTGAATTGATGAGTTGGAAACCCAGCTCTAATTATTAATTATTATTATTATTATTTATTATTTTTTATTATTTATTATTATTATTATTTATTAATTATTCATTTATTTTTAAACTTGAACAAATTCATTGAAAAGAGTAATTTTGGAGTTAGATACTTGTTTATCGTATTACCAAAGGTCAAACCCCAGCATTATTGCTAATTCATATCTTCAAACTTCACTTTTAGATTTATTTTCATCACTTCTTAACAATTTATCCAAAAGTATTGAGTGGCGATTTCAGAATATTGATCTACACTATTCTGAAACAAACTAAGGTACTCACGTATTATACGGAGACCTCTATTTAACAAGCTTAAAATCCAACTTGTTTCGTGATCACCCCGACACATAGTATTATAGTGGGGTATCATAACTGAAAGAAAGGCCTTTCATAACAGTTTTTGAGCAGAGATTCTCTTTAAATATTGTTACGGGTTCTAATAGCTAAAATAAGGCTGGCAACACTAAAGTTCATACTTGCACTTTATTTATTCAAAATCAGTTTATTTACACAAATTAATTGTAAGTTCAATAAAGAAAAACAAATCAACAAATGACAAGCTAATACTTATTTTCAGTAATTATTTACAAGATTTAATGAATAAGTAATTACAGGCCGATCAATAATAAAAGAAACAAGAATCCAATAAACTGTACAAATGAATAATTAATTACAGGCTGATCAATAATAAAAGAAACAAGAGTCCAATAAACTGTACAATAATGCAGAAAGAAATTATAAAAAGAGCAACTAATAACTTACAAAAACACAGTCCAATTCGTTATTTGACAGTCCCAAATAATATCACTTAACACAACGTCTTTAAACTATCAGTAAGCTGCATAAACAGTAAACACTTGTCTCTGCACTTGACACTGTCTAACGACTGAATAAAGCACTGTTTACTCCACTGGCACGAGATCTGTAATACAATCTGTCACGCGGGTTTGTAGAAAACTGACTCACTGGTCCACATGGACTCCTTTATATAGCTGTTGTAGTTGTATAATTCCAAGAATTGGAGCTCACCAGACACTTCGAGAATTTTCAAGAAAGCTTGGAATAGGCTTCGATTGTTCAGGGAGTCTGGAGAAATCACGAGAAATCTCGAGAAATCAATTGAGTGAGAGAGTTGCAGACTTGAATAATAAGAGTGACAAAGACATGTGAAAAGAGAACGCAAGAGAGCAAGAGAATGCATATTGCATTTCAAGTCACGTACGATCATGAATGGAATGATCTATGTAGAATAACATAGTTCTATGTGCGTAAATAACTGCTTGTCTGCTTTTGGAACAATATCTATAGAATAATATGTATTTGTGTGTTTATAAATAAATAAATAACCTAGATGGATCGTGACGAAGATTGCTTGCGTTGGAGCTGGAGCATTATATTATTGAATAAGATATCTAGGAATTCATGATTTAGCGAGATAAGGTTGAGCTTGTCAAATAATGGCCTTCATATACATTAATACGTAAGTACCCCAAACGACCCTCCAAGAGTCAATGAGTCCAGTGGATTCTAGTGAGAATAAATATCAATTGTGGAGGATTGTTGTTTATATCCGCTGAAAAGCAAGTGGAGTAAATTCAGTTAAGAAAGAAGAGCAAAGCCCGCCTCCCTTAACGGGACTTAACGACCGACTGAGTCCGATAAGGAATTACGATGTAATGGACGAGTGTTGAGGTTAGGTACTTCTTGGGCCTCAAAACAAGATGAACGACACCTGTGGGAAGTGAGAGTGTTTGCGCGTTGTTCCACTCCATCTTTTCCAACACAGAACAACAACAGTAATAACAACAACATCAGCTGCTGCTTTCAACACAGAGCTGAACACGCGTTCTACAATTATTTACAGCTTTTACTAC
Organism: Conomelus anceps; assembly: GCA_948455865.1. Lineage (NCBI taxonomy): Eukaryota > Metazoa > Arthropoda > Insecta > Hemiptera > Delphacidae > Conomelus > Conomelus anceps. The sequence goes on along the minus strand of OX418220.1, from coordinate 71,166,957 downwards.
AGCTTTTCATAGTGTACAAGAGTTCCTTTCACATCAAAATTAAGCCTCATCTCAACTAATTGATATAGTAATTATGGTATCTAATGTATTATTGTTGATCTGGCTTGTCTTATACTCCTTAACTGGAGTCTCCAAGACGTAATCTAAAAAAAAACAATGCCTGATGAAACATTGCTGTTCAGTTGGGAGAACAGAGAATGGCAATAATTTTGTCATCCTAAAATATTTTCCTAATAAATGTCTACACTACAATGAGTACTGCATTACACATTACACAAAAATTTAAGCGATGCCACTAAATTATAATAATTAACTAAACTTCTATTTTGGAAGACGGTCTACTGTCAATGGGTGGTGTGAATAAAGTGGACTCTTTTGATTGACTGGAGTCAACTGCTGATCTGTTGAGTCGACAGGAGTCCGGCAGGAAGGCGTGAGAAAAAGCTGTGATCCATTACATTTCTATTCACATTGAAGTAACAAAAATCCCAAGCGCCGAGTCAAAAATATGAGATAGACTCAACTTTGTTCACATTGCTATAGAAGATTTATTAAGAGTTGTTCGTATGTGATAAGAAAATAAAGTTTTCATGTAAATAGATGTTCATATAAATAAAGTGTTTATATAATAATTATGATAGATTGCAATATTACTTATTAGTGTTCATAAAACTTGAAAAAAAATAACTATGTTGCAAAATTTGGAATGCATTCAAGTTTTTACTACTATCTCAAGGATTGTGTTGTTTTCGTGTTTTCGAGTGGAAATTCTCCAACAAACTTGAAGCCGACAAACAATTCTGGAAAATCAAGAGGTAACTTTTCATTTTCCAATGTGTGGTTCTAGGGTTAGAGCGTGTCGAAATATTTTTATCGCTAAGCTAGAAGAAGGCCAGCCTGACCTCTGCTTCCTTCATTCTGAACAGTTGAGCCTGATATTTTTCTAAATAATTGCAAAAAACTAAAAATATATACATTTTTGTTGTAAAATTTTGAGTTTTTCCCATTCTTAGGGATGACGCATGAGATTGAAGATGTGAAATTCGAATTCAGCGTCTCAAAATATATTAATTAAGGAACAATTAATCGATAAATGCAGCTTAATATATAAGGTATTCTTGATTAAGTGGCCGCCTTCTTTAATTCAGCATTAGCGGGAAAGCGTACCAGGTAACGATTGATCACCTGAACAGAAACCCCCTCAGATCCAGGACTAAAAGTATTCATAGCAATATTCTAAGTAGTGAACTATTGACAAGTATTTTGATTTCTGAATATTCAAATCAGCAAGCGTTAAACATTTATTCAAGCACACAATTTTCTCGTAAAGGGCTCTCACCTTGTTAGAGTTGTGGGGAGCTATATACATGAATCGCATTGGACCTATTGAAGTGTCCGTACAAATACGAGTATTCATAACATATTATTTGAAATATAACACTCAATTATTCAGTGCAACATAAAATTCACAGACAATGACTTGTTAGTGGAAAATTCTTGAAGGTTTCTGTAAAAGAATGTAGAAGAAACTAACTCTACCTCTTTTTTGGAAGAAAAAACTAACGAAACTTTATTTTGGTTTCTGTAGAACGAGAGGTGATGCAAGTGCTTAGTATTAAATTGCATGAGAAGTATAGGATTTATGTTGAAAAAAATTTATCAAATAAAACTAAATTACATTAATAAGAAATGTATTAATGGAAATAAAAGTGAACATGAAGCTGGACAAAATTTATTCCCCATTTTCTAGGTTTCCAAATATGGGAAATTAGGAATGGATTTTCACAGATTAACAGACAATAATGGAGATGTTCACATGAGTGGACAGTGGAGTAAAAACGTAGCAGAAATGCATAATGTTGATGAATTATTTTAAGCTTTGAACACAGCTGTTACATCAAAATCATAGGAACCCTTCATGTAAAATAGTTTTGGTTATGGATATATTTATTGATAACATATATATATTAATATATCTATGGCTTTGACACACACATGGTTTTATCGCGTGTTGCGTGGAATGTTGGGAATTAGTCGACAGAAAAAATAAATGTGACCGTACAATCGACGATAAATAAAATAAATACTGGTGAAGTCGACAGCGGTCGCAGATTGCGGGAAACGAACATTGTGGCCACGGAGAAGTGTGATTCCAGATACACGTGAAATATTGGCGTCGGTGAAAAATATACAGGCAAGTATCGTAATAAAAAGCGACGAGCCGGAAAACGACTGAAGCCGAAAAAAATGGTTGCTGATGAGGGATAGAAGGGGGGAGTGACGTGCGATGGGCCACCGTTTTGAAAACGATAGGCAGTGAAGAATAAATCGAGGGGACAAGGGTACAAGAGAGAGTGGGTGCGAGGGGGGTAGGTGACTGTGGATGAGACACGATTTCAAAACGAAGCGGTTAGCAGATAGGAGAAGATGTCGCTTGAAAAACGACATCGTTTACAGGATTTATGTGGCCGAGGGAACAGGTGGATGAAAGCAGTCCACCCCCCTCACCTGACACTATGATAATTTCCCCCACCCCTCCGTCAACCACCATCTTCATAACCACACTCTCTCCTTCATACACAAGAAATACCTGCGAGTATGTGTGAGGGTGTGTTTTATGTAGGTGGCAAGATCAACTACTGTGTCTTTAAACCCGCCCACGATTTAAAGCCCAATCCCACAAAAAGAAGTGCACCATCGGATGTAATATGGAACAAGTAATAAAAGAAGCTGTAACACTGTTTTATCCGAATATTATACTGAATAAAAGAATATGCGCTACACCACATGCATGCAACGCGTGTTGCTCGCTCATATACTCACAGAATATCAAGCAGTTCGTCTAGAAACGTAGTTTTGAGGATTATAAAGCAAGAAAGTACTTCGAATTATAATAATTTTCTTAGTAATGGCGAAGGTGATATTGTGGAAGGTATCCATAATGAAAAATAAGACGAAATTGTCACAACCACATTTATTAGAACTTCGAGAAACTAGTTTCGGTTGTTACACCATTATCAATCTCAATCAAACTTGATTGAATTTCGTCTTATTTTTCATTAATTATAATAATCATTCAGCCCTTTAAAAATTTAGGGATCCAAAATATCAAGCACTTTGTCAATATTTTAAGAAGTAATGATTTGAGTTACAAGAATGACATAACTATGAAAAATTAGGAATAAAGAATATTAAACGGTTTATCACAGTTCGTTTCAGGCTCTAGAAGTAGTGCTTTGAATCCGGTGGTTCGGAACCCACCTAAAATTGTAGGTCCAACTCATCAATCACCATCATAATGATAGACATATTAAACAATTGAGATATGTAGTTATGCGTGATGTGATATCTTATGGATTGACTGTTTATAATAATGATGATATATATGACTGTAATTTTTCATTGATGTTATTATTGTGTCATTGACGTGTGCCAAACATTCAAAAAGATGTAAATGCAACTATTAATCAAATCAAAATCAAAATCTAATCATCCAACTCATTACCCACGCACAGGTCTCAGACCTATGTGGGCTTAATCCTCAAAAAAAAATTATAATAGGCCTATAATAATTCAACTCTCCGAACTTTAAGTAGTCCAAACTATCAAGCAATTTATCAATATACTGTACATGAAGTAGTCTTGAATTATAAAAATAAATTCTAGAATTAAGGAATAAATAATAATTAACTTTCTTAGTAATGGCGAAGGTGATATTGTGGAAGGTATCCATAATGAATAATAAGACGAAATTGTCACAACCACATTTATTAAAACTTCGAGAAACTAGTTTCGGTAAAGTTTCAGTTTCTAGTTCCAGTTTGATTGAGATTGATGATGGTGTAACAACCGAAACTAGTTTCTCGAAGTTTTAATAAATGTGGTTGTGACAATTTCGTCTTATTATTCATTAAATAATAATTAGTTCAACAGTGAACATTTTCAAGCTTATGAAGTTGTACTTTGGATTATTAATTAAAATCGTTCAACTCTTAAAAATTTATGGATCTATTACAAAATAATGGGAAACAGTAGCAAGTTTATTAAGTAGTGCTAGAAAAACCTTCAACCCTTTTCTAAAATTGATCTGCTTGCTTTTTAGTTTGACACAGCTACCTTTGTTTGCTTCGAAAATTCAATTTTATTAGCTCCTACATTCATAATTTATTCTTCATTATTTCATTATTGATTATTTCCACGAAGAAATGATTATTCACAAATAACAATAATAAATTACATTATACATGGTATGTGATAAAGAATAGAAAGGAATAAAATATCTGCGTACCGTGACCTTACTGGTACATGAAACAATGAAATTGATAATGAGAATGAACTAACTTCAAAAGGATTATGAATAACAAACCCAATGCACAATATTTTAGCCTGGATCGGAATTTAAGCAGTAGTTCTTTACATTTTTTCACCCTAATGTTAAACATTGTGTTATTGCAAGTTGGGCTACTTGAACAAATTACATTCTGACTCATTTATAGAACTGGTTATAAAATTGCAGACCATCACAAAACAGAGGATCAAACATTGTACAACTGTACTGATTAAATTCACGACCAAGTGAATTGTCCATTTCTCATTCTCTTAATGCTCATTACCACATTCCTCACGACTACGTTCCAAACAGGTATGCAAGCTATTACTGTATTTAAATACTAATGGAGGTAAAGTTATATGGAAAGGGAAGTTATGTGCGTGAGTCTGATCCTGCAACGTAGTATATCCTGAATTGAATGTCCTGCTGTCTGGAATTACGGGTGCAACCCGACGTTCCATGAATTATAGAGCTTGAACGAATAAACGGCAACGCGCCTTTGTTAAAAAATTGAAATTTTTTATTTCTTTATAAAAATACAATACAGCAATAATATACAGGAATATTTGTATGAAGAATTTCCTCTTATGGGCCGAAGCCTGTAGAAGAGGAAAGAGTTCCTATCAGATACAAAGTAAACAATACAAAAACCATGTTGATTAAAACTTAAAATCGATACATCACTTCATTGAAATAAGATTTTCCAAAGCGGTTTCATAACAAAATACAATTAGAAACCATATGAAAAAGAACTATATAATAATGAATAATAAGACGAAATTGTCACAACCACACTTCGAGAAACTAGTTTCGGTTGTTACACCATTATCAATCTCAATCAAACTGAAAACTGAAGTACAGAGAAGCCTTATATATACTGTGCATGGAATGATACTATTGGCTAAGAGTTTTAGTTTCTCGAAGTTTTAATAAATGTGGTTGTGACAATTTCGTCTTATAATTCATTATGGATACCTTCCACAATATCACCTTCGCCATTACTAAGAAAACTAGCATGTTACAACAAACAGAAAAATATACATTGCAACAAGCAATAGCAGAACCTGATTGTTTTGAAATTTCATGAGATTTTTCCATACATGTCATGAATAGTGATGAATACTACATTGACAATTTATTTATTTTTATTATTATTCATACACACACATAAACATACAAAATTGAATTTTGATAAAGACATAAAATAACAAAACCACAATATTAAAAAAAAAAAAAAAATTGACTGTGGTGGGGTGTGCTAGAGGGAGGAAAGAGGAGGAGAATACCCAACTAACTATGGTTTCCCATGTACTAGGCGGGTAGTAAAAAGAGAAAAAGAGGGAAAGGAAAAGGAGAAGTCGAATATGTATGTTATTGTCATACATTGAAACAAACAGCAAAGTATACAAAGAAAAACAGCTATCATAATTTCGTGCTGAGTGAGATCTCAACAAGATGTGTCTGCAATTCAATATGATTCTCCACTTCGACAAACATTGGTTTTTAAAATTTGAAAGAAAGGTTATGTTTACATGGTAAGTTTTTAATATTGAATAGTTAATTCTAATACTGAAAAATTCTCTATAATTATTATTAACATAAGACAAAATTCTATGATTTGGTGAGGGTTTCAAATGATCTTATTCTTGGTAGCACAAAACCAAACAGTATTTACTTTCGCTATTGAAGGCCGGTAGTTTAATTTATAAATTTGATTCAAATGAAGCTTATATTTCCAAATTCATTTGTGAAGTTTTTCTGCGAAGCTTATATTTTCTTTTAAATTTCCAAGTCCCGATGTTCTTACTTAGGTCATGGGACAGAAAGAAAATCGCTTTTCAACCAGCGAGCTATTTATTGAGAACAGAGTACTTAGTGTAAGGCAGCTATATTTATTAATTTTACTCATTTATATGAGGAAAAACAGAAACGAAACTACTGTAACTATCCATAGACATAGGTCTAGAATAATAAATCTCAAATTTTACCGAGAGTGAACACAGCTTTTGGACAGAGATCGATAGAATATTTGAGTCCAGAAATATTCAATTGTATGCCACAATAAATTAATGAAGAATACAATATTACAGAAGCCGATTTGAAAAAAGAGTAAAAGTTGGGTAGCATGATACAGGAGTCCACCGGAGCGAGGAGCTTACAGTAGTTTTAAAAAAATGCACCTCATTGAATATAATATAACATTGTATTATATGAAGTAGTCATGGTGGTTGGTGGTAACATTAGATATATCGAATAATTATTGCACTTTACGTTATTGTATGATATATTTTATAGGCATATTTGTGATGTTAGTAGTCTTTATAATTAGTTAGCAGTAGGTTCGTATTAAGTAGTTAATTTTTTAAATGATTGCACTACATATAAATATGTAAGAAATTTTTTTTTAAATTTTGTGATCACCCCGGCACATAGTATTATAGTGTGGTATCATAATTGGAAAAAATACCTTTTATAACAGTTTCTTGAGTAAAGATTCTCCTTGAATATCCATATAATAGTATGTATTTGTGTGTTTATAAGTAAATAAAACTAAATAACTTCCTGGTCCCTGAGTTCCCCAATCTTAACTTTGATTATATTTTGGAGGATCCTATATGCATGGCTGTTATGCATTATGTGACCAAAGTACTCCAATTTTCAGCGATTAATGTTCAATAACATTTCTTGCTGACAGCTCATTCTTTGTAAAATTGCATCATTTGTCACTTTATCCATCCAAAGAAATCCCAAGTAGCCCCCCGAAATCCACATTTTCAAAGTGTGTACCCTTGTTTCTGTTCAAGGTCCAAAACCTCGATTTCTTGCAGAAGAACAGAATGTATTTAGAAAGTAACAATACGCTTTTTAAGAGACTAAGTCAAATCTCGCCATCCAAAAAGGTTTAATCTGGCTCTTTTAACCCTACACCTTACTCCAATAAAGAGGTTCCATGCTCATTCAACAAACAGCCAAATATAGAACAACTCAATTCTATTTTACTGGAGCTAAGACATAAAATAAATAGGCAAGAGTTGAGTAAAATTATTTGTCATGTGTGGATTTGTCTCGAATGCGGACAGCAAAGTTTGCTTAGCAGCAGAAGCAATTACTTCTGAGCTATAAAGTCCCCAACGACCTGCGCTTTATTAGAGAACATAAAAAGCTTCCAGTAAATGTCAATTATACTGTTACGGGCCTCTTACAAATTCCCAGCACCATAAAGCGCAAAGCTACTAGCCCTACAACCTCGACACAAATCTCTGGAGACGCACTTAGATGTATTTTTATCGTTTGTACTCAACAAGAATATAGTTATACTAATACAGTGATACTGTGAAGGAAATTAATTTGTCAATACTTACTTACTTTGGGCGATATAGTTTATAAGTCATAATAAGTAATAAGGCGATACAGTAATAAGCCAAACTGACTCAGCAGGGACACGAGTTGTGCAGGAGCTATGTAGGCAACCAGTAAGGTCTGACTAACAGAGAGTACAGTAGAAACAATTAGTCTGGGCACGTGGCTCTGGTTTCACTACTAGCCGTCCTGTGAAAGTTGACTAGTTGACCTTGAAGACATCTGCAGCGTCGCATGGGCCACATGTTTTTAGAAATGAGCGATAAACACTCCCCTCGCCATGGCTGACTACCAAACGGCCGCGCGCCCAGACTAACTGTTTCTATTGTACCCGACGAGACATGTATTCAAAGAGAGCCTTATAAATATAGCTCTTATGTATATATAAGTTATGTACTGCCGAAGCAAGTACGAGCCTCTCTTATGTAGGCTTTTTAAAATTTCATTGAATTATAAATATACCATGTGAAATTCTGATTCATTATAGATATAGTTTATCCATAAAGAATTTTGTTAAATATCCTGTAACTTTCAGGTTTTGTCTTTTAAATAGAATTCTCATTATCTGGAATTCTGTTTTATTTTTTTTTATTGCTGATGATGCCCACATAAGTCAGGGATTTGTGCGTGGGTAATAAGGTGAAAGATTACACATAAATGCCTGACGGTGGAGTGGGATTCGAAACCACGACCACTTAAACGTCAGCAAGCTGAAGTAGCGACGCCTCAACCAACTGCGCTAAGCGGGCTGCCTAATATGGTTTTAACTACGGAAGAATTCAGTTTTATATAATTTATTGTAGTATAGTTTAGTAGTAAAGTGATAAAGCAGGAGCCTTATCACTTACTTTACATGATGATAATAATAATAATAATATCATGTGACCTGGCTGGCTCAGGTCTGGTGTCAGAGTTATCAGGTCGCACCTGAATAAGTTCAGGGCCTCTGACGTGACTTTATATGATAGAAATATGTTTATTCTAACACATACGTTCAATGACAAAGTTAATAAAAAACATATGTTAATAAAAAACAATGCTCAGAGCATCCTTAGTTGAATCACAACTTTAAGTTTCAATTGAACTTAGGATGACATCATGAACAATTTGAGATTGGATCTTTTTCATAACAAAACTAACCTACTCAGTATCATACTGCAATTGAAATTCGTTGAAAGATCATGTGAACAATACTTTCTATAAAACTATTTTGAAGGAAACATTTATTTCTTGCATTAAAATTTATTTTTTCGTAGAGATTATAAACATTTTTGAGGGAGGAAACTGAACCAGTATGGCATTGATTTAATTATAACATTATTTTCGATCACCAGCTTCCATCATAATTATAATCAAAATAGTTTTTTAAATGATAGATTAAATTTTTAGTGGGATGTTGGATCTGATGTGGGATCAGTCGGAGACTTAAGCTTTGGCTAGGCTGTGAATGGTGGACCTACAGTTTTAGGTGGGTTCCGAACCGCTGATAACAGATAACGTCATTACTTTTGTAAATGGAATTTAAGTTTAAAATCTAGTCTGCTTCTACGAAATAAGTGCAGCTGCTGACGTGGTAGACAGTGCAAAAACAATTTCATACTGTACTGTACAGCAAAGTATAAAAATCAAAATCCAGATTCTTATTCAAAATCAATGATGCATTACCTGTCTAAGCTTCGCCATGGCGTCTGAAGAGATGAACTCATCTTTGTTGATGTGGCACACGAAGCACATCACCTGGTATTGACTCTGTCCCCGTTCTTCTTCGCCAAGAACAAGAGCTTTGAGTATTTGCACCTCCTGCAAAAACAAAATAGAAAAATAATTCAGGAATGAATGAGTGATACGGATTTGAAAGTTTCCTTTTGTTTCTATTAGTTTTATCTATTCTAGTTAGGTAATAACAGGAGTAAGTTGTATTTTTTTATTTATTAAGTAAAGTTACACTTCTTTTGTTCTATTTTTTCTTGTGCATAATGTTGAGGAATAAATCGAATTGAATTGAAATAAAGGATTGAATTTACTTTCAATACTTAATTCAATCAATGTGGATAGAATTGCCAACTACCTCACTCCTCGTTTGTTTAGTGCGCTCTTCGGACTGAAACATAACGTTGAAGTCTGAAGAGTCACCTACAGTCGAAATTATAGATAGATAGATAGTTTATTGTCAAATAAATAGATTTTCAACAAAAGAACATTTCAATGTCTTGTCTTACAACTATTAGTAGTCGGAAGATACGAATTAAGTATAAGCCATATAGAAACTAAAAATAATACAAAATTATATTATTTACTGAATGAATTTTTGAGAACATACATTCCAGCACACAAGGCTTTAATACTATACACACAGGAAGTCCAGTTCAGTCTAATTTAATTTCGTAAAGAAAATTGCAAACTACTTCAATCCTCGTTTGCTTAGTGCGCTCTTTGGACTCTTTAAGGTCGAAATGAAAGTACACCTACAGTTAAAACCGGGTATGATACCACACGCACATACAGGAAGTCTCATAAAATGTAGGAATTAAACTAGTAATTTCATTCAGTGAAGAGAATGGAATTCAGTTCATGAGCTTAGGATTTTCTTGGAGTAATCATACTCATTGATTTCAGGAAAATCCATATTGAGATCTCTGTTGAAAGATCATTATTTTATCTATGTTTTTTAATTCAGTCTAGTAATTTAATTCAGTGAAGAGAATGGGATTTAGTTCATGAGCTTACAAGGAGTTACATGGAGTTATCATATCCATTGAGTTCAGGAAAATCCAAATTATGATCTTTGTTGAAAGATCATTCATCTGTCTTGAGTTTTTTAATTTAGTCTAGTTCAGTCTAGAAATTTAATTAAGAGATGGAAATGGAATTAAGTTGATGAATCCAGGAATTGAAGCTAGATCCAGGACCATCACAAATTCATGATCCGATAGTTCACGATTCATACTAGGGAAGTATTGCACAATAATATTTGTATATTATAAATTGTATACAACGTTTTTTGTTGACTGGGATGCTGTATGTGTAGAGATGTACAGAGTGAGTGATGGGAAAACAAATCCAAATGTCACAATTTGAATCTGGAAGCGACTGATGCTTTTAGTCAGTGAGAACGGTTCATGCAGCAAATAATACAAAACATAGAAAGCCAGCGAGCAGCGAGCTGGCAGAATGAAACGCAAACTGGATTCAATCGAAACTGTCCAATGCAACAAAAGAACCCGGCTCTATCAGAGAGATGCCAGTCTGCACAAATAATTGTATCAAATCATTCATGCTGTTTTCCTTTGTGAATTTGCTACACAGAAACAAAACGGAAAGATCGATGTATAGACAGAGCAATAGAGAGAGGAAGTGCGACAGAGTAAGTGAGGAAGGAAAACGATTTATGTTTCCATTCCTGAAAAAGTAGAACGATATTAAATTAATAGATATGAACTATCTGTTGTTTCTTCTCAATTTGGGATCATTTTTAAATATGAAATATATATTATATATTTCATATTTAAAAATGATCCCAAATTGAGAAGAAACAACAGATATTATATATTTCATATTTAAAAATGATCCCAAATTGAGAAGAAACAACAGATAGTTCATATTTATTATATATTTCATATTTAAAAATGATCCCAAATTGAGAAGAAACAACAGATAGTTCATATTTATTAATTTCAGGAATCGATTATAAATGCCGGGTTTTCTTATTTATTCTCTGAGGATGGAACTCACATTGGTTAGAGACCTGTGCGTGGTTAATGAGTTGAATTATGATGAGTTGGACCTACAATTTGAAGTAAGTTCCGAACCACCATGAAGTAATTTTAAAGCAGAGAACGTAGCAAATAACAAAGTTATTTATTTGTTGAAAATGCTTGCACTGGTGTAAGTATTGAAAGTTTTTGAACCGCTTAGCGCAGTTGGTTGTGGCGTCGCAACTTCAGCTTGCTGTCGTTTAAGTGGTCGTGGGTTCGAATCCCGCTTCACCGTCAGACATTTATGTGTAATCATTCACCTCATTACCCACGCACAAGTTTCGGACTCATGTGGGCATCATCAGCCATAAAAAAAAAACATATTTTATGTAGAAGAGATAAAATGAGAAGTGATTTCAATATTGTATATATGTATGCTCGTGGAAATATCAAATTCACAGCTATTTCATAACTTCCGTATGATAATTTATTAGTTCGCCTTTGGGTTCGTAAAATGAATCGATAAGAAGAAATAAGACGCACGAAAAACGTGCATGAAGCCTCGAAAAGGGTTGGTAGAAGACGTTGACGATGAAATATGTCTGGATGGAATTCGTATTAGTTGCTGCCGAAACGATGAAGACGTGTGTGTCATATAAGAGGAGGCATCTCAATAACTTGCCACGGAATGCTTTGCGAAATGCGCAGCAAAGTTCGTTTGAAGACTGTCAAAAGACCAGATAAACGCCTACTTCTTCCCTGCTTTCGAAGTGAGCACTAACAACCACGCACCATGATAAATTCTTTGATAACAAAATACCTGATGACAAAAGAATGATGATATTGATAATTAATGAATTAATGAATAATGAGACGAAATTGTCACAACCATATTTATTAATAATATTGAGAAACTAGTTTCGATTGTTATACCATTATCAATCACAATCAAACTAAAACTAAAATACAGAGTAGCTTCAAACATAGAATGATACTATTGGCCAAGCAAAAATACGATTCAAATCATTAACTAAAAACTGTGAACATCTAGAAAGCAACAAAGAAGAACAGGTTAGAATTGAATCTAAAGAAGAAGGTTACAATTGAATGCAGTCAAGGTCAACCGAGAAAGATACCAAAATACAGTTTTTTTTTAATTTTAGGCTAGAATTCTAGCTAAAATACGATTCAAATCAATAACTAAAAACTGTGAACATCTAGAAAGTAACAATTCTAGAATTCTAGCCTACATTTTTTAAAAAAGGTACTTTGGTATCTTCTACAGTTCACCTTGACTGAATTTCAGTGAGCTTCCATTTTTTAATTTTGAATTGATTCAATTCTAACCTCGGAACCAACCTAAAACTGTAGGTCCAACTCATCAATCACCATCATCCAACTCATTACCCGCGCACAGGTATCAGACCTATGTGGGCTTCATCCTCCGAAAAAAAACAATAAGATCATAATTAAACAATTTTTTTCTGGAGGATGAAGCCCACATAGGTCTGTGACCTGTGCGTGGGTAATGAGTTGGATGATGGTGATTGATGAGTTGGACCTACAGTTTTAGGTGGGTTCCGAACTACTGGAAAGTGATTTTACAGCAGATAACAGTCCTTTTTGCTGGCCAATTCAATCGGTCACCCTTTCCAAGAGCGCCCAGGAGTCTCGTGGCTTATCTCTGATTGAACAGATACCTGCTACGGCACTTGGCTATACTTTTTTGATACTAGTTCAAACGTTTGAAGAATCCTATCACTAACCTAGTTGGCCTAGTCAGTTGATATTAGGAGGTGGAAATAAGTCGTTTGTATGCATCCCTTTAGTATTAAAATAAATAAGTGAAAATTATTTACATTTATGTAAATTATGTGTCACTGTTCCATGTACTCTGCATGTTGTATGAACAAAGAAATTAAGAGTAAATGCGTTTTATTTACACAAGTTGGCCAATTTTTGGGGACACAATGAATAAGTTTCTATGATTGTTTATTACTTTGACATTACAACACATATTCTCTGAATATAACTTACACATGATTTACTTGTATAATTCCGGATACATTGACTACTTAGGTTTTGTTGAATTTTCATCAGAACGGTCAATAAAATGTGGGATTGAAGGAAAGAATCAGTAGTTTCTTCGACAGAATCAGCAGTTTCTTAACTCATACGATGATACTATTGAAATAAGTAGTTAACTGCGAGTGACGAATGAAGGTGTCTGAGTCGGAATTGCTGTCTGCGAATAATGTGACAGAAAGAAGTTGAATGTCGAGCCCGGGCAAATCGCAGTAATCGAGTAATTCGATTTGCCAACTTAATCGAATTGTTCATAAATGACGTCGAACTTGTTCTTGTCAAAATGCACGGAGATAGGAAACAAGTAAAGAGAGAAATAGACATTTCTCATGTTCCCAAGTGGAGAGAGAGAAGGATCGGGAAAGAGAGAGACATAGAGTGAGGGTGTGGGAGAGTATGAGTGTTTGCGTGAGTGTTAATATGTGAGAGAGTGTATATATATATATGTGAGAGAGTGTATATATATATATGTGAGAGGGGGGAAAGAGATCGAGAGAGAGAGAGAGAGAGAGAGAGAGAGAGAGAGAATGAATGGATGATTAGTGAGAACAGAAAGGTGGAGCAATAGCATGAGTGAGTCGGCCCAATGACTTTAATCTGACAGTTGCAGGGAGGTGCCAAGTTTAAGGCTGTGCGCAGGGTTTTTAGTCATAATTTTTTTCAGATGTCTATTGTATTGAATATTATTAAGGTATTGAATTGTTGAATATTGCCATGAGAAATTATTTTTTTCATCAAATATTTTATGAAATATGGGAGTTCAAAGTTAAAGTTTCTGTTTTTGGGGACAATTGATCTCCCCTACAAGTTTTTAAAGAATGTTTAATAGAATAACAAATGTGCATTGGAAGTTGAACAAAAATACAAGTTGGAATTTGTTACAGAACGTGTAATGAAATCGTACAGAAAGAACCAAAAGCCACTTTAGATAACAGCCTAAGTTTATTTGTAGTGGCGTAGGTGATATTGTGGAAGGTATTCATAATGAATAATTAGACTAAATTATCACAACTACATTTATTAAAAAATATTGAGAAACTAGTTTCGGTTGTTATACCATTATCAATCTCAATCAAACGTTTTAGTTTAACGATAAAGTACAGAGAAACTTTATATATACAGAACATGGAATGATGATACTATTGGCTAAGCGAGAAAGAGGCTTACCGTCATCGAAGGTCGTGATTGGCTGAAGGCCATAACAAATCACACCCCCTGATGGGAGGAATAACAAGCAAAAATAAGAGTCAAATGAAGATCCAAAAGCGTGAACATCTAGAAAGCAACAAAGAAGAAAAAACACAATAAGGCTGGAATTGAAACAAATTAAAATTGAAACATATAAACCTTACTCAAATGCAGTCAAGGTCAACCGAGAAAATACCGTATTTAAAATGTAGGCTAGAATTATGATGAAACCAAGTTAGTTGTATTGAAGCGGTTAAAATGAATTTGGTCATTTAAAATAGTATTGGAATCGTTTTTTACCAACCTAGTTATCTCCAAAGCTTCCAAAATGTTCAATTGTCTGCCTTTGCCAATCAAATGTGGGAGATTCTTCATTTTCTTCAGCCTTGAACTTGTGCTCATTATTAATGAGATGCTCTGCAAAATTTGAATCTCCTTTTTCTTCAAAATTTCAAAAGGTCAGCCTCTTTCTCGCTTAGCCAATAGTATCATCATTCCATGTTCTGTATATATAAAGTTTCTCTGTACTTCAACGTTAAACTAAAACGTTTGATTGAGATTGATAATGGTATAACAACCGAAACTAGTTTCTCAATATTTTCTAATAAATGTGGTTGTGACAATTTCGTCTAATTATTCATAACAGACTAAGTATTTTCCTAGGTTTTCAAGTTTCTACCTTTTCCTCAAAATAAGCCCTATAATGAATAGTGCCCGTATACATGAACTCAGTGTCTTTCAGCTCAAAAATCTTGAAATTACATACATTAAATTTCCAGAGCTCCTCGAATCTAGAGAAACTGAAGGAACGTTCATAAATACGGCCCTACAATCAACAATTTGTACATCAAGGTCTGTTATTGGGTCGAAGAGTAGTAGAACAATCATTTTATACATAAAAAGAAGGTATGCTTGTAAAACTTATGTAGTTCCCATTTTTCCGTATGTTGTTTGGACACATATTGTAGTCTAGAAGTATTTTTGCAACGTCAAAGCCCTTGTGCTACCCCAAAATTTTCGAAAACCTCTAGATTTTGGCACTTATTTTGGTTTTCCCTAAATATTCAAAAACCTTAGATCGGACGGATTAGCTTGTCGTACAGTAATTCACACTGACAAAAATCCATATGATTTGTCACCAGAACAGTTATAAAATTATAGAAATTGACTGAGATATTGTATTTAAAAAAGGGCATTCAAAAATCAGAGCTTAATAATGTTTTGCAAGTAGGAATGTATAAAATGACTAGGCTATAAATGAAATATAAGCTTTGGAAAAATCGGAAAAATACAAAAGCGTTCACTGGTTGTCCTATGATTATAATAGTCGTTATGATTATTTGTAGCAACTTACGATAATGAAAATGTAATTGAAATGTGCCCTGATATTAAAAGTTTGAAAGGGATACCGGTTGCTAAATAATAGAAACTGGAAAATGTAATTGTAATGTGCCCTAATATTAAAAGTTATTCAATCAATCAATCAATTTATTTACAGTATCATTACAACAAAGGTCCTCCTGAACCAGTAGGTTTTTCAGGAGGTGCAATATATTGATTTAATACTATTCTTGAACAGAATAAAAAGTCAGAATTTTCCATTAACATAGCCTTCAATCCACATGACACAGTAGGCTACAACACTTTAGTACATTACACTAACGATTTCACTTTAAAAAAGATTATTTGATTATAAAAACTATAAATTATAATTTTAGCACTGTTGGGAATGATCGAAAAAGAGCGAAAATATTAAATTTAGTTTAAAAACTTGGAGGTCAGGAATGTTTATGTTTGCTGAACTACAGCTGTTAAAACCTGTTTTGAAAGGGATGTATGTATATAGTAAATACATGTATATACATGCTCTCACTACAAATCTTGGTAGTTTCCTTGGTGACTTTGAAATCTTGTGACTTTTGCTGCTAACGCCTACATGAGTTTGAGACTTGTGGGTTAGTCATATTGGGGTGAGTTATTGGAATGTAATTATTATTATCTAAATAATAGAAACTGGAAAATGGAATAAACCGTTAGTCGTCATTGAGGTTATCAATAAATAATTGTTCTACACATTACGAACGGTGACTATTCTAGTTGCTATCTATTATGGTAATTCAAGAGTAATCGCCAAATATGAGAGGACAACAATCGACTCTGAATCTGGACCAGTGAGCATAGATGATGGACGGTGGTGGAGAGACCACAACCTGGGCAACAGCTAAGTTCAGCTTCAAATCGCTAATGTGCAACCGTAAATAATAAAGTCAACGAACGATGGAGAGACACTGCAAACCACAAGGGTAATGGGCCGATGACGGCGGAAATGCAGGCACCATGTATAAACACACCAGACCAGAAAGACACCATCAATGCATCGCTGCAATATTCACACATCGCAAACTGGTACTCAAACACACTCACTCACATACAGCTGATAAATTTGGCGCATCCTCTGAGTGAAGCAAATGCAAAACGAACCGGTCCATATTTCATGAAAGCAACTAGCTGATGCGATGTACGCCCTGAACAGACATGCCGCCAAATGCATTAATATTTTAGACAGCTCAAACTGGGAGTCACGGCTCAATTCGTCACTCTCAATACAATATTCTGACTGGAAAGACGAGAGTTGAGTTGCCTGTGAGTTTGTGACACCAGCGCGTTGTCTGATCTGTAGGTGAATTCCGAAGGCTTGGAAGTAAGTAAGCAAAATTTATTTCAATTAGAGTTTTACAAAAAATGAGATACAGTATGAGTAAAAAATATTAAATACATGTTAATATATTAAATATGAGTAAATATAAAAATGAGTAAAAAATATTATGGAACTTCTAGCCATCTGAACCAGTAGTGATGGCTAGCACAATTTTATAAACAAAATAAAAAACTTTAAACAGTCAAAATAAACTCATGCAAGTTGTAATTAAAGATAAGAATAATATTGTGGTACTATTGGATGTTTCGAACAGATCCCGTTACGGTCTACTTTTCCAATTTGCAGCATGCTCTCACTACAAATCTTTGTATTTTCCTTGGTGACTTTGAAATCTTGTGACTTTTGCTGCTAACGCCTACATGAGTTTGAGACTTGTGGGTAGTCATAATGGGGTGAGTTATTGGAATGTAATTATTAAAGTGGATAATAGAAATATCCAACGCTGGACAGGAATCAAACTCGCAGTCTTAGCAGAAGAGAGAGCTTTTTTCTTAAGATGGGACTTTCGTGATCAAATCAAACCGAAATTTATTGGATCAAGATACAATTACAACAATATTTACTCGATAATCAATATAAAATATTAATTCTTTGAATTTAGAGACTACACTATGAAGCTTTGTTAGAGGCTACTTCCACCAGACAATAAGAGGATAATAGGATGAACATTCTTCTGCTTTCTTGACAGTAAGGAAAAGAGCCAAATGAATGAGATGCTAGCTTGGGTGAGAGATGTACACTATTGCATTCAGAACATGAAAGGAATTTTTCATTGGCAATTAAAATCAATTAAAAAAATAATGATTATAGAATTCTATACAGTAAACAGCCCAATATTATACAACATTTATATTATATCATATTCTATATATATTTATATTAATATTTATACAATATTTGTACATACTAATATAATGATACCCTCTAGTTTATTTAGTTCATCAAAGAGCACAATCTGTCAAGAGTAAAGTCAGCCCATTTATTATTACAGGCAAACCAAGAAGAAAAAATGAATTGTGTTGCTTTCGAAACGTTTCTGTCGAATGTTCGCTCATACACGGAAAGTAGCTCAGAGGTTTGCCAGATAGTATACACACTCACTTGTGCAGCAAGACTCTGTTTAGTGGTGAAAGTGGACTGTTAAGCATAGTACTTCAGTATTTGTTTCGGGGGACTTGACATACTCTTTAGCTTAGTGAGGAAAGTAAGAAGAAAGTAATTGCAGCCTACCTCACTCCTCGTATTCGTAGTACGTTCTTTGTAGAAAAATGTAATTTTGAGGTATTAAGAGTCACCAACAGTCGGAATCGGCTGATGGGATTACAGTTTATGTTAATTATTAGCTGAATATCTAACAATGATCATTACTGGCTGATTAGCTAAACATGATGATTATTTATAACACACTAATATCTTGAGTAATACAGAAAACATTTGAAGTAGAAAAACCCCAACACATAGTATTATAGTGGGGTATATTAATTTATTAATTACATTTTTATATTTAAGAAGACTTGAGGCATGAAATTATTATCGTTGTATTATATATAATATTATATTATCCATTCATTGTATTGTAAATGTTTTTGAAAAATAAATTTGAAATTTGAAAATTAGGTTCCGCTAATTTCGTATCAGCCTATTTTGATCTAAAATGAATTGACTGTTATAGGCTACTTACTTACACCTAGAATCATACTTTCATTCGGTATACACTAATTTTGTTACAACTTTCTATAACGCTTCAGTAACGATAGAGGAGCAACATTAATCCAAAATAGATATCCGATTAATGCTGTGGAAAGGTTAACGTTAAAGGTCGTCGAACACAGTAAATACAGCGTTTAGCTCATCATGCAGTAGACTGAGTGTGTAGGTGTGGAAGGGTGTGACAGTATTTCCAGCCTGTTAGCTGAGAAAATTTGCAAGATCGATGGCAAATTAGCTCCTCAAACGAGGCGTGCCAATTGAAGGGTGATGGAAGGAGGGAGGAAGAGAGGGGGAAGACCAATCCACCGTGAATGACAGACTCCAATGACTGATCAGCTGTTTCCATCAGCGTCAGAGTCCAACTACTACGAACTGAGAGTCGTTACCGATGTCGCGTTTGAACGTTGTTCAACTGTAAGAAACTTTCTCCTTCTTAGCAATTAGCATATCCTACGACTTGCTCGCTTCAGCTTATCCAATTGCTGATACCGAATCTCGAATCTACTAGTACCCCTACTCTACTTGAATCTGCTCTACTTGTACCTCTTGTTACCGATAATGGGCGGCAGCTATTCAACAAAGGGGTAGTCAATTTTGTCAGTGAATCATGTAGAATGAATCATGTATTCATCTTATAGAATGAATCATGTATTCATCTTATAGAATGAATTGTTGGATATGATAATCAACATGACATCTTGAATTTAGTTTCAGCTATTCAACGTATTCGCTCTCAAGTCAGCTTACTCTTCTTTGCACTCCTTTATTCTTCATTCCTCTAGAATCTTCCAATTACCCTCTTCTCTTTCAGTGGCACAGTATTTCTTCTTCTTTTTCATCATCTCCCCCTTCCACTTTCTATGAAGTCCTGATCTATTTTCTTTCTCTTCTGTAGTCTTGGCTCTCAAGCCTCCTTCCTTTGGACTCTCCTTATTTCCCTATATTTCATAGGGCCTCATATCTCCTTCAATCCTCTTCATATAGCTTCCTATTTCTTAAAGAAATCTTTCTTTTTAGTGGCGAAGGTGTTTTGTGGAAGATATCCATAATGAATAATAAGCCTTGTAGTTGTCACAACCAGATATATTGGAAACCGTGAGATAGTAGTTTCGGTTGTGACACCATTATCAATCTCAAACAACTTATTTGTAGAATTTTGGTTGATGTTGTGGAACTCCATAATAAAAGAATAAAACACTGTTCGATGTTGTCAATTCCACTTCTTGAAGAATTGACAACATCGAACAGTGTTTTATTCTTTTAATCTCAAACAAACTAAAACTAAAGTACAGTGTAGCTTAATATATATCATGTACGAAAAAAACAGAAAAATAAGAAACTTTCTTTATAGTAACGAAGGTGATATTGTGGAAGGTATCCACAATGAATAATAAGACTTGAAGTTTTAACAACCATATTTATTAAAAACCGTGATAAACTATTTTCGGTTGTTACACCATTATCAATCTCAAACTAACTAAAAGTACTTTAGTTTTAGTTAGTTTGACATTAATAATGGTGTAACAACCGAAACTATCTCACGGAT
This sequence comes from Conomelus anceps, assembly GCA_948455865.1. Classification (NCBI taxonomy): domain Eukaryota; kingdom Metazoa; phylum Arthropoda; class Insecta; order Hemiptera; family Delphacidae; genus Conomelus; species Conomelus anceps. Next base: position 71,146,324 of record OX418220.1, on the reverse strand, counting down.
TTACACAAATCTGGTTGTGACAACTTCAAGTCCTATTATTCATTAAAAAATATCTTTATATTAGTGTTTTATATTTTCTTCTCTGTTCTTTTTTCTAAGCTATTTGTTTTTATTCTTTTTATCTCACAGTTTTCAATGATTTTTATTTTCCCTCTGATTTTGTATGAAATCAGAATTGTGTACTAAGTTTATTACTCTCAAATTTTTCAGTACAAGTTTCATTATTTTGATCTTTTCTTCATCTGCATACTCTTCCACTTTTATTTTTAAACCCTTCTATTTACTTCCCCCCTCCTTCCGCAACAAATATTTCCTTCTTTTTCTTTCATCACTTTCTTCTCTTCCATCATTCTTCTTTTACAGCATTCTTATTTTTCTCTCTTTCTTCTTTATCTCTACTACTTTTTTCTTTTATTTCTCATCTCTCTTAATTTTTCTCCCTTCTTATTCTCGAAAAACTTTGATACAACATTCTCAAATAAAGATATTTCCTCCATCAAGATATACATTGTTATCTGTAGAATAGATAACAAGAATTTTCCTCAATCAAGTTTTCCTCTTAAAAAGATTTCCTCATTCCAACGCTAAGATAATACGCAGAATCACAGTGTATCTGAAATTAATGGAAATTACTACCACTAATCTAAACATTCCAACTCCGCTGACATTTCACGTGGCATTCGTGACCTGTTTTTCAGCTCCACGTTCCTCATTCCACACCTGGCCCTTAATTAATAGCACTATTCTAAACTGAGTCACTGTTATCCTGTAAAGACTAATCATGCAATTCGAAAAGCATCGAGAAAACGAGAAACTCTGGTGGAGGGAACATGGACTAACTTCATAATGCGGCGCCGCAAAAAAAGGCCATCGAGATTTGTATCCTATGAGGAATGAGTGTAACTGTTATCGGGAGTATTGTACTGTTATGTTGTGTTCAGTCATAGGGGTTGATGAGGGTAGAGAAGTGGTGTGTGGGCGTTTTCTACAAAGGAGAGACCCCGATATTTAGGCGAATTTCTTGCTCCGAGGAGCAACAGGTGCTTGATCCCCGTCCCCCTCAATTCCAACCCCCCAAACAACTCCACACTCCATTCCAGTCCGCTTCAGACGACATTTATTCTCCTTTAATTTTGTCTCACTGCTGATCCTGATGTGTAGTTGCCGCGCCCTTTGGCACCCATCACTTTTAAATTATTCAACCTTCAGCAGCTCAATGCTTTTCGCATTTCTCACCTAAAACCTCCTTTCCACGCTCTCCGTCCATTTATTCCAGTTGCTCCATTCACCGCCAACGTTCTATTCTAACCTGAGCACAACTGACTTCAAGTTTGTGTTCAAGATGGAGTTCTTGTGGAGCAAATTTAATGAGTGTAAGATTGTTTTAATTCAACACTGTAATACAATAACAATGACAATAATCACCATGTTTTTGAAAGAGTAAATTCATAGCCATTTTCTGCTCACTAAACACCAAAGTGGGTTAAATCGTATTTGGAGCTGATAAATTGACAATATAACGATATCTTCTACATACATTATGAAAAGTGTATTCATATTATTTCTTTATTGATAAGACTAGCTCTTGTACCCGTCCTTCGTACGTATTATGTTTAGAAATAAGACTAAACTTGTTTCGGCTTTTTTGATAGCAACGCTCATGAAGTTGTTAGCAGCTTAGTAAACAACTTAGAACGTAAACAATTCAGTGACAGTTGAGAGAATATTTGAGAACAGCTCATTGATATATCATGATAAATTACGTGATTTGTTCTTATGTGGTAATAAAACTTAGAAGAAATGTATCCAAAATCCCACAATATTTGTTTTTTAAACGTTTATTATTCTGTTAAAAAAAGTTAACTGAGTTTCCTATTACATGTTTTATTGCTATGACATGTTTACTGATATGTGTATTAACAATAGTGAGAATTAAAATGAAATATGATAATAAAAATAATATAATTTTCATTTCTTGAATTTGTAACGTTTTTTCACATGAGCTCTCTTGATAATGATCGTTTTCTTCTAAAACTCAATTGAAACTTATTCAATCCCTATTTCTATTTTGTTCCTAGTTCTGTTTCAAACCTACTTCATCTGCTTTATCCTGTTTGTCTAAGTTCAAATTGAGACTACTTCATTATTAATTCGACCTGCCTGATTTGGAATAAGGTTTTTTATGGAAGGAATGTATATGGAATGAATATGATTACGTATATTTGGAATTATTCTTCAATATTCTCTAATAGTTAAACTGAAAAATGCATAATATAACATTTTAATAATGCTGATACATATAGAATACAGAGTAAAGATATGACTTCCAAAAGATACTTCAAAACGTGATCAATTAATTAGATGGCTTACTTATTGCGGTATAATATTACTGAGTTTCCAAGCTATTATTTTTTGTTATTGTTATATATGATCATAACTTATAAGCAGTTTTATGTATATTTTTCAATTATCATCTAGATTTATTAATTATTATTTATTTATTGTGACAAAATTATAATGGATGTGAAGAAGCAACAGACTTAAGTCCAAAACTGCTCAACACTGAGCATAAATAACTTATAAATAAGTTGTCCTGCGTATTTATATTCGAACTACAAGACAAAAGTTTTTAATCCCTGAGTAACATTAATCAAGTACATCTATTCCATATAGTTAAGTACATGTATTCCATCTATTCCATCTACCTAATATAGTTTGCCAAGTGCACTATCATAGAATCCAAACAGCTTCATAGCCTGCATGGATATGAAGCATTCGTTCATTTTCGTACACATAAAGAGCAGATAAAGCGCGGAAAGATTCATCTGGCTGTCTTGATATGAGCTAATCCGTTTGAAATATGGCTGTAATAAATCGTGAGCGGTGATAAAAGCCAGTGGGAATTTAGGTTATGTTCAATGCAGCATCGGAGTAAGGCTCATCTGAATTGATATTTTGTTTTTCATTTGATTAGATGCGCTCAACTTTTTTGTGTTTTTTTATTCAATTAACACGTAGCAACAATAATAGGAATGGAACAACGCCGGCACATTGAAATGCAAAAACAATTGGATGCGGGAAACCAAGCGAATATGTTTGTTTAGTATTTAGGGAATAAAGACAATACGCGGTGATGCCCGCTGACCGTTCTCTATCTCTGACTCAGCCGACTAAATTTTATACTCAGTCCTACCTTCCTGGCTATTTAGTTTATTCTGTTTGTTGTTTTGTGCTGTAATTACAACCAGTAAAAATACTGACCTGCTGATTCTAGCTAACGACAAGCAAATAGTGCCGCAAGATGTCTGTTACTACTCTCAGTGATAACAATTAATAATAGCAGCCGTTGAATGTGCATGGAATCCAATAACGTTATTTTGATCAATTTTTTCTTTTAATAATTTTTCATTATCCATTGATTACATTGTAGTGAAATTTGAGAGAAAGAAGTGGTAATCGGTGTTATCTGCTATGTAGATGTTTACTTCTAAGCAATTAATTACTCTGCTTTTGACACTTTTATGGCGTTTACTTGGACCTTTGTAAAATGTTCTAGTTGTTTGATTAGAAATTAATGGAATCTTATCGAATTTGGTAGAAGTTGATAGAAAAAATCGAGAGATATCTCAATTATGGAAAATTATATAGAGGGAGACTTTTGTAAATTAGTTCAGTCTTGTTTGAAACTCGTCGTGATAGGTGGCAGTAGTGACAGTTCCCGTTAATACAGACAGTGCAATCCCGTTGGCGCTATTACAAACCATGTAATGAACTTTCGTTGTCAGTAGTGATAATTCTTTTGATAGTTCTATAGTGATAATTCTTTTACCTAATACTGTATTACGGACTTGTGCTTCGTGAGTAAATTGTTCTTCCTCGACGTTTCTTTTTGAATATTATTGGACGGTTTATTGTACAGTTATTATTTAATATTAGATCGGCCTTTTTACATCTAGTGATTGCTTTTTTTGTGTGTTAATATTGAGAATTCATTTATCTGTTTTTAATTTCTTATTTTTCTGTAAGAAATTACTGAACAGTGTGAGTTGTGGATTATTTGTGTAAATAAAGTGCAAGAGATAAATTTAAGTGTTGCCAGCGTTATTTTAGACATAGAACCCGTAACAATATTTTCTGAAAATTAGCCTTGTTTATTCGAAGGGAATTGAATAAAGATGTTAAAAATGAAAATTGGATGATGAAATTCTGGTGCAAGATAAAGTACTAATGTACTTAGAAACACGCATGCACATAATTGGAAGATTTCATATCTGAGATGAATATTTATTTTATTCAAAGTTTTCAATGAAGTCCCTCTTATATAACCTATTTACCTTTTTGTAACAATAACACGAGAACTGGAATGAGAATCACATAACTTGATAGGTAATATATTAAGTTATGAATTATAAAATAAATATTTAATTGCAGAAGCTTCTGAGCAATATAATCAATTTTATACAGTGAAGAAATAAATAACTACAATGTAGTGGTAGAAGTATGTGGGCTTCTAATTCAGATTGAAAATGTTAGTAGAAGTTTGTGTTTCAATTTTCATTATTGTTGTATTGATAAGTTATGGTATGGGTTAGGTTAGGTTTAGATTCAGGTTTAGATTTATTCACTCAATATAATCCTAAAGCTGACCTAACTTATACCATAATTTATCAATACTACAATAATAAAATTTCAAACACAAGCTCTAACACTTTCAATTTGGAGTAGAAAGAAGCCCCATATTATCCTTTGTCGATGGTTATATTCACAGTTAGATAAATATATTCTATTGTCACAATATAATTCAAAAATATTAAAACAGTAGAAAGTTTTAGCAGAAATGATGCAAACCGTAATACTAACTCCAATCCAACCAAGATCCCTAAACCCCTATTTTTTTTTTTTTTGTCGGAGGATGAAGCCCACATAGGTCTGAGACCTGTGCGTTGGTAATAAATTGGATGATGGTGATTGATTAGTTGGACCTACAGTTCTAGGTGGGTTCCGAAATAACGGAAAGTAATTTTACAGCAGAGAACAGTCTTTTTTGCTGGCCAATTCAATCGGTCACCCTTACAAAGAGCGTCCAGATATTTCGTAGCTTATCTCTGATTGAACCGATTCCTGCTATGGCACTCGGCTATCACTCCCCAGGTAGTTTCAGGTATTCAATGTAGTTAGTATTTTCGTATAGGGGTATTTTATACAAGTCAAGAGTATTTTAAGCAGGAGTATTTTGTATACATGAAGGGTATTTTATACTGGGGTACTTAGGCCCAATTAGTAGTCGAATCTAATTATTATTTTAATTGGATTTCTTCATGAATGTTAGTATGCTTGTGACGTCTCATTTTAATTGGAAGCCAAGCAATGTTCTTGACAAAATACAAAAGAAACATTTGAATTTCAGCTGTTTACACCAGAGTTTTCCATTTATTTCGGTTTTCCAAGTCACTTCAGTGGTGGTTTTCCAGTGCTGTTCTCAATTCCCCGAAGCTCGGTGGCTTTTTTCCTGGCTGCGAGCAACCTAACCTAACCGGCAAACGAAGGCCTGGCCGCAGATCGATCTCAACCTAACCTCTCAGCCAGAACTCTCCGATTCGCATTTTTCCCCATGACCTGACGACGCTCCATGGAAAGCAGAGAAGGTACTAGCGTAGGCTACGCTGTCCGAGCCTTAATTACTCCCCAGACGGTTCAGAAAAGCCCCGCGGTCAACAGCAGGCTTACAAACATACTCACTCTCTCTCTCACACACACATACGTAGTTTTTGCCATCACTGCAAATAGAAAGGACACAGCTGTCGATGGCTGATATTTTTGCGAATTCATTTTTTCGATTGACGAGCGAACGTGATTTCATTCAGCTATAAAAATATTGGGAAAAAGCCCAGTTTCCATTTGGTTTTGGCTTTGAATAATGAAACTGTCGAAACCAAAATCTCTGAGCAACGACATGGTTCAATACTGCTCTAATTGAATTTTCATAGATTTGACAGCCATTTAGAGCATTTTGTATAAGATCAAGTTTAATGGTGAATTCAAATTTGTATATTTTATCTCATTTTTGAAATCTTCATTTTTAATTAGAAGTTACATAACTGTTTATTGATTTATGAAGTGATAATTGAAAATGAATGTCTGATGTTATGTTAATTGCTTGAATAACGTTGAGCGGGTTACTTTCAAGTGTTGCCAGCATTATTTTAGTGTTAGTACCCGTAACAATATTTTGAATTCAATAATGTTTTCATTATAAATAATGACATGTACATTTAACTGCAGTATTCAGACATGAGAAGGTCTCAAAAACGAATCGTAAAGTTTTATAACATAGATAGCAGCCAGAGATATCTTGAAAGAAATTCCTTCAAATTATGATCTACAATCCTTTTACCTAATCATAGAAAGGGTGAAAGGTTGAATTTCTGCATTTGATTGGCAAAGGCAGATAACTGAACATTGGAGATAACTAGGTTGGTAAAAGACGATTCCAATACTAGTTTTCAATGATCAAATTTATTTCAACCAAACTTGGTTTCATAATAAATCTGGCCTACTCTTTAATAATGATAGACTACTTTTTCATTTTTCTTGGTTGACCTTGACTCCATTTGATTTAGCTTCATTTATGTTATCTTAATTTTTTAAATTGTTCAATTCTAGCCTTCTTGTGTATGGTTCTTGTTTGTTAATTTTGACAGTGATTATTCTTTGATGCTACTCCCACCAGTGGGCGTGACTTGTTTTGGCCTTCAGCCAATCACAAACACTCAAAGAAGGTCAGCCTATTAGAGGCACTTTCTCCCTAAGCCAATAGCATCGTTTCCTGTTTAGTATATACAATATTAAGCTACTCTGTACTTTAGTTTTAGTTTGTTTCAGAACAACTGGAACTAATTTCTCACGGTTTTAAATATATGGGATTATGACAACCTCTAGTCTTATAATTCATTATGGATATTTTCCACAATATAACCTTCGCCACTACAAAGGAATAATATATTGATATTTCACAGTTATTAAATGTGTGCCAAGAGGTTCAAGATGAAGAGACAGAGTATAGAGTATATCATCTTGAATTATCGATAAGGGTGGATGAATATAATCAATTATTTTTAATAATAATCATCAACCACCTGATAGCTTTTTTCATAATCAATATGATTAAATAATTTTAATAAATGAATTGTCTACTCTAAATGTCGACAGTTGTTTAAACGACAGGAATTCAACCTGAAAATTTCAGACAAAAAAGAGACGATAGTGGAGAGACTGAGGGAAAAAGAGATGGGAAACCACACGGTCCAAAAGATCACATTGTCTGTAAGTGTCGCAAACGATGGAGGCGTTTTCCAACATGTTTCCGGTCACGTCAGGTTGTATCGCGTTTTCCAAGCGAAGTCCCGACAACTGCCATCTCTTTCGCTTTTTCTATTTTCCGTCCATCGATTCCTCCCTCCCTCTCTTCCACTCTTTTACCCCTTTTTCACTTTCATCCCATCCTTGCATCGCTAGGAGCAGCAGTCACATTTATATGCAGCACCGTTACTATTCTAGGTGCAGACAGTCTGAGCCACTGCCATCAAATGTAACGCTGGAAGCGGCTAGGCAAGGTGAGGCAATAGATTTGGTGCATGACAAGAAAACTATAGTATTGCACACAGCTGAACCTGTGACGAATTTCAACAACTGGCACCGTTTTTTCACAAGTGACTTTTTCCGATTGAAAATTGCTTGAATTGTAGCACTGTGACTTGGGTGCCAAATATGAATCGGAAATATGCTTCTAACATATCTCGTGACAGAAATATTGATTACTAAGGACAGTGGGGTAGCCAGAACTGAACTTTGGGGGAATGGAATCCCCCAGTTGATAGTGGGGTGTGGGGGCCCTGCCTCGGATTTGTTTGACATTTATCATTTTTATAATGCTTTTTTGAGCATTTTAAAGAAAATTTTACGTGGCTATTTCAATTAAAACAATTTTTAATTCATTTGAAATATATTTCCGATCCTGAAGAGTCAGTGACAGACCACTCTAAAACACTGCATTGCCACATTGCCCGGCAGCGTAAGAGTAATATAATAACATTGTACACTTTTCGCGATTCCCGTGACAAACTCTTGTGCTAAATAAAACTAAGGTTTATTTTTGTATTAACTGTTTTAATTTAATTAGTTTTGTGAAAGATAACTACAAGATTTCGGGGGGGGGGGGGGGGGATGTATCCCGATATCTCCCCTGTCTACACTCCTGACTACCTAATCCTTTTTCCCTTCCAAGAAAGATGAGAATCTGGAATATTGTTTCATAAATTATTGAAAAAAGAATTGCAAGGCCCTGTTTATGATAAAAAACTTTTCTTAATAAAGAAGCCTGCCTACATAGAACTAACACCTGTACGTTGATAATAAGTTGGATGATGGTGATTGATGAGTTAGTTACAGTAGAGTCTTAGTGATGGCCAACCAATCGGTCGCCCTCACAAAAAAGGCCCAAGAGTTCGTAGCTTATCTTGTCTGACTGAAGATGAACCTACCACGGCAAAGACTTGTATCTGAGATATCGTTCAATGAATTGAACAAAATTGTTCAAGGTCCTGTTCATGACTTTATGTTAATCCATGCTAATAGTTCTCTTCTTCTGATTGAAAAGAGCAAGGAGAAGGAAGAATGAGAACAAGAATTACAGGGAGAGGATGAAAATAATGGAGACGAAGGAGGACGAGGAGAAGGAGGGGAAGAAGGAGGTAAACGATGATTAAGATGAAGGGTGATGATGAGGTGGAAGGGAGGAGAAGGGAGGAGAAGGAGAAGGAGGAGAAGATTACGAACCAGAAGAAAAAGAGAATATTAAACAAAAATTAAAAATTATGATGGTGATGAAAGAAATAGTCTGGAAGGACAGAGGGTTAAAAAGAGAAGAAGGGAACAGGAAGAAGAAAGTACCGATAAGAAAGAACGAGCACTGCAGTAAGGAGGAGAATAGTAGAAGGATGTGTGCAGCTAGATGAATACATGGCAGAAGAACGTAGGACGAAAAAGGCGATGATGAATAAAGAACAGAAAGAGATGTAAATCTAATGAATGAATGAATGAACGGATAGAGTGGGTGGTGATAAAGAATGAAGGGAAAAAGTGAAGGAAGAAAGGTGATGAAAGGTAGATTAACTAAAAATAAGATAGCTTTAGCAGGAGAAATCCTTTGGGAGACATGCGTCAACTGGAAGTATTCTATCAGCAAACTAGCGAAGCGTCAATAAGAACTGTTTCTTCATTTCAAGAATTCGCATCTTCATGTTTGGGGGTTTGCTTCCTATTAAGCGACAACTCTTTACATCGTCATTCTGTTTGCTAGCTTTTTTTTACTTAGCTCGCTTAAGCAAGTATCGAGGGGATTCTTGATAGAGATGAGTACAAGAGAAGATATATCCGTATACTTTGAAGGAAGAGAGTAAATGTGGTTGAGAGCGAGAGAGATTATGATTTCTTGACAGAGATAGCGACCTTATCACTGAGGATTGCCTCGACTGTAAGCTTTGCCGGTATATGGGACGGAAGTGGAGCGTCCCAGTAAGCTTCTTAGTTTGCACTCTTCGGCTTGAATTTTCTTCATTTCTTCTTTTCTTTCCGTTCGTATCTCTTCCGTTGCCATTCGTTCTTCACTCAACTGAACTGTGATCAAGACATTTTCAGCGTCATTCCTTGCTTTCTGCTTCTAACTCTGTCCCATGCTACATCATTATAAACAACTACCAAGAAATAAGAAAAAGCCTATGAAGGACATTTCCTTATTTTTTTCTGTGAAGAACAATATTTTATTCATTAATTCAATCATTTAACTAGCATAAAATCAATGTGAATACAACAGGCTATTTCCCAAAACTGCTTTTCACAAAATTTCAATTAGAATCAAAATTTTAGGTTAGGCCAGTTTCACTAAAAATTTCACCTAGAAGCAAAATAATTCTGTATTTTTCAGAAAAATAATATTAATTTTGATTCTACTTTTAACAAAGAAATAACAAGGAGAATATTCTCAGGAAATGTTTTAATATGTTCTTGTTAAATGTTATACTAAATCATATCAAATACTGTGTGATTTTCAATGTAGTAGTGAAGTGTAGGCTAAAGAAAGTGATGAAATCAAAGCCAGAAGGAAGGCGACCCCGTGGAAGACCTAGGCAGAGGTGGTGGGACCAAGTTAAAATCGACATGGAGAGACTTGGAGCTACCGAAAGAGATGCAGAGGACCGAAGTAACTGGAGGCGATTTGTAGTTGCGGCTAAATATCAACTTCGATATAGATGGCCCTGGGAGTAAGTAAGTAAGTAAGTAAGTAAGTAAGTAAGTGAAGGTGATATTGTGGAAGATATCCATAATAAATAATAAGTTGTCACAACCACATTTAATGAAGATACTAGTTTTGGTTGGTACACCATTATCAATCTCAATCTAACTGTGTAATTCCCAGTTTTTGTGAATTTTATTGGAGTATATTATGATAATAAAAAAAGGTAATTTTAATCAATTCATGAGGAAAGCTCAAAATTACCATTCACGAAACTCATTTGTGAATACACCAATTTTTAGTGAGCATAATATCTTGGTAAATGATAAATAGATAAACGATTGTCTTTATCTTTATCACTTTACAATATCAAATCAAATAAAATACAGGGTTTTGTGGGCGAAAGTGGAAAGCAAGAGCCCCTTCTTCCGCTCAACCCACTTTGCTTGTAAAAGATTTTGGCAAGTGCAGAGAAAAATATAATTGAACAAGTGCATAGAAATCGAAAGAAAACTCTGGAAGAGTTAATGATAATTTTTAGGTTTTTATGGGCAGTTCATCTCACTTACGAGTGATTTGAACTTTTGATACATTTTCTGTAACTAAAACACACTTTGAGGAATAAAATAACATATTTTTTACTCCAATCAGACAGTTTTTCCAGAATACATTTTTTCTAATTTCAAAAGAAAATTTTCGAAAAATTATCTAGATTCAGATAGAAAATAAGTTATGTCATTCTATTCTTCAAGGTGTCTTTCAGTTAGGGAAAATTAATCAGAAGTTTAAAATCACTTCGGTGAGATCAATTAGGTGAGACCCCCAAAAACCGAAAAATTTCAACTTAGAACCTCCATATATCACAAAATAATTAAGAAAAACATTTATCCTCACAGCAATAGATAACACTTCAAAGCCCTAATAATATTCAATACAAAAATCTTCGAAAAAAATTATGACCAAAAACCCTGCGCATCTCTAACCTGCGCATTAAATATCTTTACTTGGATGTCAGTTATATTAAAAGGGGTGTCCTAGGAATAGGAATGTGAAATTACAGCCATACATCTCTGAAAAATCAATCAATCAGGTGAGTAATAAGGGAGTTATCATGAGAATAAACATTTGTACATAGGTTCGGAACCCACCTAAAACTGTCAATCACCATCATCCAAATCATTACCCACGCAAAGGTCTCACACCTATGTGGGCTTCATCCTCAAAAAAAATTACCAATCAGTTAGGTGTTACAGTACTTACACCGTATTACATTATTAACTACATTGTATGGCGAAGTCACGAAACTGTGCCCTAACATACATTTTATCTTCTGAAAGAAGACGATAGACAAAGAATAACCAGCTACTAAGATATATTTAGTGAGGTAAAGGATTGAGTAGGCGTATAAGGGATATATATATAAGTAAGAGTATAGGAAGAGATGGGAAGTAAACTATCACTCTATAGAGTGATAGAAAGTAAAGAGTCAAAAAACGGAGCTGAATTCAAAAACGAAAATTTGAACATCGAAAGTAGGTCATCCAACAACAAAAAACCACTATCCTCACCACGAAGAACGTACAATAATAATTAGAAAAGACTGTGACAACATCCAACATGGCGATGTCGCAACACTGTCAGCAATACATCAACGTCCGTCCACACACCACAACTGTGATCTACGTCCAGCGCACGCACGCAACATAACGCTAGTGCGCCGCATTTTCCATCATTCAAACTGTGGGCAAGAGCTGGGAAGTTCTAACCGTGAGTTAAGCCCTGCTACACAGCCAGCAATTCCGTGAAACGCCACAAATCTAAAAACCCAAATCCATGCACCCGCTGTAATTGTGTTTGTATTGGCTGCAGCCGACCACCGACTACATGCATAGATTAGAAATGACAGACGAATGGCCTAAAATAAATCTCACAGATCGCCGCTTTCAAACACACACATACAATAGTGATGCAACTGTACTACACGCTGTGATTTCATAAACTGATCCCCAAGATTACTGCACCATGCTACTGTTTCCTAATTAGAGCTAATTATTTTGAAATTAGACGGGAAGATTATTCAAATCAGTTCACTAACACTCAATCAGTTGATCATTAATGGATCGAGAAGAGATTATTAACATTTGCCAAGTCAGCTTTACTTTTCAACCCCATGTTTCGTTGAAATTTATTGGTTTCATTGATGCTAAAGATTTAAAAACATGATGAGTTATGGTTTATGTAACACTATTTCTTTTTTTTGTAATATTGACAAGATTCAATTTGCTAATTATAAATCTATTTAATTCCAGCCTACTTGTGTATTGTTCTTGTTTGTTGATTTCTATGTGTTCACGGTTTTTTGGTTCTTAATTTTGACTCATTTTTTTGCCTATTTATCCTCCCACCAGTGGGTGGGTCTTTTTTGGGCTTCAGCCAATCACAGACCTTCAAGGAAGGTGAGCATTTTAGAGGCACTTTCTCCCTCAGCTAATAGTATCGTTCCCTTTTTAGTATGACCTTCTTGTTAGTATGACCTGTGACTTGTTATGGCCTTCAGCCAATCACAACCTTTAATGAAGGTCAGTCTGTTTCTCGCTCAGCCAATAGTATCATTCCATGTTTAGTATATATTAAGCTAGTCTGAACTTTAGTTTTAGTTTGAGATTGATAATTTTGTAAGAAACAAAATTAGTACCTCACTATTTTTAATAAATGTAGTTGTGACAACTTCATATCTTATTCATTATGGACATCTTCCACAATAACACCTTCGCCACTACAAAGAGGATATTGTTACGGGTTCAATGTCTAAAATAACACTGGCAACACTTAAATTTATCACTCGCACTTTATTTACACTAATAATCACAACACTCACTGATCAGTACTGTCTTACATAAAAATAAGCAATTGAAAACAGATAAATCAATATTGTTCAACTAATAAAGAGATTTCAATAAACTGTACAAAAATCAATCAATAAAAGAAAAAAGGCCGACCTAATATTAAATAATAACTGTACAATAAACTGTCCAATAATATTCAAAAAGAAACGTCGAGGAAGAACAATTAACTTACGTAGCACAAGTCTGTAATACAGTAATAGGTCAAAATATCACTATAGAACTGTCAAAAGAATTATCACTACAGACAACGAAAGTTCATTAGATGGTTTGTAATAGCGCCAACGGGAACTGTCACTAAGAAAAAATTATCACTATATAAGCATGATAGATAGAGCTGTCACTTCTTATTTATCACGACGAATTACAAACAAGTCTGAACTAATTTACAAAAGTCTCCCTCTATTTATATAATTTTTCATAATTGAGATATCTCTCGATTTTTCTATTAACTTCTACCGATTTCTAAAATAAGCAATGAAAAGCCTTCACACCTTCCACAATTTTCGATAAGATTCCACTAATGTCTAATAAAACAACTAGAACATTCTACAAATTACCAAGTAAACACCATAAAAGTGTCAAAAGCAGAGTAATTGATTGCTTAGAAGTAGACATTTACATAGCAGATAACACCGACAACCACTGTCCTTCTTTCTCTCTATTTTCATTCTCATATTCGCTACAGTGTATTACTCTACCTTACTCTACCTATATTAAACAACCTTATTCAGGTATATATACACCTTACTTTAACTGTATTACACAGCACAGCTTTATTCTCTGAAGTAAAGCACACCCAGCCTTAGTCATTCCAATAGCCATAGCGCCTTTTTTCAACACCATTCTTCAAGGCTATACTCTACAATACCATTGATTCAAAAACTGTCTCTTTGAACTACACAATGCAACCAAATATGTCTGATCTCTGGGCTTTCAGTACAGAGCACCATCCATGAAATTCGAAACATGGAGCTTGCGTTACAACTATTAAACCGTCCTTTGGTGCAGCCCTTTGAGGTAAAAAATCGTCCTTTTCGTCGCAAGTTCTAATAGACGAGCAAATTTTTTCTTGTCCCCACTTTGTATCAGAGTTGTCACACAGACTCGGGTGGCTCAAAGAGCTGTTCATTCTTCTCGTCGTTCCTTTCACTCTCTTCTATCAGCTCACTCCTTCTCAGTCACTCTGCTCACTTCTTTTGACAATAGACTTTTATTCTATTTTGATGAAATGACTCGTGCTGTCATTTCTTTCGCTTGGAAGCCCGACAGGACCAATATTGTGGTACCAGGTCCATGGCTTTGCTGCTCTGTGAATATCATTGGTCTCCTTTCAGAGCAATGCTGTTGCCTTGCTACAACATTCCAGCTTTTGAAGCAACTACAATAGCCGTTTGCAGAGACTGCACAATAAATTCTTCAACTGTATCCAATTACTGTGAACCGTTCATTAATTTGAACATACGTATTATCAAAGAGCAGTAAAAATCCAACTAAGCCTTTTTTCAGCTGCATAAAATAGTTATTTATGCATTAAGAGCGTGAAGCGCGACTTTATCGCTCGAGCCAAAACATTTACTGCGCGACGCATAGCAGAGCGCAGTAATTTTGCGAGAGCGATAAAGAAGCTTCACGCGCATACAATATTTTTCCTAAAACTGCAGTTCTGGATTCCAACACAATAAAAGCTTGTAGTTTGTAACATCACAGACCATACGCGGATTTGGTTAGCATGCGCCATTTTTGAGGTTATGTGAACTTCACGGATTCCGTGATCCACCAATGAGAAGACATCAAAATCAAAACAGAAGCGTAAAGAAAACAGCTGGCGAGCGTAAAGTACTTTACCGCTTGCAGAGCAGTAAAGAAGTATTTTACAATTAGTTTTCAGTACGTAAAGAACTTCTTTACGAGCAGTTGTAGGAAAAATATTTTAGAAGAATAATGTATTTTTTTCTATTTATTATGGGACCTATTACTACTGATACTTATTCTTCTTCTACGTTTTAGGGTCTAGGCATTTCTGCCTATTCCAAACCTTTCTTAGTAATGGCGAAGGTGATATTCTGGAAGGTATCCATAATGAAAAATAAGACGAAATTGTCACAACCACATTTATTAAAACTTCGAGAAACTAGTTTCGGTTGTTACACCATTATCAATCACAATCAAACTGAAAAACTAAAGTACAGAGTATATATAAGGCTTATAAAGTACATATAAGGCTTCTCTGTACTTTAGTTTTTCAGTTTGATTGAGATTGATAATGGTGTAACAACCTAAACTAGTTTCTCGAAGTTTTAATAAATGTGGTTGTGACAACTTCGTCTTATTTTTCATTATTCCAAACCTCATATCCTACCGTCTTTTTTTCTTGGACGCCTTCGTTCTCTTTTGCCTTCAATACTTGCTCGGGTATCCAGTCTTCCCTCATTCTATTCACTATTTCAGTCTGCTTTCAAATAACCTATTTATCTATGATAATTTTTCAACTCTTAAAACTACTATTTTTTTTGAATCCGTGAATGATGTTGAGGATTGATTGATTAACTGCCTTCATTTTTTCGTGAGAGGGCGAAGTTAGAGGGCAACCTCGGAATAAATAGAAGTTATTTTTGGCAATATTATTAATTTATAGACATAATATTTCAGGCACCCTATGAATTAGTGATATTAGTTGATTAGTTTAATGTTAGTTGATTGATTGTCAGTCAATTACTTTGATGTTAGTTAATTAGTTTTACATAGACCAATACTATGGAAGAGCGTATATTTCAATATTTTTATATTTATAATAATAATAATAATAATAATAATTAGAACTCGAAATTTAGACATTATAAAACCGTTATAAAGCCAGAAGCCTTATATGCAGCAGAAACATTAGATTTAAAAAATACAGGATTACTAGAAAGCTTAGGAAAAAAAGAAAGAAAAATTTTAAGGAAAATATTAGGACCAAAATTTAAGAATAATGAAGTGCATTTGATCTCAAATCAAACTCTCTACCAGAAAATCGAGCAGCTTTCAGTCTCAATGAGAAGAAGAAGAATACGTTTTTACGGCCACATATTTAGAATGAATGAAAATAGATTAACAAAACAAATATTTGACTTTTTAGAAACAGGATAACAAAGTGCAACTGGTTTAGACAAGTTGAACTTGATTTGAATGAATTGGATATCTCAGAAAATATAATTGGAAACAAAATAATTTTGAGAAAGTTGTTAAAAGATGAGAATAAAAGATTCCAAGTAAAACCTAAAACTAGAAGAAGAACAGTAGTCTCGAAGGAACAGAGAAGGCCAACATCGGTGAGAATGCGGGAGTATTGGAGGAAGCGCAAGGAAGCATCCACAAAAAATGATTGATTCCACGTACCCCAAAGTGGGTGATTCGAAAAAAAGAGGAAAAAAATAACAATAATAATAATAATAAAAATGACCGTATAGCTTTTAATGGTGGGGAGACTCTTATAGGTAGTTCCACCTCGCCATTTCAGCCACGTTATGTATAACCAAAATATGATTGCAATGAGCGGGAGAGCCAAAGGTGTTTGGAAGAAAGATGGGTTGTGAACTCAATGCGAAGTTGATAATGGAAATTAGATCTTTCCAGCTCTTACGGGATCAATGGCAGGCTTTTTCTGATGTAATTAAACTGAGTTACCAATTTTTGTGGTACAAATATTGTTCAATATACTTTTTCTCATTTAACCACTTAACCCACAACTGTTGTTGAGGTGAAAATATTTGTTTAAAAAAATTACAATATTTTGATTATTGATTATGTTTGCCTAATATGTGTTCCATTAATTGTTCGTATGATTTGAAGCTGGAATCTGCTGTGATAACAAGTAGCTAAATCGCTGTCCACTAGCATACAAATACTTTAATATATGTTACCATTGTATCCTTTGAGTTGGGTAATATAACATGTAGTAGAGAGGCCAGCAAAACGTTTCTGCTTTGAACATTGCCATGTAGTAAGTAACCAACACGTCTAATAAAATATTTATTTATTTAAAATATAGGCTACCAACGTGTCTCAGCCGCTAATGGAAATTTCGTTTGAAAACGTGAGCCGATTAATTAACTTTATCCAAATGAAGTTGGCGAATTACCTGGAAGAACGGGGAGAGACTGTGAGAGGGACACAGTGGAAGAGAAAGAGAGTGAGAGTAAAAGAGATACCCACTAATTTAAAGTGAGAGAGAGAGAGTAAAGAGAGAGACTCGCTAATTTAAAGTGCTTCCCGACACATACTACCTAGCGCCTTATATAATTCAGGTGCGAAGTTTGGCAGTATCCCGAAGGATATGTGGCGAGCCAAGATGGTGGCGGTAACTTATCACCCCCACCCCTTTCTTCAAAAACCCAATCAGAAAATTCCATCGACGCCTGGAATCTGGAATTAATTGAATTTTCAGTGTCGCTGACGAGAATGATCAGCAATTGATATTAAAACGAATCTTTGGAACAGAAAATTTAGTCTACAAGCATATTGAGAACTACGAATAAAATAGAAGCATACGAAACCTTCGTTAGTAATTTATTTCAATTTGAACTTTACGAGCTAGATACAGTACAACTATAATAATATGAAATCTAAAGCAATGAACAAAAACCTCAAGTCACATTTCAACAAAGAGAATCTTGTAGAGAAAGTTTTGTAAAGTTTCAAATCATGACAGTACCAACATTATATATCTACCATAATTTAATTCAAGTCAAAAGTAATTTAAACAATTTCAACAGCATTGGACACTCCTATAACACAAGAAAAAAGTTGGATCTTCCTATTCCTCAAATAAGATTGTCAAAAACACATAAGAGCCATTTCTATCAGAGATTCTTGATATTTAATAAACTTCCACTATGGGTACGTAATCTGCCAGAAAAACATTTTAAATTAGTTGTCAGTAGATGGCTGAAGAATCAGCCTTTTTATAATCTCAATAATACATGGACTCCAACCCAAATACAATTAAAAATGACTGAATCGTAAGCCACCTGTTTGTGAATCTTATGACTTTGTTTTGATATGCTGATCTATGAGTAATTGTAATAATACATATTATAACATTAATTATTTATACAAATTTTGTATATTCATTGTTGATTTTATGTGATGACGAAGCCTATTGCAATTTTTTTGTTTAATGGCAAATAAATACTCTTATTCTTATTCCTTCAACGCAATTATTGCACAAAATGTTCTAATTATGATTAGTATGTATTAGTACGTTCACGGATTTTAGTTCTTGAATTGGTTCTTATTTTTGCTTGTTGCTCCTCCCACCAGTGGGCGTGACTTGTTATGGCCTTCAGCCAATCACAACCGTCAATGTAGGTCAGGCTATCCCTTAGCCAATAGTATCATTCCGTGTTTAGTATATTGTTGCGGGTTCTATCTCTAAAATAACGCTGGCAACACTAAAATTTATCACTTTATTTACACAAACAATCCTCAACACGCACTGATCAGTAATGTCTTACACAAAATAAGCAATCAAAAACAGATAAAGGAAAGTGATAGCCGCGAGGTAAGCAGCATTCTCGTAGGTCCTGTTTGTAACGGTGACCGATTAGATTGGCCAGCAGAAAAGACACGGTTCTCTGCTGTAAAATCACTTCCCGGTGGTTCGGAACCCACTTAAAACTGTAGGTCCAACTCATCAATCACCATCATCTAACTCATGACCCACGCACAGGTCTCAGACCTATGTGGGCTTCATCCTTGAAAAGAAGTCGATTCTGTCCAACTGATAAAGAGATTTCCATACTAGAGATTTTAAGCTACTCTATACTTTAATTTTAGTTTGTTTGAGATTGATAATGGCGTAACAACTGAAATTAGTATCTCACTATTTTTAATAAATGTGGTTGTGACAACTTCGTCTTATTATTCAGCACAGAGTAGAGTTTTACTGTCATTTCAAAATAATCATATTGTTATAATTAGATAAGAAAAATATGCCTAAAGTTATACAAAGATAGCTGTTATGTAACAATATATGCCATTTCATTGAAAAGCCCGCTAAGTGATAAAGTTAGATTGTGGTAATCTTTCTATCGAAGCTGAATAAACCGATTAGTAATGACACAATTCTCTTTGTAATTGTACGGAGTCAGTTTTTTTCTAAAAAGTATCGAAACGTGAGAAGTGTGAGAGTGAAATTTATGAGCGGGGCTAGTGAGTGAGAAAGAAAGTATACGAGGAAATAGAAAAGTATTGCTTTTTCCGAAGCTGAATGCTAGTGCCCAGCTACCAAATAGTGCTTGGACAGTGGAAAATTGCAAAGAAAACCCACTGGCAAGCGTTACGGAACGTTTGGTTTGTTGTATTATCGGCAATTTCAACGTATTGTGTTGAAACGCAGGTTGGCCACAACCAGTTTGCCTTTTTCCTCCGTCGATTGGCAACACTGCGCCATTTACTTACAATGAGCTGGCACCCTTCAGAGCTATTGCGAGTGATTTTAATCGTATAGCGGAAGCAATCAACATGGAATATTGCACTGAACCCCTGTAAGAGTTATAGCCCGACCAGGCGAAAGTGTGAATTGAGGGAAGCTCTAATGGAATAAATACAGAGGGTTCAGTCACGAAAATGTCTTTCAGGTGCACATAAAGGAGGAAAAAACAGGCTGCCGAGCTCCACAGCAATAATCCTTTCCTCAACTATTCAATGAATCAAGGGCCTTGAGCGATTTGAATTTGATGGGTTTTGAGGTTTTTTTTGTATGGTATGATGGTGAACATCACTTTGCTGTGAGTTCAAAGAACGTACAACACGAAATTGAAGGATTTTTGGGGGTTTGCCCAACGTCTGTTCGGCTCCTTCAGTAAACATCATGAATTGAATAAAGATAAGGATTTCACTGTATGAAATTTAACAAACTGGTTACTATCATCTCTGAGGTGACTTTGAGTCACTGGCTCTTTGATGTTATTTTGACTCACTGGCTCTTTGATGTTACTTTAAATCACTGGCTTTTTCATGTCAATTTCACTGACTTTGAGTCATTGACTCTTTTGATGTCCCTTTTGACTCACTGGCTCTTTGATGTCACCGTGAGACACTGCCTCTTTCTGTCACATAATCAATGAGATTAAGATTGAGGTGAACTCGTTTTGTATCAGTGGTTTACAACAATACATTGGAAAAGGCCTAGAAATGAAAGGGACTGATATCCGGAGATTTCGAATGCAGTATTTTATTAATAGTCTCAGAGAAACGTTTTTCACGAATTAGGCTATTTAATTTGTGGGTTTTTATTGAATATTCAAGTATTGGATCTAGTGGAAATAATATAAAAAACAGATCTTTTTATTTTCTTTACCTCCTTCTTTGTGTTCTTGGTTTTATTCTCCTTCTTCATACTATTATTCTTCAGCATGCCCTTCAATTCGTATTCGAAGAGTCGAAACACTAATCATAAATCCTCTTAACTTTTATGTTCTAAATTCACAGTCAGCTTTTTCGATAAGCCTTTTCCTGGATTGAAGTTGAGTGGAATAGTACTGAGAATCTTAACTACGCCCATAAGCCGTAAGCCAAGGGACATAAGCCTATGAATTATCTCCACAAGTTCTTATTATCTCATCCGTGAATCTTCTTGTTTTATTTCCAGAAATTGATTTATTGTCTGCTATCAAATATTCTTTGAATCGGAGTCTAAGCTATGGTATTGCTTCGGTGTTAATACTACTTACTATAATACGAACAAAATTTGTTATTTTTAATTGGAAGATAGAGCTTTTTAAACATCTAAAAACAATTAGCTTCCTTGAGTTGTAGAGGAAGGTGAGAAATACAAAACCATCGTAATCGTATTAAAGTTTCTAGACAACTTTTTGAATTGAAGTTACTCCAAGATAGAATGAAGGAGCGTTGCATCAGCACCACTCAAATAAAGAGATTGAATCAGAGAAAGAGAAAGAGAGAGAGAGAGGGAGAGAGAGATAGAAATAAAGACCAAGTGTAAGGGATAGAGACAGACAAAGCTCTTCAACTACAATGTAGTCGAACTCAATTTCCCTGAATAATGTACTACATAGATTACGTCTAGCAAACTCGGTAACACTAGTGCTAGTTCTATCTTCTGTAATCATCTGCATCTCTCGTAAGCGAATAAGATGCTGTAAAAACAGCTTCTCACGTAGACTCTATTATTAGAAATAGCTTAATAAAATTTTCCTGGTTCATCAGAGTTAGTTAATCAAATTAGAGTAAGCTGTCCTACATATTTTCATATCGCCAATCGCAAATACCAGTCAAATACTATACAGTTTGAAAGATTTCAAGAAGCAGGAAATCATATTCAGATGCAAATCTTTTCCATAATCCTGCGTCTCCATCATAAATTAACATTGAAAAGAACATTGAATCACGCTGTACCAATTTGTCATACACCATTCCAGAGCATGCGTTAGATTCTGCGATGGTGATTACCATCGAGTTTTGGATGCTCCACTGGGCAAGCACAACTATAAGAGGAAAGATATTCCCAATAACTCCTATATTATAAGCTGACGTGTAATCAATAGACATTCACTTGTGTAATTTGTTGAGAAAGTTTATTGCCTTTCAATGGCTTTATATAATATTCCAAAAATGAATTCACAAACTTGGAATGATTAAAAATAGTTGAAATCCGTTGTGAATTCAGAGAAGTTCAGAAAAGGTGTTTCAAGTTCATCGCTTTGAATTGATTTGCTTAAAAGTCAAATATTAAATTTGGCTACACACTGAATACCTCGGGTACAACTAATATGACAGAAATGAAAGTGATTGTCTATGAATACTCATCATTACATATATATCAACATATCTTCGATTCATCTGAATTCGTCAGCTCTTTTTTAATATTCTCAGTAGGTGTGTTGAATTATTATGGATAATAGGAGGAGATTGTCACAACCAATATTATTGAAAAAAAATTAGATAATAGTATCAATCTCAAACAAACTAAAACTAAAGTACAGAGTAGCTTAATATATACTAAACACAGAATGATACTATTGGCTGAGGGTGAAAGTGCCTCTCATAGGCTGACCTTTATTGAAGGTATGTGGTTGGCTGAAGACACTAACAAGTCACGCCCACTGGTGGGAGGAGCAACAAGAAATAATCAGTGTTAAAATAAAAACGTAACAAACAAGAACAATACACAAGTAGGCTGCACCAAACAATTAAAAAAATAAAAATAAAATAAAAATTAAGCTAAATGAAATGCAATCAAGGTCAAACATGAAAAACAAGAAGAGTTATTGAAGAGTTGGCCAGAATTATGATGAACCAAGTCAGTTGTATTGAATTGGTTGAAATAAATTTGATCATTAAAACTAGTATTGGAATCGTTTTTTATCAACCTAGTTATCTCCAAAGCTTCTAAAGTGTTCATTCGCCATCCTTTGCCAATCAAATGCAGAAATTCAACATCTTCAGCCTTGAACTTGTGACCATTATGATTATGATATATTAATGAGATGCTGTGCAAAATCTGAGTCTCCTTTTGGGGTTAACCAATCCCTAATAATTTATGTTCACTTATTCTTCGTTTGAAACTTCTACAAGTCTGACACATTGATTTTTTTCAACTTATTCAACACATCAAACTTGTTTTCATCACAATTCTGGCCTACTATTTATTATCATTACTGTTTTGTTTTTCTAATTTGACCTATACTGCATTTCATTTAGCTTCATTTTTATTTTATTTGCTTCCTTTGTTCAATTCTAGCCCAATTGTGTACTGTTCTTGTTTGCTATTATTTGGTTCTTGATTTTGACACTGATTATTCCTTTTTGCTCCCCCCACCAGTGGGCGTGACTTGTTAGGGCCATCAGCCAATCGCAGACCTTCACTTTCACCTTCAGCCAATCACAGACCTTTACTACAACCCTCATCCAATAGTATCATTCTGTGTTGAGTATATATATAAAGCTACTCTATACTTTAGTTTTAGTTTGATTGAGATTATAATGGTGTTACAATCGACACTAGTATCTCACGGTTTTTAATAAATCTGGTTGTGACAACTTCATCTTACTATTCATCATGGATATCTTCTACAATATCACCTTCGCCACTACAAAAAAAAGCCATAACAATCAAATTCACCTGCGGTGACAAAATAACTTTTTTTTAAATCTTTTTAATTCCAAGGCTTTGTAAAATCGAGGAAGACAAAAAGCATGTCCAAACTGTTACAGAGCGATATTATACAAGCAGAACAATTGTACAGTGAAAGTATAGATCCACAAGATCACACTTTCGTCATTAGTGTCTTTGTTAGATGCGGTTTGGAATCCTTTTTTAATTAGTCAATTTATCGTTGCTCAAGTTGTAAACCTCATTTCAATTTTCTCTTTTTTATTGCATCAATAAGCTTGCCCATTGCTCACTCTATCGTCTCATTTTATAAGTTCAAGTTGTGCGCAAAACCTTTCCAGTGTCAAAGGTTGATCCCACTTTGAAGTTCTCAAATTGGTGGTCTACTTGGATTTAGATAGCATACAACTCGCGCAGAGCAGTCTGTTTCTTCAGTGTTGAGTGCAGTCCTGGCGGCTGGAAGGTGAATCAAGCGTCAAGGAGATGCTTGAAAAAAATTGAAGTTGAAAGCCAGGCTAGACTGCCTGCGAGGATTTTCGCTGTTAGCAGCTGTGAGGTTGAGGTTGTTGATGTTGTGTGTGAGTGTGCGTGTGTTATGCTTTCTCTTTGAGGTTGACTACATAGAAAGCGTCCTGGTTGACAAGATATTGGGTTTTGCAGCCATCTAAGAAGCTAAGGATAGGTCTTCTCTTCTGTCTCTACCTCTTATAAGCAGTGATCCACTTTCCTTACGCAAAACTCCCAGAATCCATCTCCCTTCTTAGACTTTCTTATCTCTTTCCATGTACGCACTTAACATATAATCCGCTCTTTGCAACTTGGCCGCTATTGCTCAATTTCTATTTTCCAATCCACTCCATCTCTCAAACTTTCCAGCAATTTCCCCGATATCTTTACCTGTCGAAATATTTTTCCTAAAAATTCTTGGTTGAGATTGTTCTCAGCTTGAAGAATTTTAATACTATTCTTAGAAAAAATAAACTTAAATATCGAATTTCATCAACAATTTCAATAACAGAAATCATTCTTATTAAATTCTAATTCTATAAAAGCATGAAATCTTGTTGTCACTTCAATTGACAGGCTGTACTTGAAATTTTATTTTATCAGTGGCAATGAATTTAATTGCAATACGAGATCAATTGTGAAACTGTAATGTATACATTATGACATGGTCGTAGATAAAAGATATTTGAATATAATGGCCAATGAATGAAGCATAAATAACGTGCGACCTGATAACTCTGACACCAGACCTGAGTCAGCCAGGTCACACGATATTATTATTATTATAACGTTCCTACGTTTGATGTCTCGCTTTATAGCACAACTTTCTTTTTATTTCTAGTTAATTTCTACACTTGAAAATTCTTCTTTATTTTGCAATAACAATCACGATTTTATATATAGTACTGTTATTTATATATAGGTTCAACTGTTTGCACATGTTTTCCATGACATCGTTTATTCAGCGAAGTGGAACTGTACAACCTATACGCTACAAAAACTACATCAGTTTATCATTTTGATGCTACTGCTGTTTTTTTCAACCCCGTTCGTTCCGTTCTCAGCTCGATTCCGCTGCAGATGTAGAAACATATTTCATTGAGAAATAGGTTCCTCAATTCGGAATCAAATATCAAATTTAAAACAAATCCAGTGTGAATTAAAATGTTTATTTCATGAATTAGTGCGAACCAGCCTCTCTGAGCAGAGATGATCCAAGTTGTTGTTAGGAGCGTGCATGTGGCACAAGGCAGGGGCGCGGCTGCATGGCTGGGGCGATGGGCGGGACCGCTGCCAACATGCCAGAGACGTTTGCCAGCCAGCTCTTGTACTGCGAATTGCAGATGTAGGAAACGGAAGGCGCTGGCTGCTAGCCAACCTAGCTCTGAAATATTTCCTCTGACAGTACGCAATGTGGGGAGGATCTCATCGGAGAGCACACTCTCTCCGCTTGCTTAGGAGATGAATAGACCAATGAGACACTTAATCCACTTCTCTAGTGAGAGAAACTTGTTTACAAATTAGATTTGAGACACTGTAAACTAGCAGTTTTGAGAACAATGAGCAGTAACTAATTAATCATATCAATTACCTGTTCAATTTAGTAAGTGCTTTTTGAAAAGAAACTTTTTAACAACTTGGATTTGAGGCACTAAAATACTCTTTATAGAGGAATGATGAGAAACTACTCATATCTATAATCTGTTCGATCTAGTAAGAGCTTTAAAAGATAGTAAAAAGGCATAAAAGCCTATTGATAGATGCTGAAAAGCTGATTGTATAAGCTAACAGACGTAAGCCTACCGAAATAAGTCATTTATTTATTCATGACAAAAATACAATCAAGCAAAGATGCAACCGATCTTCCCACAACTGCTTTCTTCACAAATTGGTAATGTTAATGAGTACTTCAAGGGCTTTTCTTCAATTAATTAGTAGGAATATAATTAATGAATAATAAGACGAAATTATCACAGACACATTTATTAAAAATATTGAGAAACTAGTTTCGGTTGTTATAACATTATCAATCTCAAACTAAAACTAAACATTTTATACAGCCTATGTACTTATTAACTTATCAGTAGGTCTATGTCGGTTAGTTTATTCAAACAGCTCTTAAACATCTCGGTAGCATTTATTCAGTTTGCCAATAATATTCTTTAACTCTCTTTGTAGTGTCGAATATGATATTGTGGAAGGTATCTATAATGAATAATAAGGCGAAATTGTCACAACCACATTTATTAAAAATATTGAAAAACTAGTTTTGGTTGTTATACCATTATCAATCTCAAACAAACTAAAACTTAAGTACAGAGTAGCTTAATATGTACTAAACAAGGAATGATATCATTGGCTAAGCTAAGCGAGAAAGAGGCTGACCTTCATTGAAGGTTGTGATCGGCTGAAGGCCATAACAAGTCACGCAACAAAAAGACCACCAGCCAGGTGGCCTTAAAGTGTGACTGGTGGGAGGAGTAACAAGCAAAAATAAGAGACAAATCATGATCAAAAACCATGAAAGCAACAAAGAAGATAAATACACAGTAAGGCTAGAATTTAATTAAATAAAATTGAAACATTAGAAGCCTACTCAACTGCAGTCTAGGTCATCCGAGAAAGTACCGTTTTTAAAAAACTCCCACCAGGAGGCGTGACTTGATATGGCCTTCAGCCAATCACAACCTTCAATGAAGGTCAGCCTCTTTCTCGCTTAGCTTAGCCAATGGTATCACTCCTTGTTTAGTACATATTAAGCTACTCTGTACTTTAGTTTTAGTTTGTTTGAGATTGATAATAGTATATCAACCAAAACTAGTTTTTCAATATTTTTAATAAATGTGGTTCTGACAATTTCGTCTTATTATTCATTATGGATACCTTCCACAATATCACCTTCACCAGTACAAAGAAAGTTAAAGAATATTATTGGCCAACTGAATAAATGCTACCGAGATATTTAAGAGCTGTTTGCATAAACTAACCGACATAGGCCTACTGATAAGTTGATGAATACATAGGCTGTATAAAATGCGTAAAGAATGTAGTTGTTCTCACAGATATATTATCTATACTCTATACCATCGGAAGGGTAAGCAAAATTGCAATGTACCTAATCGGACACCTAACCTCGCAATTAAATTAAAAATCCTTTCCAAATTCAAATTGGTCTTGGATAAATCAACATCTCTGATCACACAGTGCTTTCAATTTGTACACTCCTGTTAAACCTATTCAAAACTACTCGATAACATGGCTAGGGTATTTCTATTGAAAAATGAAATTTTTTGAATTGTAATCATTTTTTGTAGTTGTAGATTTAGTTTTATTATGTAGTTATAGATTTAAATTTATTGGAAATAAGTTATATATATTTATTAATATTTGAAGACAGTAGAAAATTCATAAAAATTGTTTCAAATAAAATTGTCAATGATTTAATACTGTTCTTCAAGTACGGTTGTAGAGTGATTGGGACGGCAATTTGGCAATATATGACTTTTCAGTATAACAATTAATAGAAACGGTTTTTAATAGGTATAACTCATGGCTGAATAGTACATAATAATTTTATTAAAGTCCGTCGGACCCCAGACATGCACAAATACAGAAAAAAAAGTAAATTCGTATGGCTTTTCGTGGTGGGGAGGGTCACGAAAATCGTAAGGGTCACGAGTAGTTCCACCTCGCCGTTTTTTCAACGACTGCTTTTTTTATATGCAACCGGGACCGACGGCTTAACGTGTCCTCCGAAACACGGGAGTGACTCGAGAAAAATAACTTGTACTCAAATGGGATCGAACCCAGGACCTTTGGCTTATGAGACCAGCGATAAGCCAACTCGGCTACGCCGACTCCACAAAATACAGAAGACGCAACGCTATAGACGTGAGAAGAAATAAAAAGAAATTTTATCAATTTTAACTACAGTGAATAAAATTTAGTGAGCAATATAGAATTACTACAAAATTGATAAAAGCTGTGAAAATAAGCCCTTGAAAGTGTAGCTGTGAAAAAATATCAACATATTTATGTTTTTTTTTTTTTCAAGAAATGAAGGGGTTTATGAACAATCCAATAGCTTTAGCATGGCAAGGTTGCCGATAGTAGAATAAAATATTGATGGAAGTTGAATCATTGATACATCCTATTGAAGTGACAGCAGATGAAGCCAACAGAGTCTAGGCGTGACCTTCTCCGCTGTTTACCGATTTACCGCTGGCTTTACTTCATTTGACTGCAATAATAGATTTCAGAGACATTGATCGATCGCCGACTGACCGACATAGACGAATCATCCTTTCCCCGGAGTTGTCCTTTTCAAAGTCACGTCGATGGATCTAAAATAAACATAATATCGCCGACAATAGCTCAGCAAATGACGCTATTCAAACGACTCTGAAAAGGGTTGTTATCTCAGATATGCAGAAAAACACATTCCCTAGCAATTTAAAATGTGTTTTTTTTTTCGTTTTAAAAGTTTTATTCCAATGTAATATTTTTACATATTAATCGGAACATAAATTTTAAATATGGGAAATAAAAGACTGATAAAAAAAATGACTGGAGTAGTTTTGTTCTTATCATTAATGAATACTAAGTCTTGAAGTTATCACAGCCACATTTAGTAAAAACCGTGATATACTAGTTTCGGTCGTTACACCATTATCAATCTCAAACAAACTAAAACTAAAGTACAGAGTAGCTTAATATTATACTCAAAACAAAATGATACTATTGTGATAACTCTTCAATAGCGGTACTTTTTTGTTTTTCTCGGTTGACCTAGTCTGCATTTGATTTAGATGCATTTTTTATTTTATTTTAATTGTTTAATTATAGCCTACTTGTGTATTGTGTATTTTCCTACTTGCCCTCAAGTGATTGTTAATCAATTTGCAAGTTGGAATTATATTTCACTTGTTGTTATTGTATATGTATTTTTTATTATATTTACATAATGAATTTGATAGCTCAAGAGTAGGTATGTTTGGAGACCTTTGGGACAACCCCCCTCCCCCCCCCCCCCCCAAAAAAAAAAAAAATAAATAAAAAAAAAAAAAAAATTAAAAAAAAAAAAAAAAATTTAAAAAAAAAAAAAAAAAAAAATTAAAAAAAAAAAAAAAAAAATTAAAAAATATTAGAAAAAATTCCGAAAAAATTCCGACCGATCGGCCAAGGTCAGGGGACCATGGGTGGGGACCTGGCATGAGTATATATGGGGGATCAGTTGCTGGTAGGGTCATAGTGTCTCAGTGAACGCGGACGAGTGCTTATACTATAGCCCAGACCTTCTGTTGTGAATTCACCCAGATCTTCAGTAGTGATTAAAATGTAAGTACAAGTGCTTGTAACATCTCAGGACTTAGTAAATTTTTGAAACATTTTAGGACTTAGAAAAATGTTAGGACTTAGAAAAATTTTGCATCATCTCAGGACTTAGAAAAATTTTGCATCATCTCAGGACTTAGAAAAATTTTGCAACATCTCAGGACTTAGAAAATTTTTGTAACATCTCGGGACTTAGAAAAATTTTGAAACATCTTAGGACATAGAAAATTTTTGTAACATCTCGGGACTTAGAAAAATTTTGAAACATCTTAGGACATAGAAAATTTTTGGAACATCTCAGGACTTAGAAAAATTTCCGAAAAATCGTAGGACTTAGAAAAATCTCAGGACTTAGAAAAATTTTCAAAAAATCTTAGGGACTTAGAAAAATTTTCAAAAATCTTGGGACTTAGAAAAA
The DNA here is from genome assembly GCA_948455865.1 of Conomelus anceps. Taxonomy (NCBI): domain Eukaryota; kingdom Metazoa; phylum Arthropoda; class Insecta; order Hemiptera; family Delphacidae; genus Conomelus; species Conomelus anceps. Next base: position 71,116,751 of record OX418220.1, on the reverse strand, counting down.
TTTTCAAAAAAATCTTGGGACTTGGAAAAATTTCCGAAAAATCTTGGGACTTGGAAAAATTTTCAAAAAATCTTGGGACTTAGAAAAATTTTCAAAAAATCTTGGGACTTGGAAAAATTTTCGAAAAATCTCAGGACTTAGAAAAATCTTGGGACTTGGAAAAATTTTCGAAAAATCTCAGGACTTGAAAAAATTTTCAAAAAAATCTCAGGACTTGGAAAAATTTCCGAAAAATCTCAGGACTTGGAAAAATTTCCGAAAAATCGTGGGACTTAGAAAAATTTCCGAAAAATCGTAGGACTTGAAAAAATCTTCAAAAAATCTTAGGACTTGGAAAAATTTCCGAAAATCGTAGGACTTAGAAAAATTGTCAAAAAAATCTTGGGATTTAGTTTTACATGGGGCATATGGGGAGGGGCATGTGGGAAGTTTGCTGGACTATAAGGAATGATCTCTAGACTTAGTCATACAATATTACTTTGAAAATAGGACTTAGTCATACATGGGGCATATGGGGAGGGGCATGTGGGAAGTTTGCTGGACTATAAGGAATGATCTCTAGACTTATTACTTTGAAAATAGGACTTAGTCATACATGGGGCATATGGGGAGGGGCATGTGGGAAGTTTGCTGGACTATAAGGAATGATCTCTAGACTTATTACTTTGAAAATAGGACTTAGTCATACATGGGGCATATGGGGAGGGGCATGTGGGAAGTTTGCTGGACTATAAGGAATGATCTCTAGACTTATTACTTTGAAAATAGGACTTAGTCATACATGGGGCATATGGGGAGGGGCATGTGGGAAGTTTGCTGGACTATAAGGAATGATCTCTAGACTTATTACTTTGAAAATAGGACTTAGTCATACATGGGGCATATGGGGAGGGGCATGTGGGGAGTGGAGCAATTATGTGACCAGCTTACTAATGGAAATGCACTATCTGTTTCAGATGAACAAGGCCAGCCGATGCCAGATGACCATACCCCGCCTCACTAGCCTACCGGCCTTGACATTTTGTATGACGTCATTCCAATGCAGGAAAAACAAGTAATTGCGCAACATTATGCATTACGTAATCACTTGCCATTGGCGCCATACCAATGAAGCAGGAAAACAAGTAATTGCACAACATTATGCATTACGTAATCACTTGCCTTTGGCGCCATACCAATGAAGCAGGAAAAAACATGTCTGTGTACAGCATTACTGACCTTGGCGCCATCCAGGAAAAAACGTATGCAACTAATTTATGGCTGTACAAGAAATAGGTGGGAGCACAGTTGACCTTGGGGAGATCCGGTTACCAAGTATATATAGAGGACCTCCGGCTTGTAGATCCATAGTATCTCAGCAAACGACTGCTAGCTTCTACAGTGAATCCTGCTAAAGACTCAATAACAGTAAGTATTTGTCTCTTGCTAGATCATCTAACCTCCATAGCTATTGCATGAAATCTAATGCCTAACCATGTTATCATTCATCCATTGCATGAAATCTAACCATGTTATCATTCATCCATTGCATGAAATCTAACCTCAAATGGCTAACCATGATATCATCTACTGCATGAAATCTCATTCATCTACTGCATGAAATCACATTCATCTACTGCATGAAATCTCATTCATCTACTGCATGAAATCTCATCCACATGAATGGCTGACCCACAATGCTGACTGTAAGATTATGCTAATACCTGTTCATTTTCAGATGTCATCCACTAATGATGCCGCTGACGCCATCTACAACACAATTGCATCCCAAAAGCCGCTAGACCTCGTATCCATGAAAGATCTCGAGCCAGGGCACACGTACCAAATGATCAGCGCAGAGAGAGTCACCACAAAATATGGTGAAAAGGTGGCAGTCACACTGGATTCCGACAACGCACACATATGGGTTATACTTCCAGAGTCGTACTGCAGGACCACCTTCAAATTCGTCCCTGCTGTAGGAACCGTTGACATGAAATCATATAAATTCATGTGCCATCCTGCTGGGAGAACCCATAGAATCCAATTGATTAAAGAATAATGAATGAAAAAATAAAAGTGTGACATCTGCAACTGATTTGTTATTCATTTTCCCCTACCATAGTTTCAGTGTCCACTTATGCCTACAAGTGTACACCAAGTGTTCACCTAGTGTTCACCTAGTGCTCACCTAGTGATCACCAGTGTTCACTAAGTGTTCACCTAGTGCTCACTTAGGCCTAAAAGTGTACACCAAGTGTTCACCTAGTGATCACTAAGTGTTCACCAAGTGTTCACCTAGTGCTCACTTAGGCTTAAAAGTTTACACCAAGTGTTCACCTAGTGCACTGTTGCTTCAAAGAAAAAAGGTTGAAAAGAAAAGTATATACTCTTACAATACATTATTTATTAAACAATCTCAAGTATGAAACAATACATAGAAATTGGCTACAATATTGCCCCTTTCAAAGTCTCTGGTAACACCATAGGTCTCTGCCGACCTATTAAGAGATTCCTTTACATGGCCCACGCCATCGGTCACATCACCTGGCGGCCATAATCTATAATGTTGCTCAGCTTTACGAATTGATACCAGTAGAGCAGGATCGCCTGATTGACCATCCTCAATCCTAATGCATCTGACACGTCCATCCATAGAGTTGTAGTCAAAGCCGGCAAATGTAATCCTTCTTCTGCCAACCAAAGATAGACTCTGGTCACCGCACTCAAAGTCACACCACCAAGTCTCATCGCTGTCGTTGAAATCAATCTCCAGCTTAACATCCTTGTTCCTCCATCCAGGCACTGAACGCAAGTCCATTATGGCTACCAAGCTATTCTTTAACTTGTATATTGTGTCTAATGGCACTCTCCAATGATTATCAAAACAGGCTGTCACCATGAATGGCAGTCTATCCACATATGATGCTGGAGACCGTTGCTTCTTATCCTCCTTATATGATGCAATGCCCATGTAGATATCTTTCAGGAACGAATTGACACTAGTACGGTTGAAGTTTGCAGATTGTGGACCTGGACAAAATCTTTCACCTGGGAAGTCGTCTTTGTCTCTGACCCATTGTATAAACCCTTGACTAGGTACTGCATCGATGACAGCATAGCATAGTCTCCTGAGACGAGTACAATCACATTCAAGGATATGAATATTCTCAGAGCTGACGTCACATGACTCTGCATGCCCAGATTCAAGTTGAAAATTGTCCATGCTCAAGCTGTCTTGCCGCCGCAGTAGCTCAGCTTCTAGATCCATGACTGCCGCCTTCAAGCGTGTCTCGGCTGCCCTTGAGCTCAAAATCCTTGAGATCATCTTGACTGTAGGTGTTAAACTAAACTATACTGAGCAGCAGCAGGCTCTTAAATACTAGAGGTGGTGGGGTAAATGATGACGCAATATTCACATTTCATTCTTTATTGACAAAAATAAACTTCGACAAAAATATCTATCTCTTTGTAATGCTTGCATGATCCAATTGTGCAGGATGTTTACTACATTGAGCGCACAAAATGGCGGTACATCCAAGCGTCCTCGTCCTCCATTGTCACCAGCCAGCTTCATCTTCACAGTCTCCAAGAAGTCGAGCAGGTAATGTTCTGGGCAGTAGACTGTAGTAGTCTTCATCAGCACCTCCAAGTTGGGCGTCTCATGGAATAGGTAGGGCGAACTCAGGTCCACGTACTCCACATTTTCCTTTTTGTTCAGCTGCAGTAGCGTTTCCAGCAGACAAATCTTCTCATATCCATATACCAAGATCTTGACTGGCCGTCCCGATTCACTGTTCTCGTGCAGCCATCTTCCAACTGTGTCACATACAATTTGCTTCAAGGCCGAATATGAGAGGTGTGTTTGGCCGGCTCCATTGCCCGACCATCTCAGTCCATGTTTAGCTCTTTGTAATTGATTGCTTTCAACCAGGCCGCTTGTTTTCAGCAAAATGTCCGGGTATGGTGACTTGAAAAAGTAGTGGTGAGTCAACACATGATGTTCATCGTCACGTTCCAATATTGCCATCTCCTTGACAATAAACTGGTTATTCAATCCCTCAAAGCCTTGAAAGTCCATCAAGTAGATTGGTATTGGTCCAAAAAGTTCTGTAGCCCTGCTTGGTGTGATGCCATCTTCGTCATCATCATCAGTGGAAGCCTGGTTGAGGTCGGTTGTACTTGTAGAAGCGTCCTTCATCAACGATGTCTCATGTTGAGTGTAGTAGCCTGGGCAGCAGCCCACAACATCCTCTCCATCGCTGGGTGGCAACTCCCCCTCCTCCTCATCCAAAAAGCGTAGAACTCTCCTGGACATGATGACTGCTTCACTCGACGCTTCTTGCAACTATGAGCATACTGCTGCTTGCTGATCGCCTTTATATCCTCCACCGCTCTCTCTCTAGGCCGATTGAACAAGACCGGTCATTGGCTGATACTCCTTAACCACTTCGTGTATCAGCAGACAATAGGCATGTGTTTTTCCTGGAATGTTGTCACTTGCTTCAAACTCAACTCTGATGTCAATGCTTCCCGTCTTGAGCGATTCGTTTTGACGTGAACAGTCAATGGGAAACAGTAACATCTTACCATCCCGCACAGCCTGTTTCTCAAAAAGTGGGTTGCTTGCTCGAGCGTCATCACGATTGTAGACTCCATTGAATGCTGCATACATATTGTACACTTGGTTGTCATCACCATTGATGCTTTCATATGGATAGTACTTGTTGTTCAAAAACACTCGAATGTCTTTCATTTTGCACATGTCAAAGTATGAGCTATTCACAGTAGCCGCTCCTCTTCTTCCAGTCTGCAGTCCAATCACAATGTATCTTGGCTTCTCCAGCTGAGTAGTCGACTTGACAGTCCACGTATGTTTTGTGGTCTGTGGCAAAGATGGATACTCGTACAGTTCCCAATGTCTGAATGGCATTGAGATGGGCGTGTTGTTTTGCACCAGTCTCAGCAGACGCAATTTAGCTTCATCAGACACCTCTACATAGGGCATCCTCCACACCAGTTTCTCAATTGTGACCTTGCCTGCTGTATTCAAACAGTCTGAAGTGTCAGCACTGCGTCTCAGCACCAGCTCCTGTTTCACATTCAGCATAATCTGCCTATAGTCCTCAGCAAAGCCCAACAGGTATCTAAGTGGCACATTCATGATGGTTGTGTTGGCACCATTGGCATCAAACGTGCCAAACCCTGCCTGGGCATCATATCTGTAGCCGGCTCCATCCATCTTGAGCTGTTCTTCCCGCTCAAAGGTCATGGCATTCTTCATCAGGCTGGCAATGCCAGGGCTACGTATGCTGTCCACTACAACTCCATTGATCTCGTAGCGTATTTCCGAAAACAGGTGGGCAAAGAATCCAGAAACACAAGGTGAGCCTCCCAAGGTTGCATTTGATGCATTGGTCACCTTGTACTCCATGTGCAGATAGCTCTCCGATGGCAGTGTATAGATGTCCTGCTGCTGAATTGCTATCCGAATCTCATCGTTGGCACCAAAGCCTGTAGTATACGGTGCATGAGAATGATATTCATAGCCAGTGATGCTGTTCTCCGCTGAAGGGCCAGCCCTTGTCACATCCAAAACTCCCATTTTTCACTGTTGTTGTCGTCGTCTTCCTCCTCTTACAACTTGATAGCCTTTCTTCTGCAGATATTTGATGCTGCTCGATGTTAACACCACAGAGTCCAATGGTCGAATGACGTCTTTCACAAATGGTGCCCTATTAATAGACTTTTGTTCTACCACCTCCATGGGGGACATTGCTGCTTCCAATCCTTGATTCCACTTGCCAAATAATAGCACCATCACTTGGGTTGTTGTCGCAAATGTAAGGTTATGTTTATCGGTTCCTCCCTAAAGTCCACCAGACGTCCGTTCTCATCAACAATCTCCAATGTAATGCTACCAATCTGCTTGGTGTCTACCGGTAAATAGATGACATTTTGTACAGTCACACTCATTTTATACCCTGGATCAACATCTGGGTAAAACTCATAGATCACGTGATCCTTGACTCCATTTGAGTAGGATCCACTCACAATGTTACACTTTATACGCAGCACATTGGGACGACTGATTTGCACTGTCGTGATACCTCTAGTCTCGACTTTAGCTTCTACAACTTGGTCGAATCCCAGCAGCTTTCCTATTGAATCAGGTTGTCTAAAGTCCAACATGGCGTCGCATAATACTAAACATTTCAAGGTCGATGGGTCCACAGCCATCTGAAACTTGACTCCACGTTTCTTCATCCTTGCCTCCAGCAGGTTGGCAATTGTTTGAAATTCAAAACTACCTTCTGGCAATACTACCTTTTGCCAAACCAATACTGGAGCTTTTTCTCCTCCAGCCTGGGCAGCTCTAGGCTTCCTTTGAGTACCCTGGTTAGCAGTATCACTAAACAACTGCTGAGCAAACACTTTACCTGTAACTTCCTCATGAGTCATTGCATAGTCGTCCTTCTGGTCCACTTTTGGAGCCAGGAAATGTAGTGCATTGTTGTAACCATTCTCAACATTTGGTATAGAGTTGCAGCTAGTAAAGCTGATGAGTCCAATTTCCCATTCGCCATTGCTTGTATCAAGTGGCGGGTAAAATTCACTTTTCAATATTGAGGTTCTACCTCCAAAGCAGAGCATCATGGTCTTGACTGCTCAGTGTACTATTACACAATGACTTGATAAGAGTATAGACTAGAACCTTTATACTATGTGGGTGGGAGAAATGAAAAGACAATTGTTGTACATTGTTATTTATTTTCATCAAGCAAAAACTTTAAACATAAATGTCCGCATATATGAGAGTAGAGATCCTCTTGCTTCTGGTCGTAGTTGTACTCGATCCTTGCTGCTGGACTCGATCCTCTGTGCATGTAGTCGATAAACTCCTGCGGTGGTCTCAAATTGCCAAATCCGTCAAAGTAGCGAACGATGCCATCCTTCTTCTTCACATAGCACACCCAATGTGTGCCAGCTCCATCACTTTGGTCCAGGTTGATGATGCCACACTCTTGATCCAGTGGTCCATTGGTTGGTAGAGCATCTCGCATGAAAACTCCTCGAAATTTCTTCAGCTTGAGACGGCAGGCGTACTTGTAGAGGTCGGCATCTGTTAGCGCTCGGTCGGGTAGAGCAACAATCATCTTCTGCCGCCACATTGACGGCGACGCACCCCGTTTCCCGTCTTCTGACGTCTCAGGTACAGACCTCTACCACTCCTTTTCCTGGAAGCCGCTGTAGTTCTCTTCCTCCTCCTGCTCTGTGCAGCTCTCCTCTTCGCTCCTCCTCCAAACTTTGCCTTGGCCTTCATGATGTTGGTCACCGCTAATGCTGCAGCTCTTTCTGCCAATCCAGCGTCTGAAGATGTTGCCACACTCCAAGCCCGTTCAGCCAAATCTCTGTCTGCTGCTGCTCTGCTCCTTGTATCGCTATTCCTCGAATAGGCAATGTCGTGCTGCTTGCAGGCCTGATCAAGTTTGTTGATTCCTGGATCACCTCTTGCCAATCGTTTTTCAAGCTTTGTACCTGGTCCACAGTACTGGTAGCCGGGAAGATGAAGTTCTACGGGCAGTATGTCTATCACTTTGTTGACTATTGTACCCGCTGCGTTTGTGATTGCTGAAAGTACTCCTCTTCCTCGATACCTCTGTCTACCTCTGCATACAGTCATCTTATGTCGATCAGCGGCCTTGTCATCTCATTTTATACCCTTAGACGGTTTGGAGATTCCCATAAGCTTTAACATTTTATCCTTCAATTGTTCTTTAGTCAAATTGCGGTTTTCACTTGACGAACTAACATCCAACATGACAGTGAGACACTTTTCAACCACATCCTTTGAATGTTCATCCATCCTTTTCTCCAAATACTGTTTGTTCACTCCATCTGTAGGTTGAATTGGATCTTGCATATCCGTCAGTATTGATTTCTTAAGGCTTGTCATTAATTGCAATGTATCGGGATCTCTTCTCTTTGGCAAATGAAATGACATTATATCTCTACATGTAATCAGATTCACAGCATCACGATTGCTGCGTGGATTTGCCAAATTGATCATACGCCTATGACGGGCATTGATGTTTCCCAAAGAATTCATGTCTGCTCTCGAGAGACTTACTGCCCATCAATGCAACATTGCCGCCTTATATAGTGTGTGCAGGCTTACCAACTATGTAACCGCCTTCCTCCAACTCTTCCAAGATTGAGTTGATTTCATTCTCATGTCCAGTGTTGCCAACTGCTTTAGACTGATCCAACAGCTTCAGTCTGTCCACAAGTTCGTTGGGATCGTTGTAGTAGACATATTCAATCCTGTTGCCATTACTTGCAACCATATTGAAAGGTGCCAACAGTCCTCTTCCAGCAACTTTGGCTCCTTTCCCACTGACTGCTTCTCCTCCTCCTCTTATCAGATCCTTGATTGTCCTCTTGTACTTGATATTGTTATAGTTTGCAATCTTACCATTTGGACTGTAGTTTTCTCGGTACACATTGGTAAAGTCCAAAAGCAGTTTATAGGTGTTCAAGTCGTCTACCTTCACTTTTCCTTTGTCAGGCATTTTCATGAAAACCAGCTCACAAAGGCCTGGTGTAGCTCTGAAAGTCTTTTCAATCCTACCATCTGCAGGATTAGACAGCACAATCTTGTTACCTTTAGGTCCAAAGGTAAGCAGCTTACTGCCTAGATAGTACAAGTTGTCTATCACTTTCGGTCCAAATGCATCATCAAAGTTAAAGTCCTTGCGCACTGATTGCATAATGTACTCCCCCACTGGTTTTGAAGCCAGATCAGATTGGGCCAACGCTTGTTGTGCCACATGACTGCTAGTATCGAGCAATTTCTCAACACTAAGGTTTTCCTCATCATCATCATCGTCATCACCCATGTCTTGACGCTTCCACAATTGTCGTGCAACACTCGAAGTACTTGCAGCTGGACTTGCACCTTCACCTGTTCCATATGTTTCAAAGATTGGTGACTCCTCTTCTCTAATATCTGGCAGTGATTGCAGTCTATGCTTCATCCTTCCTGGATAGGGAGTGCTGCTGCTGGCTGGTGTTGTTGGCGGTGTAGGCAATATACGGGGTGCATCCAAAAATGGTGTAGTCATTAGATGTGTCTGTTGTTGAGCCGGTGGTTTAGAAGATTTGAGTGTTTCAACAATATTGGCAAGTGGATCACTAAGCGGCTTGAAATGTTTTGCATGCTGCTCCTCTGTCAATTCCCTGCCCAGTGTCAGCTCTCTATGCTTCCTCTTGATGTTACGCTTCAGCTTGACAATCTCCATGATGGTTGGTGCAATCTCTTCCACAGTTTGCTTCATCTCCTCGTCCGTCTCACTCGGCGTTCAGTGCTAGACTGAGCGAAATCACTGCTGTGCTTCAACTAAGAATGTATCAAGGCCATTCCTGTAGCGCCCTCTATTCTTGTCTGAGGACTGATCAACTACAAGGAATGCATGCGCAGATGATGACCATACGTCATTGCATATTCTTCTGAATTCGTCAAAGGTCATGTCGGATCCCACATGATCTCTGTACAAATGTTTCATATTCAGTTCGTCTTGTTTAAACATGATTAGAAAATTGGCATTGTCACGTATCAACTGTTTTGGTATACGGCTATAAGTCTGTGCCAGATAAAATGCATCAACGTTACTGTGTCGACCAGTGGTAAAGTAACGTCTGATGGCTTCCTGTTGCTCACAGATCACATCGTCGAAAATTATTATCGAGTTGGCGGGCAACTCATGCGGTGCAGGTATCTCTTCACATGTGTCACACTCGGTGTAGCTCAGTTTAGGTCCAAGGTCTTCCATAATGGTGCGCAGTAGCTGATACTTTGGTTGAAATGCAGTTTTTGAGTAGAGATAGATGTTTGAAAATGAGATTCCTTTAAGATCAAAAAGCATGTTGAACAGTAAATTGGTTTTTCCACAGCCTGACGGTCCACATATAATGCAGCGCATATGGTTGGGGAACAAAGGTCCATGACGTTTCTTTGCATTCATTTCTGGGTCGGTCAGACCACAGCCTCTCACCACTTGATCAAAGTCAATTATATTGAACCTGTGACTCCTTTGCACAACCGGCTTCATCACACTAAATCTGCTCTATCAATCCAAGAGTCGTGACTGCGATCGTATCCTTTCCAGCGCACCAACAGTTTATTACCTTTCCTTCTCAGCACTCTGGCAATTTCAAAAACACTGGGTACTTTGGTTTTCACAATCTCTTCTGCATAGAATCCTCCTTGCACACGCTGTCCTCTGCAATCTTCCAACTCGTATGTTACAGGCACTGTAGGTCGCACATGTGTTACTGTGAACAGCTCATTTGTCCAATTGGGTAGGTAGCCCTTGTCGAATGTCATTTTATACTTGCTTATTCGAACCTTATCACCTGGATCGACTGTTTGGTGAACACCTGGATAGAACCGGTTTTCAGATTTGTCCAACAAGCTCTGTTGATACTCTTGACGTTGTTCACTAAGTCTGGAGAGCAGTAATGTCTCATGCTCTTTTGTAACATCAACCGGTCGCATACCTATTGTCCTATGGATTCTTCCATTGTACTCTTTGACAAGTGAGGTTAGAATATCTGTCCAGCGATAGGTTCCACGCTCAGTGAATTTGATCCACATTAAATGTTTAAGTGTTCTGTTGAAACGTTCCACTATTGAAGCCTTCTTATCTGAATACGTTGAATAGTGATTGATGTCATAGTGTTTCACAAGTTGTTGAAACTTTGAATTGAACCACTCTTTACCATCGTCAGTTTGCAAGTGTTTCATTGGATTCTGCTCAAATATAGGATGCATTGCCTTGACAACTGCATCGGCTGACTTGTTCTTTATCGGAATAGCGTAAGCATACTTGCTCAGACAATTGATAATTGTAATAATGTACCTGTATCCTTTGTTCTGACGTGCATACGGTATCATCTCAACTAGATCAGCCTGATACAGATCATCTAGCCCCTTCACAGTTACCATACGTGTTGGGAAATTCCGACGAGCTGACCTGTGCAACTCTCTTGCTATTGTAGCCTTCTCCATACTGATACATAATATATGTTTACATAATATATATACTAGGCATTGAAATGGCGCCAGAATGTCAGTGATTGTTGCACACAGTCACGTTTTTCCTGGATGGCGTCAAGGTCAGTACTGCTGCACACAAACATGTTTTTTCCTGCATCATACCGATGAAGCTGTCAAGGTCAGCAATTACGTAACACATTTGCATAATATTGCGCAATTCCACAGACATGTTTCATTGGTATGGCGCCAAAAGGCTAGTTTAAGTCAATCATGGGTTAGAAATTAGTAGCTGACACGTGGATATACAATATTTATTGACAATAGAAATGATATACATACAGTTTAGTCCATGATATCGACAAGCACCCAATGGTACAGTTGTCCCAGGTTGGCAGCAATTTCACACAGTCCTTTGCCAAGAGGGAATTGTAAAATAATAGCATCATTGTAAAGATTACTTATGAAGGCTTCAGGAAAGCATAATGACACTGTTTCCACAAAGTTTTGTAATGTTCCAAATGGTTCAGGTTGTTCTTCGTAGCCGAAACAGAATAGTGGTTGCAGAATCCAGTGGTTGCTGGTAACATGTTGACAATCTCCACAATCGCACATTATATCGCTCTGCTGGCTCCACTGGTGATGGCTGGTGGCGGTGAGTTGTCCAGAGTCTTCGGTACAGCTGTAGTAGTAGAGAGCGTAGGACAGTGTGGTGTACAGACCGTGTCTGATGCAGCAATGATGGCTTCAAGAAAGCCCAGCGATGTGAAGGATGGGTGGAGACAGGTGCGCAAATTGTATGCGCAATGGACTCGTCGGCACAGGTCCTCCTCCACATTGCGTTCTGCAGCCAGCTTCATGTACCATTCGTTAACGTCACGGCCCATTGCATCAATGGCTTCCTGTGTAGTATTCCGGTGTAGCACCATTCTTGACACCAGGCACTGACGTATGTGGAACACATTTGATTTATCCAGTCCATGCTCCCTTGATGTTAGAAATTCCTCAGTCCTGTACTCTGGGTCCAACGAGCTAACGCTCACAGCAGCTGCCACAAGTAGATAGTATGTTGCCTGCATCATGATTGAAGGTCATCCGCCGATGCACGTCCATTTATAGCCTCAATGCTCATTAATTCTTGGAAGTAATCATGACGTCACTGCTGTCCATGACGTCATCATCACTGCTGTCCATGACGTCATCATCATTACAAGCCCGCTTTGTGGGAGGCTGGTCTTCATCACTGGAAGTTCTTTTGTTACTGAGCTGATGGTGCCCAAATGCCATAGTGCTGATGCCATCATCCATTATGCTTCGTTTTTCATCAGCATTGCTAAGGGCCTTCTTCTTTTGCACAGTCGTCATGATTTGGTGTTTTCGTGTGCTGAACATGACTTGCTCTCTATAGATCGCCTCATCTCCATAGAGGCAGTCCAGGTAGTCGTGGAAGCCGATGTAGCGTTTGGCATCGGGATGATCCTTTGATAGCTCTTGACCCAACACAGGTCGCCGTACTCCCTTAGCCTTCTTGATGAGTCCACTCTTTGCCTGGCTAGGATCAGGATTGTAGCATCGACAGGCGTACAGCTTGGAGCGCAGTCCAACATACTCGTGAGGAGCTCTGGCCGAATACTCATCTTTGAACTTCCCCAACACCATTTTGTTTGTATGAGAGTAGCAAGGATGGTCGGTTGGGTATTCTGACGTGTCAAAGATATCTCGCAGCTCCTTGATGTTGAGTATATCCTTGTACATGTCTTCTGTCTCAACCAGGTAGAAGAGGCTGTCTGTGTCCTGGTACAATAGCTTGAGACGATCGTTGTAGATGGGTTTCATCACATCATAGTGGAATTCGTACATTAGGGTTTTACTGATGTCCAACACAGATAGTCCAACGTAAATCGGTTTGTTGAGATTAACTTTCTCCTGATGTAGGGTCACTGCACAGATGTTCTCCCCAAAGATGATTCGATCCTTGAATGATGGTCGGGCTACAAGCTTCTTTAGACGGTTCTCACAGTTGACCAACTCCATGTTCATACGCTTCCTCACATTCTCCATGGTCTTGCCAAAGACAGCGTTATTCATTAGTTTGAAGAAGTTTTTCTCAAACTTATTCTTTGACTGCTGTCTGAGACTGGTATTGAGCTGGATGTAGGAAGCTAGGAAGTCGGTCTGCTCAAATCTCACACCTCGATGGACCTTGGTTATTCTCAAACCATGTTGGACAGCTTGTTTGAGAAGACGGTAGTGGCAGACGTAGCGTGTATGCGAGTTCAGTGTTGTCATCAGGCGAACATATCCAGATTTCTGCGTTTTCCGGTTTTCTGGTAGGAATGGAAACTCGTTGTGTAGATCATGCAGTTCGGCAGGGTACTCCACATCAACCTCGAGGATGTATCCAATTTGCTGTCTATCAGCAACACCTGCAATGTCTCTGGTCACTGCCTCCAGTTCCTCTTTGCCCATCCATTGGAATTTCCGGCAAGGAAGTGGATTGCTCATTGCCCAGCCATACAGGTTGTTGGCGTCTGTGTACAGGAGGTAGGATGTAGGTTTCTCTGGATCCACAGGCGCCCCAGTATACTGGTTGTTGGCAATGGCATGGCGGTGAATGCATGTGGTGATACCTCCTCTGATACCTCGTTCAATAAGCATGTACATGTCGTAGTCGGTCAGCAGCTCAAGTTCCACCTTTGTACTTTTGAGCATAACATCAAAGGAGAAGCCTGGTGATGTGAAATAATGAGCACAGTCCAGATCGTATGTCCTCATGCACACGTCTCTAAAGCTTTCAAATACATCAGCCAGCAGGAGCACATCTGATTTTAGATAGAGATCGCTGTACTCTCCCAGGGTGCTACAACTGAACTGGCGCCAGACACATTGCGCATGTACATAGTCCTCATCACTGATACCGCGATCTGTTAGCCTACTGTAGAATACATCTTTTGGTGGCAGCGAAGTTTCCTCCAATCTCTCCCATGAGTTGCAGTACTCGTACGGGAACACACCTTTACGGGACACAAGAGCCAGTTTATCTCTAAACTGTTTAGAGGTGTGCACCAATACATTGGCAAGATCAGAGGCATTCTCAGCTGTCTTGACAAGATTCGTTACCAGGTTGTCCAGACTGTCGGGTGTAAACCGGAATGTGTCAATGAATCTCAGATGGAGTCTCTTTGAGATGTGCTTGGTGAAGGATATATATTTTTCAGATGTGTTTGGAATAACTGAAATTTCAGATTTGTCAGATCCAAGATGAGGAATGATCAAGTGGGTATCATAATTTGAGGAATTGTGGAGGAATACAGGGATGTAGGTTTGACGACGTCTCTGCAGGTTGCACTTGTTACATAATGCATTCCGGTACAACCCAGTCATATGACAGTGGTCCCGAACCTTGTCATTGGTGAACTTCTTGTGACAAGCTTCACAGAACTCAACCGCATCAAAATCTACCTTTTGTTTGTCAGAGAGCGGGGACATCCTTGTCTGATGACATTCAATGGCTTCTGCAATATCGGTTGCAACCTCAGTCAGTGTCTTCATGAAGTGGGCAGCAGCATCTGGTCCACGGTACACAATTGGGTCCTGGGGAATGAGGTTGCTGATGGTGAGCCATGAGGGGAATTGTTGTTTATCCCTCACAAAGTAGAGGCAATAACTCATTGCCTTATGGTATTGGAGAACTCTTGTAGCCTTTCCAATCCATCGCTCTGGGGCTCCACCATCTTCCTCAGGAGTGGGCTGCTCCAACAAACACTCAAAGTCTGCATAGGCAACAAGTGGTAACCTATACTTGTTCAAGTGCTTTTCAAACTTCATGGTAGGTGGGCTTCCATCATCATTGGGCTTGGGCATCACAATCCTTGCTGTCCGGTTCTGGGCGCAAAACTCTTCATGCTCCTTCATCCTGCGCTCGCCTTCTCTGCTGAGGGTGTAATGGGTGAAACAGCGTCTGCAGATGATAATCTGTCCTCTACGTTTTGTCAGCTGGGCTCGCAGCAACTTTTCAAAGTTCTTTATCCAGCAGTAGTGGCTATTCACTTCCAAGTCATCACCATCCGCTGTTTCACTCTCACACTGCAGGAGTAGATCAGTATGGTCGGCCTTGATTTCCTTGACAACTCGTCGCGGGAAGATGTTGTTGTCGGCATCGATACCATAGACATTGACCGATACTCTGGGATTGTTCCTCTCAAAAGTATCGATCTGGTTGATGGTGGTGGGGAAAGACAATCCGGA
Organism: Conomelus anceps; assembly: GCA_948455865.1. Lineage (NCBI taxonomy): Eukaryota > Metazoa > Arthropoda > Insecta > Hemiptera > Delphacidae > Conomelus > Conomelus anceps. The sequence goes on along the minus strand of OX418220.1, from coordinate 71,101,468 downwards.
AAAGTTGTACTTGTCGGTCAGCTGGTAGTACCGGTCATTGACCCGCTCTGGATGTGCTCCTTGGACATGCTTGGCAAGCATGGCCCACTTGAAGCACTGCTGGTCCTTGTTCTTTGGGTTTATCACAGCCAACCTTGCTGCAATCTTGGTAGGCAGCTCGATGTATGATGATCCAACATTTTCTGGCATGCCGCCTTGACAATGTGGGTGAGCTCTGTGATGCTGACCACCGAATAGTTGGGCGTCTTGAAGGCCACATCTTGGAACTCCTCCTTCTCCTGGTTCTGCTCATCGAGGCTGCTTTTGTAGTAGGTAGCCTCCAACACCAAGTTGAATTTCACAGTTCCATGATGCAGAAACTCGTTAGAGATGGCCGTAATGATTCTGTCCTCAAGGCTGTTGAGCAGGGAGTGGAAGTCCTTGGCTGGATCATCCATGCAGTTGTTGTTGTAGAACAGGGTGCGGAGGCAGGAGTTGAAGGTGTCCTCCAGCACAACAAACTCTCCCTGAGAGCCCTCGGTCATCTGGCATCGGCTGGCCTTGTTCATCTGAAACAGATAGTGCATTTCCATTAGTAAGCTGGTCACATAATTGCTCCACTCCCCACATGCCCCTCCCCATATGCCCCATGTATGACTAAGTCCTATTTTCAAAGTAATAAGTCTAGAGATCATTCCTTATAGTCCAGCAAACTTCCCACATGCCCCTCCCCATATGCCCCATGTATGACTAAGTCCTATTTTCAAAGTAATAAGTCTAGAGATCATTCCTTATAGTCCAGCAAACTTCCCACATGCCCCTCCCCATATGCCCCATGTATGACTAAGTCCTATTTTCAAAGTAATAAGTCTAGAGATCATTCCTTATAGTCCAGCAAACTTCCCACATGCCCCTCCCCATATGCCCCATGTATGACTAAGTCCTATTTTCAAAGTAATAAGTCTAGAGATCATTCCTTATAGTCCAGCAAACTTCCCACATGCCCCTCCCCATATGCCCCATGTATGACTAAGTCCTATTTTCAAAGTAATATTGTATGACTAAGTCTAGAGATCATTCCTTATAGTCCAGCAAACTTCCCACATGCCCCTCCCCATATGCCCCATGTAAAACTAAATCCCAAGATTTTTTTGACAATTTTTCTAAGTCCTACGATTTTCGGAAATTTTTCCAAGTCCTAAGATTTTTTGAAGATTTTTTCAAGTCCTACGATTTTTCGGAAATTTTTCTAAGTCCCACGATTTTTCGGAAATTTTTCCAAGTCCTGAGATTTTTCGGAAATTTTTCCAAGTCCTGAGATTTTTTTGAAAATTTTTTCAAGTCCTGAGATTTTTCGAAAATTTTTCCAAGTCCCAAGATTTTTCTAAGTCCCAAGATTTTTCGGAAATTTTTCCAAGTCCCAAGATTTTTTGAAGATTTTTTCAAGTCCTACGATTTTTCGGAAATTTTTCTAAGTCCCACGATTTTTCGGAAATTTTTCCAAGTCCTGAGATTTTTCGGAAATTTTTCCAAGTCCTGAGATTTTTTTGAAAATTTTTTCAAGTCCTGAGATTTTTCGAAAATTTTTCCAAGTCCCAAGATTTTTCTAAGTCCCAAGATTTTTCGGAAATTTTTCCAAGTCCCAAGATTTTTTTGAAAATTTTTCTAAGTCCCAAGATTTTTGAAAAATTTTCTAAGTCCCCAAGATTTTTCGGAAATTTTTTCCAAGTCCTAAGATTTTTTGAAAATTTTTCTAAGTCCTGAGATTTTTCTAAGTCCTACGATTTTTCGGAAATTTTTCTAAGTCCTGAGATGTTACAAAAATTTTCTATGTCCTAAGATGTTTCAAAATTTTTCTAAGTCCCGAGATGTTACAAAAATTTTCTATGTCCTAAGATGTTTCAAAATTTTTCTAAGTCCTAAGATGTTTCAAAATTTTTCTAAGTCCCGAGATGTTACAAAAATTTTCTAAGTCCTGAGATGTTGCAAAATTTTTCTAAGTCCTGAGATGATGCAAAATTTTTCTAAGTCCTGAGATGATGCAAAATTTTTCTAAGTCCTAACATTTTTCTAAGTCCTAAAATGTTTCAAAAATTTACTAAGTCCTGAGATGTTACAAGCACTTGTACTTACATTTTAATCACTACTGAAGATCTGGGTGAATTCACAACAGAAGGTCTGGGCTATAGTATAAGCACTCGTCCGCGTTCACTGAGACACTATGACCCTACCAGCAACTGATCCCCCATATATACTCATGCCAGGTCCCCACCCATGGTCCCCTGACCTTGGCCGATCGGTCGGAATTTTTTCGGAATTTTTTCTAATTTTTTCTAATATTTTTTAATTTTTTTTTTTTTTTTTTTAATTTTTTTTTTTTTTTTTTTAAATTTTTTTTTTTTTTTTTTAATTTTTTTTTTTTTTTTTTATTTTTTTTTTTTTTTTGGGGGGGGGAGGGGGGGGGGGAGGGGGGTTGTCCCAAAGGTCTCCAAACATACCTACTCTCAAGTGATGTTTACTTTCTATTTTATTATATTAATAGGAGAAGCTATTCATTGTATTTAATATGACTCATTTATGTTAAGTTATTTCCACTCATTTTAAGTAGGCTACATTACATTATTGATTATCCTCACGTCCGTGTTACTAATCATGAGTCAAATTAACTATATTTATTCATGTTTGTAAAGAGTAAATACAGTCTATGTCTCTAAATTTCAAGTGAAATAAAAACATATTCTAATCTCCTAGGTCGTTAATTTTTGGTTCCTGATTTTGACACGGATTATTCCTTGTTGCTCCTCCCACCAGTGGGCGTGACTTGTTAGGGCCTTCGACCAATCACAGACCTTCAATGAAGATCAGCCTGTTAGTGGCACTTTCACCCTCAGCCAATAGTATCATTCTGCGTTTAGTATTTATATTAAGCTACTCTGTACTTTAGTTTAAGTTTCTTTGAGATTGATAATGGTGTAGCAACCGAAACTAGTATCTCATGGTTTTCAATAAATGTTGTAACAACTTTTATTATTCATTATGGATACCTTCCCCAATATTACCTTCGCCACTACAAAGGAAATCAAATCAAGTTAGTTGCATTGAATTAGTTGAAATAAAACCAATGTGTCAGACTGGTAGAAGTTTCAAAAGTTGAATAAATGAACTTATTAGAGATTGGTAAATCCCAAAAGGAGACTCAGATCGATATCTTCCACAATATCACCTTCGCGTCTACAATGAAAGAAAAATGTCATGACTATATATAAGTGGATAGTTATAAGTGGGTTCTAGATTGATATTGTGGACCTCCATAATAAAAATAAGTTGAATTGACAAAAATAGAATGTCATTACTGTAGCCTCCTGAGTTCACTGTAACAAAATGTACAACCTATATCCTACCTAGTCAAGAATGGAAAAACTCAACATCAAACAGCTTAATCGACAACGGTCACTGTTGAAGAAAATTAAAGATATTGCTCGAATAAAGTTTCCAATTTAAATAATTCACAAAGAATTGATAGATGTAAAAACATTGTGAATGAATGAGAAATGGGAGGAGAAATGATGTAAAATCACTTCCCGGTGGTTCGGAACCCACCTTAAACTGTAGGTCCAACTCATCAATCACCATCATCCAACTCATTACCCACGCACAGGTCTCAGACCTATGTGGGCTTCATCCTCCAAAAAAAAAACTTCATAATAATTAATTAAAGTTCGATTATGCAGCGTATACTTGAATAGCTTTCTCCACACAAGGAAATGAAATTAGTACGATTATTTGCTATACGTTTCTACAACTTATTCCATTGAAAAAGAATCACATAAGATGAAAATCTATGAGTATTTTCATATTTTATTCATTATCTAATTAATATTATTACACATCATCTATATAAATTTTCTACTTTTGTATTATTATATTTGCTTTTGTTGCCTGGCCTTTTGCTAGTGCTGATTGTTGTGCTTAATTTATACATAGATTCATGCTCATTGTTATTTGATACAAATGTGTAAAACTTAAAGTTTAAATGGAGTTTACCGTGTATGAATAAATAAATAAATAAATAAAATGAGTTCTTTGTACTTGTAGGGCTTGCCATTTTTATTTTCCAAACTCCGAATGATTATATGATTATTTTTAATGTGGGGCTTAACATTTACATTCTTCAAACTCGAAACTAATGGATAACTTATATGTATAATTCTCATTCAAATTGAAGGCGAATTATCCCCAGCTAATATTGAAATAAATAATGTAGGAACTTTATTCCAAGCTAATTCATTCTGGTTACCTAACTCACAATTAATGAATAAATCATTCGTATAATCATCGCTGAAATTGAAGCCAATCTATTCTAAGCTAATCTATCCATTCATTATTCTAAAATGTAACCATAAAAAATTAATTTCCAGAGGACAGTGATATAGAAACAGCCAATCACGGCTACACACCTACGGCTACATATATCATAATCCAGATCAACAATAACATCATTGTGAATTAATTTAGGGGGGGGATTTAGAGTTCACATATTAATATTCTGGTTATGCAGGTTGACTCACGTGCGTGAAATCGACGAGCTGCGTGACGAGCGTGCCATCTGACCTCTGAAATTCGAGCGTCACCGAGTCTTCGCTCACGTTCGAAGATATTGTCTCTTGCACAACATCACCACCCTGTAAACAGACATCAATAGTCATGAATACATCTACAATATAATTGTCATCTGCTATCGAAACTAGCAGTGAAAAACTCAAGATGGAATCACAGTAAGAAAAATATAATAAAAAATAGTTTTAAAATAGATTTAAAAAAAGAAAGATAGAATAACTTTATTTTTTTATTGCGGATGATGCCCACATGAGTCCGAAGTCTTGTGCGTGGGTAATGAAGTGGATGGGTGAATGATGAGACACATCCATGGCTGAATGAGATTCGAACCCAAGGCTGCAGGAAACAAATTTAGCCAGAGCCTTATCTTATCACAGACAAGCGCTCCAACCAACTGCGCTACCAGAGCCAAATATATGATTGTTGTTCTCAAAAAACGAGGCTCCTATGTCCAGATAACAATTCACGGTTGACATATTAAAGTATAGGATATCCATCAAAGTTCATACACAATAATTCACGGTTGAAATTAATGATGTAAGTGCAGGATCCATGAGAGTTTATGATGGGCTTTATTAGTCCTCCAAAACGCAGGGAATATACCTGAAAAATGGCTTATGATTATAATCATTTTTCAATTAGTAAAAAGCTTTTTGGATTTTACGTAAGCTACATATCAATACGAGAGTAGGTGCATATAAGTCACATATTTTTCAATCTCCATTGAAAGCTTTTCATGATTGAAATCCCTCATTTTGAGGTTCATAACTTGGCAGGTGTATAAAAAGGCAGAAACCTGAAGATTTTCAGTTTGAATCTTCTTGATTCTAATGAATGTTTTAGATTTTCTGATCATAGAATAATATCTCATTTGAATTTATGTAGTCATGTAAAAAATAAGGAAATTAGAAGAAAAATGTCATGTTCATTGTGTCTATTCTATGTTTCCATGAAAACAAAGGTGAGTTAGGTATGTGACATGTTTTGATAATCTAATTACAGCTGCCAATAGAAAAAATAATAAACTCCATAACTGCTTCCATGGAAACGTCTTATTTGAAGTCGTAGAACAATAAAAATAATCAGTGAAAGATTATTATCAATATAATAATATATAAATGATATAATCATACATCCCAATTTGTGTGTGGAAGAATGTATGAATAGATAAATAAATAATGGTGATGACAAGCTATTGGAGAAAACCTATCTCACCTATTAATTACAGCTTGATCCATCTTTCAGAACATATAGTGGATTTAATGTGTAAATGGACGAGCAGTTGGTACAGGAAGGCGTGACGTAAGTTGATGGGACGTAGAGTGTTGCAAGGTGAGAGGGATGGTAGCGCATGCGCATTGATCATGAATACATACTTCTGCTCATTCACTCATTTGCTCAAACACACATTAATCCTACTGTAATTTTCCTCACCAATAAAGTGACTTCACTGGGAAAATATTTACACAGATTGAATGTCAATTGAGATCCTGACAGAATATAAGCCCACCTATTTGAAGTAGAATTAAAACCATATACTGAATAAACGGGATGAAATAGAAAGATTATTTCTGTTTCTAAAACAGGAAGGGTAGATTAATTTGTGCTTTAATCATCAACTGTATGTTCTGTATGAATTCTGAATATATTTCACGTGTTTGAAAGCAATAAAAGAGTGAATTAAAATGGATAAAGATTTTCCAATCTCCATTAAAAGCTTTTCAATATTGAAAATCCCCATCCTGACGTTCATAATTCAACTGAAATGCTACTACAATGGAGAACCAAATATTATTGAATCGCTCCAGATAAACTGCTTACTTGTTCAGAAATTTCCCAATATTCGGGATTAGGTATTGAGAAAATATTTCTGTTGAAGAAAGATGTTTGGAAGTCTAGAAGGAGGATGGGAACAAGAGTAGTGTTCGAACAACCACAACTCAGAATGGAAGCTTTTATTGTAAAGTTGTAACAACGAAAGCGTTTTAATTTCGTTGAAATTTATTAGAAAGTTTTTCCTGCAGTCGCAGACAAAAGTATTTCCTTATTGTTGGCTTTTTCAGTTGAAAGCAGACTTGTGCTCTAAGAAAGAGCGAGCAAGGAAGACAGATAGAGAGAGAGAAAGAGAATGGGAGCAAGAGAGAGTTTGTGAAGTGGAAGGATGAAGGGGAAGATTGAATGAGATGAAATTGTCGAGAGTTGCTTTGTTTACATACAGATTCCAAACCCAATTCGACTTTGTTTCTTAGGGACTGGGAATTCCTGGCACGAAACTCCCCTCCCGTTTTGAATTTCCGTAGAGCACACACAAACACACACAGGCAAAGCTTCAACTGGAAATCTCCTTTAGCACAAGAAACATTATTGTAACCAATAAACGTAAATTGGTCAAATTCTTTCTCTATAATTCACCCTAACGTTCTCTTATTGTGCAGTATCGTTCATTAGAACGATACTACCCTGATATACAACTTGAATTGGAATGGTGTTTTGATTGAAAATACAATTTTTTTATCGTTACTCACTGCTAGAACTGGATCGTTAATGGAATGTAAGAACTGGATCGTTACTGGAATGCAGGAACTGGATCTTTACTGGAATGCAGGAACTGGATCCTTACTGGAATACAGGGATATTTCGGCTCGTTGTTGATGTAATTTCTCATGCTATGCAAGAGTTTCTCATGTAAACTCTCATGCAAGAGAGTATCAATTGAATTAAACATGAAATGAATTGTGGAAGAAGATGAGTCAGGGCATAGTGAGAAGGGTTTAAAAATCTTATAAATCGAATAAGATGAGTTTGATAGAGGTATTTTACAATACATTGTTGAGTAGCATAGATAGGATTAAATTGTACCATCATGTCTGAAAATTCGAATAGCTCAGATTTTTCGGTTTCACTTTCATTGAACAAACAAAATCAAAATAATCTTCTCGTTTTTAGACCGTTTGGTATCAATTAAATAGAGATTATCAGAAAAAATTATAGTTTTTTAAAATTAAATTTAAATTTGATTAAATTCATCAATTAAATCCACTTCTCAGAACCAATAGGCGAGCTGCATAGTTTAGAAACTAGACTGATGTTCACAAAAAGTATCATTAACATTCGATCTTGTACAACGATAGTAATAACTGAATTGAATTGAATAACAAGTAATTACTGAAAACGTTAGTTTCGTGTGGTTTATATACACAGGTCGATTACGGGTTGACCGGACACTAATATCGATATAACCAAGTTACTTGTACTTTAAAAATTATCTCAAGAGGTCTATTGCATAGATCTCTGCAGACGAAAATTACTTATAGGGGGATTCTATAAAAATCCACCAATGATAATTCAGATAATCGAATTTTCACCAGGTTTGGAAGATCAGACACGAGGAACAAACACAAGGATTGAAAATGGTATTATTGAAGAGAAGACATGATTTATCTTTCATCCGCGAAGATAGACGCCATAGACGCTCATTAGAAGCATCTTGTTCTTGCGATGATTTATGAGCAAAATGTGCCACCAACATTCATTAAGACCAATTTCAATTCCAATAACGACAACCCCACTCTTGGGATGGGATGGAGCAAGAAAAGCATGTCACAAATTCAACATATTTATGACTAGCACCTCACCCGGTCTTGCCCGTGAATCCGGTATGCAGTTTCACTTTTGTGGTAGATAACTACGGTAGCGCTCACAAAGTTACGAAAGGCAAGTATAATTGCAGTTTTGCTATCCACACAGTTCAGCTGTTTGAAAAGAGATATGCACAAATAAGCTGTGTTTTTCGACACTGAGTAACTAGAAGCTACAAAACTAATCTGTTGCTTGGCTTGTGACATATAAGTGTATCATCTTTCATGGTGACTTATCATGTATCTGTTGCTCTATGGGTTTCCTGCATCTAACCCATTCTCCAAGAATTCTTAAATTCAAACATCAATTTTGAAAAAGGTAAATAGAAATTCAAACAAGAAGAGACAGACTGATAGGGCACATATTACGCCGAGACCATCACATCGTGAAATACATGATAGAGGGCATGATTGAAGGAAGAAACCCACGTGGAAGACCAAGGTTGTCTTACTTGCCTCAGATCATGAGAGACATGGGATGTGCATCGTATGTGGACCTCAAGAGAAAGGCGGAGAATAGGATGGAATGGCGAGCTGCTGCAAACCAACCCCAGGGTTGACTACTAAAGAAGAAGAAATAGAAATTAGAAATCGGGCAACGGAATTGAGTTTAGAGTAAACATCCCATGCTTTGCAACGAGATGTTTAAAAAAAACATGTGATATATGGATTCCAACTGCCAATGCCAGTACAATTCCAAAAAGGGGATTAGGAGCTGCAATGTTAACACAGAACATACGCACTGCTCTGGCTTGTGACTTAAACTTTTTCGTATCACAGTGATGTATCATCTGTTCTATAAGCACCATGCATCTAAACACATTAAAAAAAGTGATCGTACCTATAAGTGAAATTTGAACATTAATTTTGAAAAGACTGAAAGGAAAATCGGAAGTCGGGCTTCGAGGTGTACTGAATCGAGTTTAGAGGGAGCCAAGTGCCAAATTTAGTGTTCCAAATCGTTGCCGTTCTTGTGAAATCCGTAAGACAAAACATACGCTCACACACATCCTTAATTTCTCTCTTATTATATGAATTGAATAATGAATAATGAATTTTATTTCCAACCTTAAAAAACATATAATACAAATTGGAGAATCAATATGTATGATTCAATATATGCTTTGGATAGTAGAACAACAAAGTACAGAAGCAAAATTTAGGTTGTACTAGAAAGGTTTCTATGAACTTTAAAGAAGACTTAAGGTAGAAACACAATAGACTAAACTAGACTAAAACTTTTCAAACCCCGCAATGAAAATTCCGATCACTAATAAGCACACTAGAACACATCTCGCGTCACGAATCCTGGAGTTTGCCGACATAGCAGTGTATATATCTTTCTGTCAAATCGTTTGCATTATCATTAAATTGTTTTAAGTTGAACTCCCGCTCATATATAAGGTAGACTTGCTGTCTCACCTTCTTTGAGTGTGTATATTCATATCAGTTTTTTCTTGGTTGGCTTCACTTGCATTTCTTTTTTTCATCGATGGCAATACTTCGTAAATCTATATTTCTAATTTTGTGATGTTATTATTTCTCAAGTTATAAATTATTTGTGAATAGTTATTCATTTCTTGGTCATTTTTCATGTGTCGAACTCTTGAAAATTGTACAATGAATTGAAATGTGAAGTGTTTTTTATTATGTCATTTTCGAGGAATAAAACATTTATTTGTTTGCCAGTGACCGAACGATCAAGTGAGCGTATTCCAATACAAATGATAAAAAGAATATTATTCTACATGAGTCTAGACGAGCACTGTCCTAGTATAGTAAGGTCTAGTGTGTTTCTACCCTATCCTAATCCAAAGATCACAAATCGTCTTACTTGTTAATTGACATCGAGGCAAGAATTTTAAGTCAATTTCTATCAACCATCAGGAGCTGTATTCAGAGATGAGGGTTATTCGTAGTGGTATTAGTGATTTTTCTGTTCTTTTGCCTTTAGATGAGGTTTACTAGTAGCATTACTATGATTTTTCTAATATTTTTAATAAAGTTTCGTTTATTTGGGAGAGTTTGAGTATGAGAACAGAATATTTCCTATGCTGTAAAACCCCAACTAACTAAGCCGCCGTAACATGAGGCATAGAAATGGCGTCGATAGTCACGTGGCGGGAATATGGAAGATGAGAATGGAATGGGAAGCAAGATGGTCGGATGAACGAAAATCGAGCGAATAAATAGAACGGTCCAAATTGGACAGAAGTAAATAAAACTGTCGGGTAAACAAGATTGATGGCGGCCTCCCGCTCGTCCGTCTGTCTGTCCTCCATCGTCCGCCGCTCCGGCTCATTCTGTTCATTTCACAGCTTCTTTTTTACTAGACTACGATTTCCCACGCCTTTACAAAAGTCCAACCTCCATCTCCACTGTACCACTTACGAACGAACTCCTAATGAAAGATTGCGAATGTCAAATGAACGTCAATCATGAAGGAAATATGGAGATGCCTAAATATGCACCGATGAAATGGATGATTTGAGACCATTAAAAACGTAAATAAAATGAGTAGAGATGAAGGAGAATGATCGTCAAGGAACCTACCGGAAACGAAATGAGACGGAAAGTAGTAAGATAAGATGGAATCCAATTCAGACATTAACCATTTATTTATTATCACATGCTCGCAATGAATAGTATAGTACTGTATATATATACAAGATCAACAATTTTTATTGTCATACAACATATAAACATAGTTTTCTTTCAAGTGGAATAGGTTATATTGTGGAAGATATTCTTAATAAATAATTAGACGAAGTCGTCACAAACACATTTATTAGAAATACTGAGATACTAATTTCGGTTGTTACACCATTATCAATCTCAAACAAACTAAAACCAAAGTACAGAGTAGCTGAGTATATACTAAACACGGAATGATTCTATTGGCTAACGGATAGGCTGGCCTTCATTGACGGTTTGTGATTGGATGAAAGCCATAACAAGTCACGCCCACTGGTGGGAGGAGCAACAAGCAAAAAAAAAGAATCAAATCAAGAACTAAAAACCGTGAATTTTTCAATTTAAAATTGATTCAATTCTAGCCTACTTGAGCATTGTTATTCTTTTTTACTTTCTGGATGTGGGAGGAGCAACAAGCAATAATAGGAATCAAATCAAGAACTAAAAACCGTGCATCTTTTAAATTAAAATTGATTCAATTCTAGCTTACTTGTGTATTGTTCTTCTTTGTTACTTTCTAGATGTTCACGGTTTTTAGTTCTTGATTTGATTCTTATTTTGCTAGTTGTTCCTCCCACCAGTGGGCGTGACTTGCTATGGCCTTCAGCCAATCACAACCTTGGAGATCCATTTTCGAAAACGTTCGGCATACATGGTAAGTAAATTCTACTTATTCTTCATAAAAATTTGCAAGTCGTTGAATTCACTTAAAAAGTTAATATTAACAAAGCAGTTTGTCATGGAACAAGAAATCCAGGAATTTCTTTGAGAAGTCGGCATTTTGAAGGTACAGGTGAGAGATTTTGCTAGGCGGATAGGGCTACTTGCTTGGCTATTCAGAATTGAGAGAGGCCATATACACCTGGAAGTGGCAAAAAAAAAGGTCCAGGGATTAAAGGTAGGACTTGATATTTATTGTATATTCCAATCACACAGTCCTTAAAAGCGAGCCAAGTAGAGTATTTTACCTATTAGATATTTTTATAATTGTTGACAACAATTACATACATCAAGTAATATCTTACTTGAAGTATAATTCTTATTATATTTGAATTGTTTGAGAATAAAAAGGAATAAGGTTGTAAGAAAATAAACTTTATACTTTATAAGGATTCTTTCTCTGAGTTACGATCCCCTAACGTTGCCATATAAGCAGAGAGAGAGAGAGAGTGAGGGTATCAAATTTTCGGAAAGATTACAAAATTGAATTTGTGAAACACAAAATACAGAAAAATCTCGCCACCTGCATCTCATCACATGATTCATCTTAATGAAGAATAAGATCGCACTACTATTCTTACTAAACAAACTCATAAATTACATTCAATCGTTCAATAAGTATACATACATAGTATCGGTAAATAATTATGTATAATATAAGATAAGTATGTATAATAGTGCGACACATGCTAGCACTGTATCGCACTATTATACATACTTATCTAACAGATTAGTTCAATCTGAAGACGTTATTAAACGAAAGTCCAAAATAATTGATCTACACCGAATTGAAAAAGGTCGCGGTAGGACAGTTGGGTTCGATTTTAGAAAGAAATACGGCCATCAGTTGCCAAATTCGACAGTGGGGCATGAGCATGCCAAAAAAAGGGAGAAGTGAGTAGATCCAATTTGAAGATGGGAACAAGTGTAACAAGAGCCAAAGCCCAATTTGTTCTATTTTTGCCTCTATGTCGATCAGCGCTTCCGGAGGCCTTAATTGAGGGAGACTGGTTCAATCAGCACCGTTAAGGGTGAGTGAAGAGAGAGAGAGAGAGAGTCAGAAACTCTAGAAACTCAGAGTGTCAGAGTGAGAGTGAGAGAAGGGAGAAACTCTACACCAGTGAACGTTTCCAACGAGCGCCGCAACTTGGCTGTATAGTTTCACGATGCTGTTGGAAAAGGCGATGACCATGAGAGTGAGATTGAGGCGAATGAACTCTGGAATTCAGCTAGTACTTTTCAAAACTTACCGGAAAAAATTACATTTGAGAGATTTTAAAAATTCAATAAACGTTACCAGGACTTAAAATACTTATGGCAACATATTGTTACGGGTTCTATGTCTAAAATAACGCTGACAACACTTAAATTTATCACTCGAACTTTATTTACACATATAATCCACAATACGCACTGATCAGTAACGTTTTACACAAAATAAGCAATTAAAAACAGATAAATCGATTTTGTTCAACTGATAAAGAGTTTTCAATATTTCTGTACAAAAATCAATCTCTAAAAGTTAAAAGGCCGATCTAATATTAAATAATAACTGTACAATAAACTATCCAATAATATTCAAAAAGAAATGTCCAAAAAGAACAATTAACTTAAGTAGCACAAGTCCGTAATACAATAAAAACTATTAGTAGTCCACTGGTATAAATTAATTGAAAAAAAAGAATTATCACTATAGGCACTATACGATAATTAATTATCACTGCAAAACTGTCACGCTTGTTGTCTCGACAAACTGAAATAATTTATAAAGTCTCCCTCTATTTATATAATTTTCCATAATCGAGATATTTCTCGATTTTTCTATCAACTTCTACCGAATTCTAAAATAAACAATCAAGGACCCTTGCACCTTCCACAATATTCAATAAGATTCCATTAATTTCTAATCAAACAACTAGAAAATTCTACAAAATACCAAGTAAACACCATAAAAGTGTCAAAAGCAGAGTAATTAATTGCTTAGAAGTAAACATTTACACAGATAACACCGAGAACCACTGTTCCTTCTTTCTCTCTCTCTCCATTTTCACTACAATATCTTTCCTTCCTGAAAAATAGATAATAAGGAAATAGTGTAATGATAATACTGTATTTTTACAACAGTTTATCTCACCAAGAGAAATGTGAAGGAGATAAGAAAATTCGGAAAAATGAAAATGTAATCCTAATTACTATGATGTTTATGAACTACACGTTTTATCTCACCAAAAAATGTGAAGATCAGAGAAATAAATTTGAAAAACTGATACAGTATTCGTAATTACCATGATGTTTACGAAATACAAGTTATGAATTAGGCAGTGTAGTCAGAAAAGTTATTATCAGCTGGAGTTCCACATTTTATACATTTATTCATCTAATCTCTATCAATTCTTAATCTGGAAATTCACTCCTGATTTTGAGATATTGTTCAATTGGAAAAGTTTCATGAGTCATTATTTACATTAGATTAACTATCAAAAATTCTGCCAAGGATAACGCCAAATAAGACAGTGGAACTATGAGAAGTGTGGAAGCATTAAAGCGAGATGAGGAGAAAGTAGAGAAAATGGTGGACGATAAAAAGGATGGAGGAAGTGTATGGTCAGTAAAAGGAAGGGATGGAGGAGTAGGATCAGTAGATAGTGAACAAGGAAGTAGTGCACGAGCAGGAGGATGATGATGATGATGATGAAAAGGTTGAGGAGTAAGAGGAGGAAAAGGAGGAGGATGATGAGGAGGAGGAGAAGAAGGAGGAGGAGAAGAAGGAGGAGGAGAAGAAGGAGGATCAGGAGAAGAAGAAAAAGAAGGAGAAGGAGGTAGAGAGGAAAGAGGAGGAGAAGGAGAAGGAGGAAAAGGAAGAGAGGGCGGTGGAGGAGGAGGAGGAGGAAGAGGGGAAGGGGAAGGAAAAGAAGGAGGAGGAAGAGGAGGATGAAGAGGAGGAGGAGGAGAAGAAGAAAGAGGGGGAAGAGGAGGAGGAAGAGGAGGAGGAGAAGAAGAAGAAGAAGGAGGAGGAGAAGAAGGAGGATGAAGAGGAGGAGGAGGAAGAGGGTAGGGGAAGGAAAAAGGAGGAAGAGGAGGATGAAGAGGAGGAGGAGGAGGAGAAGAAGAAGGAGGAGGAGGAAGAGGAGAAGAAGAGGAGAAGGAGAAGAAGGAGGAGGAAGAGGAGGAGAAGAAGGAGGAGGAGAAGGAAGAGGAGGAGGAGGAGGAAGAGGGAAAGGGGAAGGAAAAGAAGGAGGAGGAAGAGAAGGAGGAGGAGGAGGATGATTAGGAGGAGGAAGAGGGGAAGGAGGAGGAGGTGGAGAAAAAGTCAAAATTCTCTCGAAGAGGAACATCAAGGTACAATATTATAAAGTAATCATCATTTTATGGACTTACTTTGAAGTAATTTATCCGAAAAAAATGCTTATTCTTCGTTCTAAATAGAAAATAAAGTGAAATTTATTTCTGAAACAATTAAAATAAAAAAAAATAAAATCTTAAATTTTCGGGAAAATTAACTAAATAATTAAAATAAATGAATCAACCCCACATCAATTATCATTTCAATCACCCTTTTCATTTAATTTTTGAAAATTCTCTTTTTTCATTCGACATACTCACTGATCTCAACTTAGCTGACACTATTTCTATAATGCCGGTCGCAACTGAGGGAAAAGTTCTTAACGTCGAACGATGAGATTAGGCGTACAATAAGTACGAAACTATAAATGGAGAAAGTTTCAGCTTGACAAAAGCGTTGTACTGTCAGAATTTAGTAGACCATTGCTAATCACTGCCGAAATGCTGAATAGCGTGATAGAGTTTAGACCAAAGAGTTCTGAAACGAGCAAAAAGAGTGCTACTGAAGCATTGTGATGATCTGTGCTATATTATAGAAAGGGTGGACTGAGAACTTACAGTTGGGGCTGATTTCTTCCAGGAGAAAGAAAAGCTTTAGCTGATCAGCTCTCTTTTTCTATTATTCATTCCACTTCGTTCGACTATTAAAAGTTTTTTCTTCCAGTTGATCGACTCAAAGAGAGCAAGCAAGTCAAAGGCCAAAGAACGTGGAAAAAGCAGATTAATTAGAACGGAAAAACGATTGACTAAAGAGCAAGAAGAGTCGATGATTTCGCCCGCCTTTCATTGTAAGTTCTTGCCTTCGGGCCAGGAAATTTCGTTTTCAGAGTTTTTTTTTTATTTCTGTCCTCCCACTACATACGCTTATCGCAGAGATCAATTAACGACTAATGAGGGAGGATTGGGAATTCCAAATGGAAGACTACTACTGCTTCAAAAACAGGCGATCCAATACCTCAAGCTTTTTCATTAATGAGAGAAGACATTTAACAATTTATTTCCTTCATTAAAGACGATTTTCAGTTTTTAGTTGTTTGCTTTTTTATTGCTGATGATGCCCACATGAGTCCGAGACTTGTGCGTGAGTAATGAGGTTAATGATAATACATATAGATGTCAGATGGAGGAGCGGGATTCGAACCCACGGCCGCTGAAACGACAGCAAGCTCAAGTCCAATTAAATTGTCATATCGCCTCCTGCTCCTGCATATAAGCTTTCATATTCGACAGTAAGCTCAAGTAAAACTTTCTTTTCAAGCTTTCATTTCACAGTTTCACAATACTGTAAGAGAGTTACAATGTTGATACTAGAGAAATATGTTTGGTGTACTCAATCTTTCCTATCTAATAACTTGTAATTTTTATTCAAAAATCTACTTCATCCTCTTTTATAAACACAAGAAACAAGCTACAGAAATATGGGATACATAACAGGACGAAAATCTTGAAGTAGTTTGATACAAAAGCGTGATTGAAAACTACTTTACCAAGTGCAGTAGCTAGAAGTTTGCAATATTTCAACCACGAGTGTTAAATTTGTGTGCCATAACAGCTTTAGAATAATTCACCATTCAATAAGTTAAATCAACATTTTGCGACCAACACTATATTCAACATTTAATTTTCAACATATTTTATCACTCCTAGAATGTTAAAGTACTGAATGCTCTAATTATAAATTGGACTCTATTAATTAGCAGGTTGCCCGATTCAATAAAATCTGGATTTCTAGAATGTGTACCTAAAAATTTAATTCAATAGTCACTATTTTCTTCTCCTCCTTTTCGTTCTTCTCCTTTTTATTTATTTTTCTCCTCATCCTTTTTCTCTCCTTCTTCCATCCCTTACTCTCCAGCGTTAGAGTTTCGTTGGCACATAAGAACAAATAGATTATTATTATATAGTATGGGATATATTGATTGATAGCTTTATTTCCTTCATGAAAACTAACATACGCACAAATTAAACAGTAAATTTAGAAAAAAACCTCCAACAGCATGTGTGTGAAAAACGAGTTCTTGTCCGATCATGTACATGACCAACTTAAGTATTACTTAATTCATTATTACTCGAATAATTATATTTTTATTAGAATATTGAATACTGTATTCATTATATCTCAATTATCACTTAATAACATAATTCCTCCCCAACAATATTTTTTTGCTCATCAATCACCATCATCAGACTCATTACGCACGCACAGGTCTCAGACCTATGTGGGCTTCATCCTAAAAAATAAATTGAATCTTTCGCCAAGTTATTCGTGGGCTGAACTAGTGAATCTCACATCTTTTTCTGCAATACCATTTAACAAATTTCTATTCACGCCCACGCTTGCTTGTTGAAGCGCGAATAAAGACAGACACACACCTACACACATATAGTTACCTACAAGCACGATAAAACACTCCAACGGTATGGAAACAAAAGCGAGAAAGATACCAACCTAATGGCTTAGAAGTGGTTGTGTACAGGAGGAGAGAAACACAGGAGGATGGCTCGTCCAAAGGAGGCCGCAGGTGAGATGAGGAAAAGGAGAAGAAATGGTGCGGAATGAGTAGGTGAAGGGTGAGAGGAGATAAAGATGAGGGTAGGAGAAAGAAAGCCGCGCAAAGTGTTTGATCTAGGACAGGAAGAGAATGGGAGTTTACGAGTACGTGATGCAGTTTGTTTGTGGATCATTCTTCTAGCCAGCTTCCCACACATGCGCACTAACTCACATAGAGCTGGTGAGCTGCTTTGAGCGTGCTAAAAAACGATGCAGAGTGTGAGAGAGAGAGAGAGAGACTGATATAAAGAGAGAAAGTGAGTGAGGGAGAGAGAGAGATCCATCCTAGGCAATAGCGTGGCCTGGCTGTGTAATCGAGATTAGTGTGGCAGTCAAGACCTCCCTTATCGCTCCCTGCTTCAGCTACTTATTTAATCCTTTTAAACCACCGCCTGGAGAGTTAAATCCTATTAGGGAAAAAGAAGAGACGCTAAGGATAGGCGCAAAGAATGTGAAAAAAGAAAAGCTAGTTGGATAGCTTGAGATTCCCTGAGCACCCGCACCGAGACAACCAAGAAACAGGTCAGCAGCCACATTGAACTTGCCTAGAACTGAAAGTGTGTATACACAAGTATATATATAGCTACCGACTTACGTAGGTGCCTTAGTTCATGTATTTAGATCGTACGTTAGAGTACAACCAATGCGACTATACTCTGTTCATGCAAACGAGAGACAAACCAAAACAAAAGTTGGCGTTTGTGTGAGTGAAAGAGTAATGAATAAAATAAATAAATGTTATTGTCGTACACCAACAGGCAATTGACAAAGTCACAGAGATTAGTTACATTTAAATTAAGTAATGTCAAAAAATTCATTAATACAATAAAACAAGTCACTCACACAGTGTTTTTTTAAATTGAACTATATTAGCACAACATTCAACTGTTTCAGGCAGCCTATTATAGATTCTTAACCCTATACTGTTATAGAGCTTAATTGTTTTTGAAAGACGGTGATACGGAATATCAATATGACCTTTCTTCCTCGTGTCTTAAGGATGTACATCACTTCTCTTCTTATAATTATGAATATTCTTTCTAACGTGAAGAGACACGATGAATTAATTACAGTCAATATTTTCGCTTATATAAAGAGAGGTCGGTTCGGCTCCAGATAGTCTAAGCCACACAAGATTCTGATTCATATCAACTGTAGACCAATCGATTAATTTCTACCAGTTCACACTGAGTTCAGTATCACATTTGCTGTCACAGTGTACCGGTTCACTTACAAACTGCGCGTTCATAATTGTATTTCTGTAGTTAATTGTGAATATTAGTCTATAATTGTGAAATTAGTCTATACTCTGTTCACGGTCTTAATGTTTGAAAAGACACTCTCGCACTCGCATCGTTGATTGCATCGTCTCCCCTTTCCGTCAACAGAGTATAGACTAATTTTGTTACTACTCTTAAGGATAAGAACAGTTTAATTGTTAGAATAATTTTCCTGAAGCAATTATTAATTGAAGAGAAAGACGAGTAATTGAAAATACTTAAAAATAACTCTGTGGAAAGGTAATTGAATATTCCAACCTAGTTACAATACGAAGACAAATAAGATACATTGGAAACAGACTTATAAACTTGATGCCATTTGAATTTTTGCATAACTTCAATAACAGAACGTTAAATTGTAAACAGAGGTCTTTCATAAAACATAAATATGTTTTTAAATTGGAAAATTTGAAATGATAGAAATGATGGTTTACGTTTAAATTTCTTTCTTTCTTTGTTTTTATTTTTTCTTGTAAAATATTTTTTTTTCAGGTTTGAACTGTTTTACTCCAACAAATGAACAAGGTTTATCCTTCTGCTGGTTGGTGCCAAATCGTGTAATGTAAAGATACTTTAGGCTATATTGTTATGTAAAGATACTTTATATTGTTATGTAAAGATACTTTAGATTGTAATGTAAAGACACTTTATATTGTGTCAATACTGTTTTATTTGAAAGGTTTTTGTGGCAATAAAGTTTTTGAATTTAAATTGACCAATAAACGTCAATAGTAACTGAAGTTACTGTAGGTTAACAAATTCTAAACTAATATCAATAATTACTTAACTAATTCCTAATAGTTTAATACTCAGTTATTATTGCTGTACAGTTATTAGTTGCAGCTCATTTACTCCATGTTTTGTCTTAAAATATAATAAGGAAAATTTCTCCGTCACCAGAATGGGTGATGTGAATTAGAGATGTGACCAGATTGAGCAAGTCGTTCAAAGTAACTGACTCTTTAAAATGAACTACGAACTAGTAGTTCAAATTCAGAAAGTAGTTAGTTCATTTTTGAGCTGCGTTTGTGTTTTCACGGAATACAGACAACACACCATCTAGTGAGTGCTCTTTGAATTAGCAGAGCAGTGCAGCGGCCTACTATAGGCACTGCTAGACAAGAGCACTCACCTCCCCACTCCACGAGTATTTTCAACTGTGAAGTGAACTAACTGCAACAACAGCTGGCTCACTCACTCACCTCTCTCAGCTCCATGAGCTTTTTGAACTGTGACCTGAACGAACTACAGCTGGCTCAGAAAGCTCGTTGACTAAGCTCTGTGCTCTGGAATATTAAACTGATGACTCAGATTCTGAGAATTGTTTATATTGAGGCGCCAGACATACGACAAGGCTGTTTATTGTTGTGTGTGTATGAGTGCTCAGTGAGCGAGTGAGCGCTGAACAAGCTATGGTAGTGAATGAGCACAATCATTGCTGATGACTCATTTTTGAACTAGTTCAAATGAACGACTCACTTATAAGAGTGAGGGCGATTGAATGACTCATTGAAAAGAGTCATTATTGCCAAGCCTAATGTGAATGGAGTTAAGTATGTTTAGTTACTCATATTTTGAACTTGGTGCTTGAAATTCTTGTTATTTGAAGTGAATGTCAATTGAGTCAATCATAGCTGTTTGTCACGCCTTCCAATTGGACTCCCATCGACTCAACAGGTAAACAGTCGACTCAAGTCATCCAACAGAGTCCACTCACTCAATTTACTCAACGCACTCAACTTTATTCATATCACCCATTATAATATATCATTGTCGAAAATACACGCCCCATCCAAAAATATAAGAAAGGAGAACGGTAAGTTAGGTTTAGTGATAATTCAATTTTTCTATGAAAATATTATAATTCACGTTATTACAGTCCACTGACACTAATTCGCGCCAATTAGAAATTAAACAATTGACAGTGTAGGGACTAAAAATTGAAATGTGAAATTCCAATTTTCCAGAAACAAATTAGATGGAGATTGAAAATTTAATGCTTGATTTAATCAAGTTTTCAGCAGAAATGTTTACAAGTTTGAAGAAAAAAGACAAAAAGTTCAAATAATCCAAAAACGATATAATGCATTTTTTGCAAGTTTCAGAAACAACCTTTCTTCAATTCAACTCAATTTATTTTACTTCACACATATACAAACATAATATAATATTACATATACAGAATATAATATTAAATGATACTACAAGATGAAATACAAAACTACTACCTTATTTTGTTCACTAGAAATATATGAAATAAAATCTTTGATACTATGTGGGTTTATATCATAATTTTTGAAGTTTTTTAGCAAATCTAAATTTTTGGTGCGATTAAACCCCAATGTTTTGGACAATATAGCACATTTGTGAAAAGAGCAGGTTTGGATTTTTGAGTTTGTTTTCACAATTAATTAATAAATAATGAACGGAATGATACTTAATTTAATAAATAATGAACATAATCTTTAAAACGAAATGTATTCTGTTTTGTACCGTGTCATGCAAAGCTCTAGTGCCTAATCAATGAGCAGCAGTTCAGCGCAGTTGTTCAGAATAAGCTTTCAAGTGTATCAGACGAGAGAAATGGCATCGCGAATCAATTTCCTAAGGCGCTAATTAGTAGGCGGATTCTGAGTGAGGAATGAATAGAATGCTAATTATTATTACTATTTCGAGTGATAAATGAACCGTGACGAAAGACAGAGCAGCATTTCCATTGCCTCAGATATACAGAGTAGACCTCATTAAAGGTGGCTTTGCGCCTCGCGGGCCAATGCAAGTCCCTAATTAGAGCTGCTGCTGCAGCATCGATACTCAGAACGTCAACAAACCGGGCGAAAGCCCTTTATCAGCCTCCAGCTAGTTACAGCCCTTACAATTTCACTAAAGCAATGCGAAAAAGGATTATCGTACACCAAGCGAACAAGTCGTCTCGAAATTTCCATTCAATAACAAATTCGATACCAATTAGAATCGAATATTTTACAACTCGTTCACTTTTTAGGCATCAGGTTCTGTATTCAATATCAATAGCGTTCATTTGTGATTCTATCGAATCTTCATAACCGATAGATCGGAGATCGAATCTTCATTATCGATTCCTATCGAGTTTTTTCATAATACTTTATAATATACCTACTATTAATAGAATGATGATCATCGAAGTAATTCAATCGTGGGGAACAAAATAAAAGATAAATGCCGTGTTATCATCAACAGAATCTATATTAATTGCAGAATTTCTTAGACATTGAAATCTAATATATAAACGTCTAGATGCTGTTCTCTGTCGATGAGACTCCAGCGCTGGAGAATAAGAGATTGAAGAAGGCGAGGAAGAACAAGGAAAAGAGGAGGAGAACAAAAAGAAGAGAAGAGAATGAGGAGAAAAAGAAGTGTATTCTTCAAATTCTCATAAGCGATGAAAACAAATTCATTCCGATTTTAGGATTTCTTAACAGTTATAACTTTTTACATTATACTTCTATTTTATATTAATTCATCATAACCTCTTCAGTCCCAAATACTTAATTTGATAGATTTTACTTTTTTCTTGTTTCTTCTTGTTATAGTGGTCCTAGATTGATGGGGGAAAAAAATCACATTTTTTCTACCCCCCACCCTTTCACAAATTGGTGTTCAGCCCGCTAGACACCAAGACTTACCTTGGTACTAATGATATTCTTCATGTGAATACATAGAACTATTTATCGGGAATAAAACTGTTGGAAATGCATAGTTTTTGATACATTTAAACCAATTAAGGAATAGATTTGATTCCAATAATAGATTGCATAAAGCAATTAAACTAATTATTTATTTACAATCAATTTACAACTTATTCTAAATGTATTATTTACAAGGCTTTCCTTCAAGATTTTCTTCTATTTATATGAAATTTACTTTTATTTAGGATAATTATTATAAATAAACTAATTAACATCGTCCAAATTTCATCTTATACTTCTTTTGTGAATTTAACAATGTTATAAAAAAATTATAAATTTAAATAACTAAATTGGAAAATACTGAGTAGAAGTTGTGAGTTGTAAAATCAAGATCCATTTTTTATCCCTCATTGTAAATCAGCTGCAACAATTTAGTTTAATAAATGGAGATATGTAGCAGTCTACGCCATTTTTGAGCTCCCTCAATTTCGATAGCAGTTTAATAACTCAATGAAAAATACGAGGAAATATAGTTTTGTGATGCATATTGTAACACGTATATCCACTGCATAATGCATTTCCGAGCAAGTATTTCTGTTGAATGTGTTCGATCGACACCGCCAGGAAATAGACAATAACGTAGAGGTTTTATTGAGCAAGCAATGACTTCTTTTCGAATAATAAATTCGATAGAATACGAACAAGCCAATAAGCAATGTGACCTATATCAACGCCTTCCGCCCACTCAAACCTTTGCAAGAGCAGCTTGATTTATTGCCATTTCGCTGCTACGGATGCGATAATAATATTTCTGTTTCCGAAATGGGCAAAGAGAAGATTGGCGAATCAGAAATGGCCGAAACACATTTTTATGGCAGCTACAAAACCTGTGTTTACAGCATAACAAACGGTTGATAGGCGAAATTTGCAGGACCGAAAGAGCTGCACTTGATGTTCCCTGACATTTTCAGCAAGAAGCCCTTCTTTTTGGATGGAAGCTCTTCTTCCAAGGTCGGTTCATACAGGGCCACACTACATACTTTATAGTAATATATAGCTGTAGTATTAGTTCATATACAGGGTGGGGGAAATGTTTGGAAACGGCTTAATATTTCATATACAAAGGTGATTTTGCGGTAGGTATGATTGAGGATCCTACTCAAATTGAAAATACTATTTTACTGTGACTTTAAAAATCTGGTCCGCCATCTTGGAACCGCCATTTTGAATGTAACTTTCTTTTTTTAAATAGGAAGGGGGTCATGCGATACATGATTTCAATACGGAATTTTAAGACAAAATGAATGCCGAAAACCGCACATCGATATGTCAACCCGTTTCGGAGATATTTACATTATTAATCGATACCATGATTCAAAATGTGCTTGATGGCTATTATTTAAGATTAGCACATTGTCAAACAGCTGAAGGAAAACAGTTTGAACATTTATTAAAATAATTGGGTTTTAATGTTTATTAGCAAACACTATTAACAAAAAATTTGATAGGTAAGATTTTAATGTACTTATTTATTTCATTTCTGCTTTTCATGGTATCGATTAATAATGTAAATATCTCCGAAACGGGTTGACATATCGATGTGCGGTTTTCGGCATTCATTTTGTCTTAAAATTCCGTATTGAAATCATGTATCGCATGACCCCCTTCCTATTTAAAAAAAGAAAGTTACATTCAAAATGGCGGTTCCAAGATGGCGGACCAGATTTTTAAAGTCACAGTAAATAGTATTTTCAATTTGAGTAGGATCCTCAATCATACCTACCGCAAAATCACCTTTGTATATGAAATATTAAGCCGTTTCCAAACATTTCCCCCACCCGAAATGATTCAAAATGTGCTTGATGGCTATTATTTAAGATTAGCACATTGTCAAACAGCTGAAGGAAAACAGTTTGAACATTTATTAAAATAATTGGGTTTTAATGTTTATTAGCAAACACTATTAACAAAAAATTTGATAGGTAAGATTTTAATGTACTTATTTATTTCATTTCTGCTTTTCATGGTATCGATTAATAATGTAAATATCTCCGAAACGGGTTGACATATCGATGTGCGGTTTTCGGCATTCATTTTGTCTTAAAATTCCGTATTGAAATCATGTATCGCATGACCCCCTTCCTATTTAAAAAAAGAAAGTTACATTCAAAATGGCGGTTCCAAGATGGCGGACCAGATTTTTAAAGTCACAGTAAAATAGTATTTTCAATTTGAGTAGGATCCTCAATCATACCTACCGCAAAATCACCTTTGTATATGAAATATTAAGCCGTTTCCAAACATTTCCCCCACCCTGTATATAGTTTGTACTTGAAAGAACGCTAAATTTTGTCGCTTTGTAGTAAGACTGCAGGCACTTTACGCACTAACCTGCTTTCGATATAACTTAAGGTTTGAATTAAGTATTAAAAGATTTTGAAATGCTGTAACAACTGCACCAATCATGAAATAAATAAATAGATAAATAACCCTTTTATTGCGCAAATTTTACAAATTATATGAATAATATCTGAATTGCAAAGGATAAAAATTATGAAATTTGTAATAATGAAATAATTCAGTTATAAAATAAATCTTGAAATGTTAACTAGTAGGAACTCTAGTCAAAGGTGGTTAGTTGTGAGGGGAGGGGAGAGTTATCCCGACAAGAAGAGCCTCTCTTGAAAAACTGCTGAACCTATCATAACCCAAATAAAAATATGTTCAATTCACTTCAAATTTAAATTATCATTATGGCAGTGAAAGGTAGGAGAAGTGCCTTTTATCACTTTCAATTATATGGAAAGAATGTATTGTTATAATTCGGGAATGATCATGAAATTGAATCAGCCGATAAGCTTTCAAAATTATTGAGATTGTCTTTCATCACTTTCAATTATATGGGAAGAATAAATAGTTATAATTCGGCAATGATTATGAAATTAAATCAGCCGGTAAGCTTTCAAAATTATTGAGATTGAACAATATACTGATACGTTTGACAGATATTAACACTGTTCTTGAACTTCAGGATATCAATAAAAGACAGACAATAAAAGAGTAAAAAACAGTGAGGAAAAGTAAAATGGGAGAAAGAGAGGATATAGAATAAGGGTGCGTGTCAGCTGCATTTTCTGATAGGTTTACCTTGGAGTAGGGGGAATAAGGGTGGTTAGGATGATTGTTTCCAGTAGGAAGGGCGCAAAAAAGATGGAGTGGGAAAAGAAGAGAAGAAATCA
This sequence comes from Conomelus anceps, assembly GCA_948455865.1. Lineage (NCBI taxonomy): Eukaryota > Metazoa > Arthropoda > Insecta > Hemiptera > Delphacidae > Conomelus > Conomelus anceps. Next base: position 71,075,740 of record OX418220.1, on the reverse strand, counting down.
GGAGAGAGAGAGAGGGGAAAAAAGTAGGAAAGAGGAAGGGAAAGGATGGAGAAAGGGAAAGAGGCAGTAGGATTTCGTTCACTAGAGAGTGGGGATTAAAGAGTTGTACAGACCAAGTTTAATACGAAGTTTATCGGAACTTCATTAGAAGAGCGCCGATCGACACAAGCTTCAAGTCTCAATGGGTCGACACTGAGCAAAATAAGAAGTGCAAGAAGAAGAGGAACAGGATGAATGAGAGAGAGAGGAGATTAGGATGAGGAAGTGGAAGAGAATGAGGAAAATGTTTAAGGCGACGAATTGAGCCTCCTCCACAATCGTAAGTTTTCTACCGAACAGACTCAATTCAACTCTGCAAATCCCTCTGTAAATGACTACATTCGCTCGATAAATCCCCCCCCCCCAACTTCTATTCTCCTCGCAAACACCCTATCACCCCCCTTCACCATCACTATCTTTCTCTCTTGTCAAGAGAAAAATAAATTGGGTGGGTTGAAATATTATGAAGTTGGCCGAGAATCAATTACTGGGTCTTCTAAAATTAACTAATGAATCAGAGCCGTGCTGGATCGACAGGCAAAACTGAATTTAATATATTTGTGACCATTTATCAGTTCAAAATCAATTACAGTGCCATCATACTTACATTTTCAGTTTTCTTCAAATATATATCAAGAAGTGCTTCTCATTTAAATGACCATCTTGAGTGTGAATTTCAGTTTAAACATAAACAAAAAAGTTGCTTGTAGAGCTGGTTCACCCCCTGGTACAAATAAATATAGAATAGAATATCATGGAAGATCTGGTTTTACCTTGCGTGATTTACCGCTAAATAAGCTGGCATGTACAGTAGAAACAATTAGTCTGGGCGCACGGCCGTTTGGAAGTCAGCCGTGGCGAGGGGAGTGTTTATCGCTCATTTCTAAAAACATGTGGCCCGTGCGACGCTGCAGATGTCTTCAAGGTCAACTAGTCAACTTTTAACAGGACGGCTAGTAGTGAAACCAGAGCCACGCCCCCAGACTAATTGTTTCTACTGTACGGCGGTCAGACAAGCCAATGGATCTCCTGACCTTAAAATACTTAATTGGACTTTGAATGTGGCTGGTTGCCATACAATAAATAAATAATAATTTTCAGTTTTTGGCTAGTTCCACACATATCCGGCAGTTGGGTAACCGGCGTCGGTTATCCGACCGTGGGAACATTGTATATGTACCGCTTCAAACTAACCCGGTTTTTTGAAATCTAATGATACAATGCAATCTTCCCGGGTAAAAGATAGTTATGTGTGGAACCAGCCTTACACTGAGGACAGATGACTTCAAGCTATCACAACGACATTTGTTTATTTGTTTGCCATCAACATCCAAGGCCAAGTCACACGTGACACCACAAGTGAATATGTTATACTGTAGTTACAAGTGTAACTACTGCAATGCTCGTGTTCTTTTATGAACCGCATGTATAAAATGTTCACATTGTTATGCTAATATGCTTGAGCATTTGCTTGAGACACGGAAAAAGGTCCAAATTGTCATGGAAAATTCTTCAAAATTGATAAATGTTGGAGATTGAATGATTATAAAAATAAATTGACTGTTGAATAGATATTTTGATAAAAATGACATTTTTCAAGAATAAAGCCGTTTAAAAAGAATCAGAAATTTCATTTTCAAACAGGTAGTCCTTAAACTCAAAAGGCTATCATGGAAATAAAACACAAGATAAAATTTCCAAATAGTTATGGAAAATTCTTCAAAGCTTATAAATTTTGGAAATTGAATGATTATAAAAATAATTGGATGTTAAATAGATTGTGATAAAAATGAAATTTTGTGACAATAAGCGTCTAAAATGTTCATAAATTTAATTTTCAACCAGCTAGTCCCTAAACTCAAAAGGCAAACATGGAGATAAAACTCACAAGATAACTTTCTAACTATAGCACTACCAAGAGTTTCACAAGATCTAATGGTAGCATTTTATTTCAATCGCATCAATTAAGCTCACCGAATTTAATGAGAGCCATTTTCTTACAGAAATACCAAAAGATGTTTCCCATTCATTTTAATTAAGCACATATCTTGCAGCATTAAAACATTATGAGACCAGATTATGTCGGGTAATAAGAGAAGTTAGGAGGAAGAGGGGAGTAGAGGAATGGGCTGTGATTAGATACCTAGGAAAAGAGTGAGAAAGATAGATAATGAGGAGAGAGAGAATGAAAGAGTGAGTATATAAAGGGATGAGTCTCGACAGAAGCGTTTATTCAACAGTGGCCCTTGGCTTAAGTTCCTCCCGTGGGATATACCACCTACCATAGCAAGCTGTGGTCTCCCCTAAGGCCACAAACTTCCAGTGGACAAACATATCCCCGGCAATTTCCCAGGTAGCGAGAGGGGACGGGGAATGGTGAAGGGGTGAGGGGAAAGGGATGCGAATACTGCCCTTATTTGCACACAATTATTTTCTCTTGTTTCCCTTAATGGAACCAACGGCGGCTGCCGTCTTGTCTACCCTCGAGCAACAAGAGCTGGCGTGGACTGTCTTGTTTAATTGATAAAATGAGTGCCACACAACGACAATGAGAGGGAAAGAGACAAAGAGAGAGAGAGTGAGAGAGTGGATGAGATTACAGGGGGTGGAAGGATGACTGGAGCAGGCATAATATACTAAAACACGGGAGTCTAGCCCCCTTGAATCGCAATTTTGCGGTGTAGTAGTGGTTTGATATTTACTCCTTACATCTGTTGATTATTAGATTATATCGTGGAGCTGAGAAATAACTGATTCTGAGGTCTCACTCCTATTTGGGAATTCTTTTGAGTTTCTTCTTTTCATACGAGAGGGATTATAAAGTTAATGGTACAAGACTGAATGACGGATTATTTTCTCAATGATGTCAAACGGAATAAGAATAATTTCATCTAGTCCAGATTAATTTGACATATCTAAGCTCTCTTTGCAAATGGATTATTACAAATCCTTCGCAGAGACAGCTATTTTGCTGAATCTAATTTATAAAGAATTTATTGCACTTTGGTCAATTTTGTAAGAATGTAATATCTTGCAAAACAACAGTATATCACGTCATCAGTGCAAAAGACAGTTCATTCGTGAGCTTTTCTTTTCAAACAGATGAACTGTATGGTACAAACAATGTATGGTATTCACTCACACTTTCCAATTTCGTAATTTTCTGATCACTACCATATGTTATCTACCAGAAAAGAAATCTCCAAACTGAATTCCCGGGCAAGATCAGGTAAAATGTTAGTATAAAGTATAAAAAGTTGAACTAGGATGAACGAGGTAACGCAACCGACCGCCATTTGGAAGATCCGTAGTTCGATTCCCGGCATTGACTGGATATTTTTGTGTTGTGGCATTCATCGATTTTCATTGGCTATTTTTAACTTCACTGATTAAACTTCAATTCACATTTCAAGTCTGAATTTCAGTGCTAAATTTCAAAAGTTTAGAAACATTTTGGAGAAACTGAAATGAAATCAATAAAGTGCTTCTTCTTTTAAATTGTACTTCAAGTCTGAATTTCAGTGTTAAATTTCAAAAGTCCAAAAACATCTTGGAGAAATTGAAATAGAATCAATAAAGTGCTTCTTCTTTTAAACTGCACTCTCTAGAAATATCAAGTTATGTATTATGTCAAAAGAAAAACGAAATCTCGCCGTCGAGAAGAATCAAGTGGGAATAGCACCAATAGTCCCACGGGAATGGACAAGAGTAATGGTAACAAACGGTACTATGTGAAAACTTATTAAAAGGAAATCTCGTAATGTAGACTGTTAAAGCATTATTAAAACGAAACCAGTGAAGATCGTCACAGTGACTGGATGAAAGCAGAAATATTACAATAGCAGTAGGTTAAATCACATTTTCAACTAAATTCTGAATGTTCAGCTGTTGCAACCTTGGTATATTTTCTTCCATACACCACGGTAGCAACCTAGTCACTTCTGCCAGATAACCCTAAAAATGTTTAGCAGCATGGCAGCCATTGAATTGAATATAAATTACCTTTTGTTGGCTTCTGGCTTCATTACCTTTGTTGGCTTCTGGATGAATAAAGAAGTGTAAAGGGGGTTGAGATAGGTTATTCTTTTTTTCGGAGGATGAAGCCCACATAGGTCTGAGATCTGTGCGTGGGTAATGAGTTGGATGATGGTGATTGATGAGTTGGACCTACAGCTTTAGATGGGTTCCGAACCACCAGAATGTAATTTTACAGCAGAGAACAGTGTCTTTTTGCTGGCTAATCTAATCGGTCACCGTTACAAACAGGACATACGAGAACGCAGCTGATCTCTATCTGATTGAACAGATACCTGCTACGCCTCGCGGCTATCACTCCCCCCACAATATCACCTTTGCCACTACAAAGAAAATTACCTTCGTTGGCTTCTGGATGAATAAAGAAGTGTAAATGGGGTTGAGATAGGTTATACTTGCAATTCACATAAATAATGTGATATATTATTCATTTAATGGATTTATTCCTTATATTATCTACCGCTTTGAGTCTCTGCTACATAGTATATCTGCTGCATAGAAGCGCACAATAGTTGTGGCAAGCTGGTCTGAGTGGCATATTGAAATACAAAACTGGAATTACTACTACGGTGATTGATTATTTCAGTTATCGATTGTCTGAATAACACAGAGTGGTGCATATTGACGAGCTGCGGCTATAGGACAAGGGTTGGAGAGGGTAAAAGATAGCACGTGAGAGAGAGGCTGTGAGTGGGCAAAATGGCCTATTCACTAGATTAATTCCACACAGATTTGAATATTAATTGAGTAATCCGAGGGCACAATGCACTGGCGAACGCCAAGTCTTGCAGGGCTCGGCCGCTAACATTGAACAGATGCGCTAATTAGAATTTAGATGGCACTATGGATTGAACTGCTAAGCATTTAGTCCTCTAGATGCAGTTGGCGAGATCATCGTTTCAGTCGTATCATGATTTTGTGGCTTATTTACAGATTGTGGTAATGTGCTTGCTTCCTTGCAACTACGGTGTGAAACTGATTTGTGGACTTCCTGCAAGAGCTCATTGCAAGAAAAAATTTATTTATCTTGGAACAATGACTGTTCCAGCTTTGTTCCTTTCCCAGAGCTTACTGTATATAAAAGAAAATGCTCATTTAGGCACTAATCATGGTTACAGAACAAGAAATAAGAGTTCTCTGAGCTTATTAAGGTGTAATAATTATAGAAGAACTCAAAAAACCTTTTTCAAATTAACTTTGACCAAGTATAATACATATACCCTGAATTTTATTAATTCTTAATTTTCTTAAGGAGTGTAGAATATAATGCATGATAATATAAGGAGTGTAGAATATAGTAATGCGACTATATTAATTTGTAGAATTAAGGTTTAGTTTTGACTTTTGTAATTCATTTGATAAGCCTCATATGTTTCTGAAATAAAACATTTTTCTATGCAAGATAACGTTCCACTGTTAGTGATTATTAAAGGTTATTAAATGAAGGATAGTGTATGATATATAAAATTAATAAGTGTGGGCAAACAAATAAATGAATTTTATGGAACATTCCCATAGAATTACGAAAATTATTTTACTCTAATATTTATTCTACAAAAATCTTAGCAAATCTGTATGTGTAGTATATGTGAATTAAGCTAATCTGCACTTTAGTTTAGTTTGTTTGAGATTGATAATGGTGTAAAACCGAAACTAGTATCTCACGGTTTACAATAAACGTGGTTGTGACAACTTCAAGTCTTATTATTCATTACAAATATACCCAAGGTATAGGAATTACACAAGTTATGAAATTTGCTTTTACACTTTCATGACAATATATCATGAACATTATAATGTTCGAAGTAGAGATGGGTCGTACTAGGTTTTTCTGATACTAAGTATTCCGAGTACGAGTACGTTCTAATACCTATTCCAAATACCTGTTCCAAAATACTAGGTAGTATTTTATATTAGCCAGTTTGCCAGAGTAGACGTACAAGAGTACACGTACAAGAGAGTATCGTACTGCGGTACTGGTACTGTTTCTCACGTTAAATACAGCACGAATCTTTATTACTCGTGTTAAATACAGCACGAATCTAATTATTGAGTTGCTCTCAAATGTGCTGTAGCGAAATGAGACGCGGACGGCAAGACCTTGAGACGCTTGAGTAACAAAATACTTTTTAGTACCCGTATACTCAAGTACTGAAGAAGTATTTATACTGGAAAAGTACGCGCGTACGCCATACGCAACCAAAGACAATGTAGACGCATGCGCCTACAATCGAGTATAGTGAATAGAGAGAGAGCGTTAGAGTGAGCGAGAAAGACGGAGTGAGTAGTTGAATAGTTCTATAACGAGAAATGAGCTATTAATAGCTACTGTACAACTGCAAATTACAAAGCTCCACTCCCACTCCGTAAATTGGAGTGGGGACTTGAAGTCGCGTAGTTTACTAGTGTCTAGAAATACTCACAGATATCTGAGTATTTTGTTCTTCGAATACTAGGTGCTAGTCCGTACGTTCAAATACTCAGTAAAAATACCTGTTCCAGTAAATACGCCTCATCTCTAGTTCGAAGTAATAGAGTAAAATATAGCTGACAATACTTCAAAATTTAATAATTTATATTTGATATCAGTGAACATGTAAGTTGAAAAACAAGTTCTTAGATAGTGAATGGTTGACATGTCAACTAGAAACATTGAAGCTGTTCTTGCTGCGACTGCAAAATTAATACAGTACTATCCAATGCAAGATACACATGAATTGTGATTGGAGTTTGAATCTATAAATTGACAGTGAACAGGGAGTGAATGATCTTAGTTGAATGTTGAATCTCTCAATGTTTGACGTGGTCTATTATATTTATGTGGCTGTTGGATTTGACAGATTATGATAAGAGATCTACTTGACAAGTTTCACTGGATGATAATATGTTGGCTGCTATTCAGACTCATCGAACGAGTTAGTTTTCATTCAGACAATGAATGTGATAAGCGAGCAGCCGCACTTTACAAACGCGCGTTTTGATTGCGATTTTCAATAACGCGTCTCTCGCTTTCTGTACATCGCTGACAGCTCAAAATCTACTGATTATGAAGTCTGTCAAGCATCATGCTTGATTAGAATTTCATTTTCGGTCACAAACACTAATTATCGTTTAATCGTTATCAAGTTGATTATCATGTTCATTACAATACCCGAGTTTCATGTCGGACACACGTGATCGAAAATGCTTTGAGGGTTGTAATAGCCTATCATATTCAAAATTTAACAGAGAAATCGAAATGAGAAGAAATAACATCCAACTCTGGGCACATAGGAGAAAAAAGAAAACTAATAATGTAACCTTGGGGGCACATAGATTTGACAAGTCAAGTTTTTACAAGAAACAAAACCTTGGCAGCAACGCTGGTGTAGTCACTTGGGGTTCCTGCAGTCACGAGTTCAATTCCTATTCAGCCTGGCATTATTTGTACATCATTTACCTCATTACCCACGCATAAGTCACAGACTCACGTGAGCATCATCATAAAATAAAATAAGCTTTTGTTAGTTCTCTTCTTAAATCTATGTAAAAGTAGACGTAAAAACTTGTGGCTACTGACAATAAATAAAACCTGGTTAGCCCAGATCTAGTCTCAGAGTTTTCAGGTCGCACCTACATAATATCACAGCATTGATGTAATTTTGTTGACCAACAAACACTACGTGTCGTCCATAGCACGAGATTTTAACCCTAGTGAAAAATTTATTCAGTTTGAAACATTCCCGGGGCATTTTACGCAACCTTTAATTGGTTACGCGGGGTGTAAAAATACCCCACAACGGCAAAAGTAGAAATACATTTCTGTTCTGGGGTTCGCAGCGATTCTGTCATTCTCAGTACCTTCCTTTGACCTCGAAAGTGTCCAATTTTTTCTTAAATAATGTAGCTGCATGTCTGTGTTAGTTTCTTCAATGTCAATGTCACTTTGGAAATTTGGGTCTAGATGTCTAGAATCTGATTACTAACATTCGAAAAGCAATTTGTGTCGTTTTTTGGCGATTTTTCACCTGAAAATGCATTTATTGTGAGAGGTTTTAATTAAAAGGACTAGTTCATTCCCTCTTGATGGAAACATACTCGAATTAACTTTCTAAATGAATTCAACGACTTGCAGTCAAATTTTTATTGAAAATAAGTAGAATTTACTTAATCTGTAGGCCAAACGTTTTCGAATCTTGGAGATCCATTTTCAGAGGATCTCCACTTTGAAAATGGATCTCCAAGATTCGAAAACGTTTGACCTACAGAGTAAGTAAATTCAACTTATTCTTAATAAAAATTGACTGCAAGTCGTTGAATTCACTTAAAAAGTTAATATTGACAACGCATTTCGTCATGGAACAAGAATTCATACTCGAATTCATGGGAGATAATGATGTGAAAATTTGTGAAATGGTGAATAGTGCTAGAATACTTCTCCACCATAAGAATTCAAGTTATTAATGAGTAACTACTGATTATTCTTTAAAAGTGATTGATGTTATGCAGAAAAATACTTAGCAGTAGGTTAAATCACATTTTCAACTAAATTCTGAATGTTCAGCTGTTGCAACCTTGGTATATTTTCTCCCATACACCAAGGTTGCAGCCAAGTCACTTCTGCCAGATAACCCTAAAAATGTTTAGCAGCGTGGCAGCCATTGAATTGAATATAAATTACCTTTTGTTGGCATCTGGCTTCATTACCTTGTTGGCTTCTGGATGAATAAAGAAGTGTAAAGGGGGTTGAGATAGGTTATATTTTTTTTTCGGAGGATGAAGCCCACATAGGTCTGAGACCTGTGCGAGGGTAATGAATTGGATGATGGTGATTGATGAGTTGGACATACAGTTTTAGGTGAGTTCCGAACCACCGGGAAGTGATTTTACAGCAGAGAACAGTCTTTTTTGCTGGCCAATCCAATTGGTTACCCTTACAAAAATTGCTTACTCACCCCTCTCTTTACATATATAAATAGATAGAAATAAAATTGACTTTTATAGTAGCACTTTACAATTAAAATAAGCATATAATTGAATATATACATGTTTAATATACATGCTGATTTTACAGCAGAGAACAGTGTCTTTTTTGCTGGTCAATCTAATCGGTCACCGTTACAAACAGGACCTACGAGAACGCAGCTTATCTCTATCTGATTGAACATATACCTGCTACGCCTCGCGGCTATCACTTCCCTAGGTAGTATTCTTTAGAAGTGATTGATGTTATGAAGTTCTGAAAGACTCCACGTTACCAATTTCAAATTAAAAGCCCCTTTAGCCACTTATATATGTCAATAGTTCATTATTAGATCAGTTGACTGATCTCAAACTTAAAAAACTAATTAAAGACTTTCTTAAATTGTTAAAGTTGTGAGAAACAACGTGAAACAAGTACAAATAAGTTTCTGGTCGCCGTTTGGAAGTGAACGGATTTTACTTCTTTCTTGAACTCCTGACAGTTTTAATGAATTTTAAGCCCATGACGGTTATCTTGCAATTCCTACAGTAACACATATAACAATTCCTAAGTAATCTTATCAGAAGCTTGAGTTTGAGTAATACTCGAGATGCCTCTTACTAAGCTTGTAGCCCACTGCGGTTGTGTGCGGTCGGTAAGAGGGGTTTGCTTACATGTTAATCTCTCATGATTAAGTGGCCTGTCTGATGGTGGGGTGAGGTGGAGGGGTTGTTGGTGGGAATTGGAAGCATCCAATCATCAAGATCTGTGCTCTTGATCTGTGTTCCTGCGTACGTATATAGTCATCCCTTGGGATGCACAGCTATTATTATATACATATATTAGTGATTGCTACTCAATTTAACTCTATTCACAAAAATTGATGCTATTCATCATTATCTAATCACTAACCGGATAATCATTCAGCTGGAATAGAAAATGTATTAGTGAAATCTAATGAAGTGAGTTATTGGTTAACGTTGGAACTGTACCCTTAATTGGAGATTCAACCTATTGAAATGCAATCCAATTCAAAATTTGATTTATTTGCTGCTAATTGGTTACATTTATTTTAATCTGAGAAGGAGAAATTGAGCGCAACCGGCTCTCTCTTTCCCACTTATTATCCTACTGAGCCGATACTATAGAGTTGCATGATGATATTACGTGTATGCCATTCATACATAATGGCACATCAAGTACATTTCCAATTATTATAGATTCACTAGTTCGAGCATTATCCTGATATAGTCATCCAAAGTAATTATCTCGAAGAAATAAATAGATTTTTTCAGATTTCAACAATGGTGATTTGGTCAAAATGCTGTACTTATCAAAGTGTCCAATAATATACAATACATAGTTTTATCTAACTGTAATAGCCTACAGTGTAAATTTTTGTGGATACGAATTTATGGAAGGAAAGATGAGGACTCATGAATTTTTTTACTAATGTATTGCTGACTCCGGAATTTTAATAATTTCAGTGAGCTGGCAGTAAGTTGACAAGAGATATTAGAATGCCTTATTAATATATTCCGCTTAGTCTGAAATTAATTTTTGTAATACTTTACTGCAATTATTTCCACAAAATTTAATACAATTCAAATATATACAAAGTAAATTTCATAACTATTCAACAATACACCAATACACATTCATTGAATATAGAAAAAGTATAAGGATTGAGGTTATTAAATTTTAATGCATTAATAATCAACAATCAGCTGAATACGGCTGAGAAATTAATAAATAAATATCCTAGCCGATACTATAGAGGTGCATGATTCATATATTGGCATATCAAGTATATTACCAATTATTATAGATTTTTTATGATGAATTTATTTACCTTACTAATAAGTGATTATGTTATATTAATAATTATAATAATAACAACAATTATTATTATTATTATTATTATTATTATAACACCCAATTTCCGTTTAGAGTTTAGACGGTCGATAGCCCAAGAGGATTAGATCTGTCAAATATATTAAAATATTAGCAATTTTAATATTGTAACAATTCCTTTACAATAAATCACAGTGCTAGGTTGCAATATGGTTGGAAATTGGAAAAACTTGGTTGGTCCATGCGGATTTGATAGCTAGAAGCAAAAATTCCAGTTTTACTGGAACAATGCGCAAAACTACCTTTATCGTTTCCACTGGTTGCATGTCAGCTGTCTCATGTTTCGACACGAACCTTTTAGCCCTCATTTCCACTATTCTTGTTATCTTTCTCTCTCTGTTTTAGTTCTATTTTAGATAAGATATTTAGCGCTCATTCCCTTCAAGCCCTTATTTTCACCATTCTCATTCTCCTTCCCTTTCTATTTTATTGAGATTTCCAGGCATTTGATAAGCTCTATAAGTCTTCACAGCTGATCTGCATTGAACTGTAGTCAATATTCACTGGAAAATCCCCAGTATATTCTCAATTATTATAGATTTTGATTATAAACTTCCAAAAAATGTCACTCCATTTAAAAAATACAATCTGATCAAAATGAAGAAAGTGAAAAACCCCAACTTCATTCACTACTAACCACGTACATTGTAGCATACAGCTTTCAGTTTACAGTGACATAACAATAAAAAATAGATTTTTTTTATTTCACACACTTATAAATGAAATACAAATATAAATACAATATGAAAATGTACAAAATGCAACTAAAAAAATTTACAACAGGCTATATCATAGTGTGATTATTTCACATTCGTATGATTATTTCAATGTGGAATAAATTATTCCATATACTTCTTCTCTTGACTTTCATCTTTATCTTTAATCTTCTCTATTTATTTCACTCTACTCTTCATCTAATCAACCTTTCTCTTTTACATTTTCTTTCACAGTTTAATCTCATCATTATTCTTTTCTTTCAAATAGATATCAATTTTGCCATGTTTATTATAATATTGATTTTGCCATGTTTATTATAATTCTACCGGTTTACCCGTGCGTTGCAACGGTATTTTAGTTATAGTAGTGCTACCTGGCGAATTCCCAAGAGCCTAGCACAAACCGCACCTTCTTAAGCCGCGTCTCCACCAACCGAACATGCTCGGCGAACAGTGTTCGCTGGAATCAGCTGATGTCGCCGAACATTTTTTGGAGTTGGTTTGGTGTGGACGCCTTCTCGAACATTATGATCGGTGTGGTGGGGTTAGTGGCGGGAACCTGTTGTTGGTCGTCACTGTTCGCTCACAGACCGAACATTTCAATTGAACTCACGAACATGTTCGGTGACCCATATGCGTAATGTTTGCCCGTTTTTTGTATTCGCCAACAATGTTCAGCAGACATGTTCGGTTGGTGCAGACGCGGCTTAAAATGTTAATTTTTGTTGGGATAAATTGAAATGAAATTTTTTTTTTCACCAAAGAAATAATGGATCATTAATAATGGATAAGCTGAGCTTCGATTCACCAGTCATATGTTTCCTACATGACTGCAATGCTCCGACTACACAAGTCTGCAGACAGCGTAAATAACGCCGGTAAGGGCCCACCATATGATTAAAAACAGTTGATTTCTATCAGCTGTTCCTTTCAGGACAGATTTCTCCTTTTTGTGTCCTTCAGCGAGGACTTTTGAACTTCCAACCTCCACAGGAACCATCTCGGGACTATTCTACATTATGCCTGAAAATTTCAATACTGTTAAATAACTTAAAACCCGATCGATGCTCTCGGTAATAAAACTTAGAAGAAATGTATCCAAATTCGCACAATACTTGGTTTTTAAATGTTTATTATTCTGTTAAAAAAAAGTTAATTTAGTTTTTTATAGCTAAAGACATTGTCAAAATGTTTCAATACTGTTAAATAACTTAAATCCCGATCGATGCTCTCGTTTTTCAGGAGAAAGCCGCGTAAAATGCCTTCGGGGCCGTGACAGACACACAGACAGAAATTGAGATAAGACTTGATTCGGCTTCTTTAATGTATAAAACGTAAAAATAACTAAAACATATATAATTCTGATAAATGTACAGACAAAACTCTAATTTTATTTATATAGAAAAAATCATGTTTATCATAAGGTTAGCTGCGCTCTTCGCCTTTCAAAGATTGAAATAAACGTAGCCATTCGCTCTCCTCTTACTTATTTATTTAGCGTATGGCTCATTAAGACACTTAAACAACAGCATTATGATTTTTGGGATCATGTATGATCCTCTGTCTAAGGATGAAATAACATTAAGTTGTATGAGTAACATACACAAACATGAAAAAAAAAATATATATATACACATACACTCAAACATGTATAAATCTATATACAGACATCCAGTCTGTCTAAATAGGCAATCGATTCTGGATCTACTCCTACTTCTATTAGTCGATAGAGGAAGGGCTTGTTCATTAGCATGTGATGTGCGGTTTCTATATCTGCATGAGAGGATCACCTGGATTCAAAAAATATGCGGCTGCTGGTCTCATATAGATGAAGTAAATTAAACAAAGATAAATGGATGAGGTATAGATGAATTTCTATCTTATTTTTCCTGTTTTTATGGCCAGATTAAGAACTCTCGTTGTTTCTATTTAGCTCAAAAATACGATATTGAACCGAGCTCGATATCAACGGTATTGGTGATTTCAAGCGCAAAAAATCGCATTCAATTTCTACTGAAGCATCGTTCAAGAGCGGCGGTATTATTGGAGCTTAGTGTGAGTGTAAGTATATGAGAATTACGCGGCGGTACAGGCTCATAAAAGCCTTGCGGGAACAGTAACGAGTACTCTCAATATTACTTGAAACACGGCTTGCCATTATGGGCCAAACGGCCCTAGTGTCTTGAGCCAGAGCTACTAAGAGGCTCAGGTTTCCATGACGGTAACACGCTCACTCTATCTCACTCTCCACTGCTATTTCTTTACGTCTCTGTCCCTCATTGGTCGAAGTGTGCAAGGCGACCAGGCTTGTAAGTACCTTTAAACCCAGTTAAGACTTTTTAGTATTTAAGCACAAGTTAACCGTGCAATGCCCCGCTCCCTCAACTTGCTCTTTCTCAACAGTATCCTTGAAAATTTCCAAATAACGAATACTGGCAGTCTATAAATTCGGCTCCTTACTCTGACTGCTTTCTACTTGGGAAGGCTATTTTCACATTTTGCATAGCACCTCTCAACGGAGAGTGCTGGTGGAAACCATCTCCATAGCCTCTTGTACATGTGAGAGCAGTAATACTGCTTTATTCAGGTAACTAGAATGAAACCAACATCAGACTACGAATATTCTCGAAAATTTTCTCGTGTTCATTATTCCGCCCAATTAAGGTTCTAAGAATTTAGTTATATCATTGTTTATTTCTTCAGCAGAGAGGAATAGTTTTCCATTCGCCAACACTTGAGTTCTATCGTTAAACTAAAAAACAATTAAAATTAGTTACACAGATTCTTTTAAGTACAGTAGGCAACTAGACATAGCTGGAAGACTCCCAACTAGCATAGAATAAGTCTCCAGTATTAATTGAAAATTGGTGTTTAGGGTGAAGGTGTGAGGGAGCCTCCAGCCACAAACATGCCCCTCTGCCCCGGGCCACAAACATGTCTCTGTGTGACCCTGATTGTAACAATAATTTGAAACCAATATAACTTTCAAATTGGCACCATTTAAAAGAGATAATTTTTATATTTTATTCATTAAAATTTGTTCACAACTTATTAATGAACTGACAATATACGAAAAGTGGGTTTAAATTCTTAGAAAAACGATTCATAAAAGCATTGATTTATTGAATTTAAGTTTTCACTTTACCCAAAGCTTCATTTTAATAAATACAAATATAAAATTACTGTTTTTGAGCCTCAAATCAAGCTTTCAACATAGAAAATTCTAAAATTTTCACATAATGTGCTTTAAAATGGGTGGATTCAAGTTTTTCTAGACATGAGATTAGAATCTTTTGGAATACGATGTTAGAGGGACTATTTATCAAATTTTTCCCGGACCCCTCGCCCTGGAGGGTATTCCATACCCCCAAGCCCTCCCAAATCTCCGAAAACCCCCCCCCCCCCATTAAAATATTTTCGCTACGCTACTGCTGCCTATATTACTGAATTTTAAGAGTCCACCGACAACTACCTCATGAAACTTTAACAAATCAAGTGGTACCTTGATAGCGAAACTTCAGCTAAATGTGTCCCATCTAGTTTGGGAGCAGTCCGCCCACATCGCGGACTTATTACTTCCTATCCTCTTCGGTCCACATTCAGTCAAGCTGAATCGTAGGTTTTCGGTTGGCAAGAACACGCACAGGATCGGACGGGGCTGAGCAAAATGAAACTGGTAAAGAGAGTAAGCTGCCCGCGGGACTGCCAGTAGAGATGTCCCAGAATAAGGTTGTGCCGGTTATAAATTGGGGTAATGGCAGATTGTGTTTGGCCTTCGGGTCAGTCTGCACTCCCTCGGGCGGTCTTTTATGACCGGACACTTCTATGTGGACAACGTAAATCCCGACAGCGATCTCTATCGACAGCCATCTCACTCACTCTCCCACCATCAGACACTCTCTTTCTCTCTCTCGTGATCGACACCCTTTTTTCCATGCTCATCGTAGATTGGTCGCTGTCGTTGAACGTAGATTGCAAGCCGTTCGATGTCGTTCATCTATCTCTTCCACCAGCTTGTGCTCAGTAAAATCGCTCTTCATTTTTCGTCCACTCAGTTTTTGTGGCCATCTTGTCAGCCACCTAGCTGACTCTGCTTTTGCGAAAATTCATTTTTATCAGCTGTCACTCATATAAAAGACTACTGTACATAAAATTCTCTCCAGCACTCCCTTCTATCCTCCACACAGCTGAATAATATTTTTAAATTGTCACTTTCAAAAATGTCTATTTATGTTTTAAATAGTACATTTTTTTGGAGAATGAAACCCACATAGATCTGAGACCAAAGCGTGAGTCCAATTGGATGATAGCGATTGATGAGTTGGGCCTAAAGTTTAAGGTGAGTTCCAAGCCAACAAGATGTGATTTTTTTTAAGGATGAAGACCACATAGGTCTCAGACCGGTAATGATTTCGACGATGGTAGTTGATTAGTAGAACCTACGTGGGTTCCGAATCACCTGGAAGTAATTTTACAGCAGAGAAGTCTTTCACCACTGTAGACTCTTTAAGCACTATCCTTCTACAGTAATGTAAGTTGTCAATTGTACAATCTTCCTAAAAAAATGAATGAACGGCTGGTACAGATTTTTTTTGGAAAGATAAAGCCCACATAGATCTAAGACCAAAGCATGAGTAATGAGTTGGATGATAGTGATTGATGAGTTGTACCACAGTTTTACGTGAGTACCGAACCACTAAGAAGTGATATTTTTGGAGGATGAAGCCCAGATAGGTCTGAGACAAGTACGGTAATGAGTTGGATGATGGTGATTGATAAGTTGGACCTACAGTTTTAGGAGGGTTCCGAGCCACCGCTAGATATCAAATAAATGCTTTTCCACAGAAGTTGTTGTCAGCGTAGTGTATTGTCTACCGGGCGACCAACGAAATACTGATTAAGACGGCAATTGGGAGATCTGTGGTTCGATTCCCAGCATTGACTGAATATTTTTGTGGCATTCATCGATCTCCATTGGTTATTTAATGCAACTATCAATTTCTGCAATAGGGAATGTCCACGGCATAATTTATAGCAAGAATAAGGATTTTATAAATTATTCTAATATTATATTGGCTATTAAATTACTTTCTTTTGATGGGTAATTTTGTCTTTTATACCTTAGTACGGGTTTAGTACGGTTTGGTATGGGCACCTTCTAAAGAACTTACTATATGGGTTATAGGGAGATACTTGTTTGTTTGTTTTGAAAAGACACTGTTCTCTGCTGTAAACCACTTCCCGGTGGTTGGGAACCCACCTAAAACTGTAGGTCCATCTCATAAATCACCATCATCCAACTCATTACCCACGCACAGGTCTCAGACCTATATGGGCTTTATTCTCAAAAAAAAATAAAATAAATAAATTGATTGACTCAACTGGAAATATTTACAGTGACTTTACAGTGACAATCCAGCCGCCGTAATATTGACGCCATTTCATATTTGTTTGTACATCTATATAGGTTAGATATTAGGTTACATTATAAACATATTTTCTTTATGTGACTCTATGACTCTATGCAGTCCCGATGTTAACTTTACTTTCCCTCCAGCGTAGCCTAAATATAATACATCATATGTTCCATAGCACAAACTACATTGACTGAAAAGAGATTGATCTGTCACTGTAGCCAACACTTAATTTGGACACTAAACTGCGGATTGGCTGAATTATTCAATAAGAAGCAAGACATCCAATGTCTATATAAGTTTATTGTAGATAAAATTATGATACAAGTATCAGAATATGAATAATCCCAAATATATAATTTACTTATCATAATTATTATAATATTTGTATATTATTTTTAGATTTTTAGTTGTCAACTTTAAAAAATAAAATGCTCTACTCTAGAGAAAAGTATAGTCAAGGATAAATTATTTGTACTCTACAATGGTTTCGATTACGATCAGCTAGAGAAATGATTCGATCCAATCAGCTATGAGCATCATCCGACCAATGCGAACAGAGCAAATGCGTTTCTAGCACTCTCATCCGATTGATGGAGGCCTCTCCCATCAATCGCCTCTCTGTATTCATGAGCACTTGCTCACACTAAACCTCCACCCCCTCCCCTACCGACAATCCACCCCTCATCGTAACATCACCCCATTGAACCTAAAGCCTCTCCGACAAACCTCCTCCGCTACAAATGTGCATTGCGGTATCTCTCCATTAATATTCAAATCACACACAAATCAATTAACTAAACAGATCGTTGCAAACCCTCAATAAGGCAGATTACTCAAATTGTGGTCACTATTGGTTCTACTGAGGATAGCAACGAAATGCTTTCAGCAATAATCCAATCAGTTCACATGTTTATTGTGTGCTTTTTGAAGTGTATCCAAATCAGGTTTATTTTCCATGACAGGTTGAGTCAATAGGTTGAGGTTCGAAGTAGTCAAGAACCAATTCATAAATCATTTATTTCAATATTATGTTCAGATATATTTCTATTTTTAATTAAATTTATACATCAAAATAATTTGTTCAATTTCAATAAATTATCAGGAACCAATTCATAAATCATTTATTTCAATATTATGTTCAGATATATTTCTATTTTTAATTAAATTTTTCATCAAAATAATTTGTTCAATTTCAATAAATTGTCAGGAACCAATTCATAAATCATTTATGTCAATATTATGTTCAGATATATTTCTATTTTTAATTAAATTTATACATCAAAATAATTTGTTCAATTTCAATAAATTGGGCAGAAAATTAAAGTAAGAGCACTAATTAGAAGATGTTTCATATATTATATACAGTATATATATAATAATAATAATAAATTGACTGAATATAATACATTGCAACCAATACTATAACATAAAATATATGTTTCTTTTGACCCATTCTTCTTCATTTCTTAATAGAGTTTGTGTAAATATATTGATAATAATGATAAATAATGTTCTTCATGGCTCAACTGATTGTTTTGTTGACTACGTTTTGGTTGATTGGATGCTTGATTGGGTGAAATATTGATGAAAATTTGAGTAGTGGGAAAAGAAAAAGAAATTTTTCTTCAAATACTGTCTGTAAATTTAGTATAGGCCTAATATAGAACTCGTCGTTAGCGAAAAAGCATTGCTTGGCTAAAGGCGCCATAGAGAAAATGTATAAATTATGTTGATTAATTGTTATTAACAGGATTTTGGCAATAAAGAATTTGAATTTGAATGAACACAGTTGAAAAAATCATCGCTGATGAATTTAAGATAGAACAACAGCACCGATCATTGATCGCGAACGTGATAAGAACGTTTAATTAGAGCTTTAGCAGCGTAGCATGAGACAAAGTTTGTTGGCGGTAATGATACAAGACGGCGATATTTCATAACAGTCGGGTTGGGTGCAGTGGAAACAAATCATCCATCTTCTTTCTTCACCGCCAATGAAACAAGAGCAAAAAAAAAAAAACCACGCGGCAAGGAAAATATTATTATGAGCGGATGGCAGGGGATATTATGATTAAAGCTGGCCCTTTATTTTCATTTTACCAAATAATAAATTGCCCTTTCACTTCGAACTCAATTCCTCGCCGTTCCAACCCTGCTACCACTCTCCTCTCCACCACCATTCCTTCTCAACTTCTCTTCTTCTCACCCTACTGTATCTACCATACTCCTCTTCTATCCCACTGTGCTACTTGCCAAATTACTATTTATTTTCTCTCTCGCTCACTCAATGCTCTCACCCTTCATTCAATCCATCTTATTAAAAAAAGGTGGATTCATGAAATTTTCAATGAGGCCGTCTGTAAGTATAAAAATAATAAGTGGAGGAAATGAAATGAATGAAAGGCTTTTGGACGGTGTGAAAAATCTTCTACATCACTTCCTACGATTTTAGTTATAATCAAGAACATTATTATGTCTATCATTATTTATCATTAACTACTTCAACGATAACGAAAATGCTAACCAGAAACCCCTATGTATTCACCTGCTTTAAAAGCAAGATGTCCATTCATAATGCCCATGAATAAGTTACAAATTTTTACATGGAGCTTAAGGTAACACGTTAACTTTCTTTGTAGTGGTGAAGGTGATATTGTGTAAGATATGCATAATGAATAAAAATACAAAGTTGTCACAACCACATTTATTAAAAATAGTGGGATACTAGTCTCGATTATACACCATTATCAATCTCAAACGGGTTGAGATTGATAATGGTGTAAAAACCGAAACTAATACCTCACGGTTTTCAATAAGTGTGGTTGTGACAACATCGTATTTTTATTATTAACTTGTTATGTGAATTTAACGACTTGCAGTCAAATATTCATTAAGAATAGGTAAAATTTACTTACTCTGTAGGCCGAGCGCTTTCAAATCCTCAAAGATTGACTTGCAGTCAAATATTCATTAAGACTATTATTAATTATTCATTAATTAAGATTCATTAATTTTACTTATTCTTAATGAATATTTGACTGCAAATCGTTAAATTCACATAAGTTAATATTAACAACGCAGTTCGTCATGGAACAAGAAATCCAGGTCTTTTTATTCATTACGTAACACGTTGACATGGACAAAATCTCAGTAATGTTCAATGGCTAACGTTCATGATTGTTGTTAATAATATCGTGTGACCTGGCTGGCTCAGGTCTGGTGTCAGAGTTATCAGGTCGCACCTGAATAAGTTCAGGGCCTCTGACGTGACTTAACGACTGTTTTAAGGCAGCCGGGACCGACAGCTTAACGTGTCCTCCGAAACACGGGAGTGGCCCGAGGTAAAATCTTTCGGTCAGAACTGGGATCGAACCCGGGACCTGTTGATTTTGTTGTTGATTTTAACTTAAGCGAAAATAAAAGATTAGCTAGTCATTATACAGACTAATTGAGCATTTAGATAATAAGAAAGTTTCATTTATACATTTATAATATGTATGGAATCAATAGGTAAATACCCAGATATGCGTCCTGACTGGAGACATTTGACAAGAGAAACTGAAAAGTTATTAAACACTAGTTGAAATAGATTTTAATGGATAATGTGACTTGGAGTTGTCACAACCACATTTATCGAAAACCGTGAGATACTACTTCCGGTTGTTACACCATTATCAATTTCAAACGAACTAAAACTGAAGTACAGAGTAGCTTAATACACAGAATGATACTATTGGCTGGGAGAGGCTGCAAATAACAAGAGCGTATCCTAACAATTATATCATTATATATTTTCAAAACAATTATGTATCTAACCAAATTCAAATCAAATTATAAATGCAGAAACAATATTCATATACACAACACAAGAGCAAACAATAATTTCGACTTACCATACAATAGACTACAGAAATCACAGAAACACCCAAACCACATGGGGTGTAAATTTTACAACCTATTTCCAAACAACGTCAAAAACATCCAAAACAAATCTCAGCAAACATTCAAACAAGCCGTTCCAAATTATTTATTGATTAACCCCTTATACTCAATAAAAGAATACATTGAACTAACAAAAAAATACCTTTATATGAACCTTGGTTCTTGAACCTTAAACCTTAAAACGAACTTGACCTCATCCTTGAGGTAGTATCTTGACGTACCCCTAGTCTCGAGGACTATGGTGGTGAAAGTGATAATGGCTCTCATAGGCTGGCCGAAGGTCTGGGATTGGCTAAAGGCCCTAAAAAGTCACGCCCACTGGTGGGAGGAGAGACAAGGAATAATCAGTGTCAAAATCAAGAACCAAAAAGTAACAAACAAGCACGAGTAAGCTAGGATTGAAAAATCTAAACAATTAAAACAAAATAAAAAATGAAGCTGAATGAAATGGAGTCAAGGTCATCCAAGAAAAAATAAAGTACCGTAATTTAAAGAGTAGGCCAGAATTACGATGAAACCAAGTTAGTTGTATTGGATTATTTGAGATAAAATTGATCATTTAAACTAGTATTGGAATCTTTTGTTATCAACCTAGTTAACTCCAAAGCTTCTTAAATGTTCAGTTGTCTGCCTTTGCCAATCAAATTAAAAATTCAACAGCTTCTTCAGCCTTTAGCTTGTCACACTGAACCTGACTGAATATTTTTTGTTCATCGACTTATTAGCTATTTAATGCAGTTTTCAATGTCCGTAGTTGAGAACATTTTCGACTTGATTTACAGCATTAAAGGAATTTCTAAATTGATTATCTACACAAGAATAAAATAATTGACTGCAGGATTTGTCATTATTTTCCTCAAATTGATATATTAAGGTACAATGTTTTATTTCATATTGATTACTGTTTACTTATGTATAACATGAAGGAAATAAATTTGATTTGAAACAGGTATATGTACCCATTTTTTTGTATTTCGCTTACGAAACATTCAAAACTGAAATAATAATTTCTTGAGCTAATTACATCAGAATTTCCCATGTTATAAACTACTCGTTCTGCTGAGAGCACATAAGTATTAACAAAGCACCCATCCAAGTGGAACAAGCATTACAATCAGGGTGAGCAGCGTTCTGTTAGAACTTGGAAGATGGATGATAGAGAACAGACGATGTCTGAGTGCAAAAGAAATGAACAGAAAAAATCGAACGCCGAGATAATGAAAAGAAAGCAAAGCATTTCGACCGAACTTGATAAACGGGCCGCGAGGTTCTGCTATCAAGGATTCTGAGCACTTCATTTCGTCAGACGCCAACTAATGGCGTAGCTTTTCTGCGATCTGATCCCGATGTGAAGGAATGCAGAATGGAAGAAACACAACTCTCAGAGAGACGGAGAGCGAGAGAGAGAATGGGAGATGCTGATGAACAAGGAAAACCGAATCCTTCAATGCGGAGAGAAAAGCTAAGAAATGTAGGGAGTTTTTCTTTGCTTTCAAGAACCGGCCTCTTGTGTTCGGACTATTGCTGGGGCGGTTGCGGCTCAAAATAGAGATGGTTGAACATGTCATAAGAGGGTACGGATGGAAGGGGGAGGGGAAGGAGTATGAATTGGTGGAGGAGGATAGAAAAGGGGGAGGGTAGCAGGGTGTAGTGAGAATGAGGGACTACAACAGCATCGCCATTAATCAGAAGGGTCTACGCGGACTACACGCAGTACAGCTGAGGCCCGCATCTAGCTTACATAGCCCCTGCCGACTGCTCTTCAAAGCATTCTTATCTTTATTCAGCTTGAGAATCGGCGCTTACTTTTTGTTCTTCTATTTTCCTTCTTCTACTATATCTTCTTCTTATCATTCTTCTCCTTTTTCTGAGTTTTCTTCTTCTCAGTATCCTACGATTTCTACTTCTACTTGTTTTTCTCCTTCATCATCTTCTCTATCTTCATCTTTTTCGTTTTCTTCTTCTTCTTCTTCTGCTGTTTTCTTCTTCCGCAGTTTTCTTCTCCATCCTCTTCAGCCGAAGACCTCTGAATATAACACTGACAATGGCTATAACACTATTTAGACTTTAAAAGAAAGGTATAAGAATTATTTGCGATGCACAGCCGTTTACAACTTGTAGGCCTCTATTTATCCATTTTTTTCCGGAAAATGAAGCCCACATAATTCTGAGACCTGTGCGTGGGTAATGAATTGGATGATGATGATGATGATTAATGAGTTGGACCAAAAGTTTTAGGTGGGTTCCGAACCACCGGGAAGTGATTTTACAGAGAGAACAGTCTTTTTTGCTGACCAATCCATTCGGTCACCCTTACAAAAATTGCTTACTCACCCCTCTCTTTACATATATAGATAAATAGAAAGAAAATTGGCTTTTATAGAAGCACTTTACAATTAAAATAAGCATATAATTGAATATATACATGTTTGATATACATGAGGCAACAAATAACTATGTATAATGATATCCATACCTATGGAACAAGGAGCAGACACGATATCACAGTAGATGGTCACCAATGGGCATGCTCACAAAAATATTGGCTGTAGGCCTATATGACAAAAAAGATATTTAATAGGCTGCCATTAGAAATAAGACGTATGGATGAGAAAAAATTCAAAATAGAAAAATGTATGTACACAATAGACGATTATTTCAATATAAATTTTATGCTCTAATAACATATACAGGACTACACTGAAATTGTAAATAGTTGTAAGGTATTTTGACATTTTATGTTATAAAATTATTTTGACCTGTCATAGGACGTTGTTGTAACATTAAAAATATGTTCTTGACAATAAAGATTTTTAATTTGAATTTGAATAAAAAGTAAACTACGCATTGCTTGCCAAATATGCCAAACCCATCACAAAACATTCACATCGACTAATCATAACAACGCATCACCAACCCAAGTCCAGCAGAAAGCTTTCCTCTACCACCTGCTACTTGTGAACACATCATCTGCAGCTGTTCAAATTCTACTGCAGTAGAAGTTTTCTGATTAATATTTTCTATTGTTAGGCCTACTGACAATCCTTAAGTTTCCCAAATGCTATCAACAAATAAATCAACAATCTTCGAAGGTTTTTTATGTTAGAGGACACTAGATTAATTCTACAGCCACTCCATATTGCATTCAATTCAATGAATAGCAATGACCTGATGAAAGGGAAATTTAATGCGTTGAGTGACTGAAGTTTATTCTTCATACACATCATTACAAAATAGGAGTCGGCCTAGCCGAGTTGGCTTATCGATGGTCTGATAAGCCAAAGGTCCTGGGTTCGATCCCAGTTGAGTACAAGATATTTTTCTCGAGCCACTCCCGTGTTTCGGAGGACACGTTAAGCCGTCGGTCCCGGTTGCATATAAAAAAAGCAGTCGTTAAAAAAAACGGCGAGGTGGAACTACCCGTAAGGGTCTCCCCACCACGAAAAGCCATACGAATCTACTTTTATTACAAAATAAAATGCCTAAAAATACCCTTGAAGAAGGCTCCTCACATGGGCGAAAGCCTGTGGGTGAGGAGCGAGATCTCAATATAAAATAAAGTATGACAATTTCAGTACCAATAAAATACAAGCTAATCTGAAACAATAAACTAATAACACTTCTTACATCCGTAATTCAAAAATAAAAGTACTAACAGATGAACAATACAACAATATAAGTAAACAGCATTTCGGAACTTTGGATTATCGGACCTATTCACGCAGAAGACTCTATATTAGTTCTAGAGCTACTTACTTCTTCCTCCATGTTGCTTTTAATTCAGAATAGCCGTTGCATAATGCTGTCATCTAATAAGCAATAATAAGAAATATATACAAAGTTACTTACAACGATATTTGACTGAGTTTCCTCAGTTAAATTGAGACTCAATTTAAGCACCACTAACAAGTTAACTCGAGTACTTGATATTAGCAGTCGTCTAGTTACTGGACACTCATCGAATCAATAAATTCAACTTGTAATGAGAAAGAGTCGGTCTATTATCGATTATTTATCGATTAAAAGAAACGCTAATGATTCCAGTCGAAATTAGTTTCTTGAAAACTGTTATATAGCTTGATATAACCTGATGACGTAAAACTTACCAAAGTCGATAAATTAGCTTATGTAATTCAAGATTCACCTTCCCTTCAAGTGAATCGGTAGAGCCTAATTTCGTTTCCTAGATGTTAAGTTTGATCCCAAAACGCACCTGTAACAGACAGAAAAACCGATGATGAACGTTTGATGAAATGAAATGTAATTATTGACTCCAAGTACAAGTACAATTCAACTTATAAGAATAATTTTCAAGTAGAAATTAAAAATCACAGATTGACGTTAGGGCCGTTTCGCCTGGGTTGACAAGCATTATCAGACTGAATTGGGACACTGATTCAAGGTTTGATTTGAGGGTTTATCATGTCAATCCGTGATTTTTAATTTCTACTTGAAAAATATTGTGAAGAAGAAACAAGACTGATATTCAACATTGAAATATTAATTGTTGATTAATTTATTCAGTTATTACCAAAGAAGGAGTTATTTTTTCAATTAAAGAGATACACAAGTGGAATCAATTTATTGTATTTTTTCTGTAGCTTAAGTTCAAAGAATTAAAAAACTCGTTTAATGGCTGCCTTGTAATTGAATGGATTTCAGCTAAAGTTTGAATGTCCGGCTTAATATTGTCAAGTTCATTCGCTGGTAAGGCAAATGTCCTAACTATTTCTTTGTTTTGAGAGGAACTGAACAACAGAACTAAATCCTTTTTCAACCGAATATGTTGACGGGAAGGAGATGAGAAGCGGCTCAACCTTTTCCACAGTAGTGGACAAGTTTCCATTAACTTGGAATAACTATTAAATTTTTTTATAAATTCTCATCGCCCCCCAATCGCCCTCCACAAATTTATCGCCCACTCAGAAGCTAAAATCGCCCCCTTTGGGGTCTAGTCTATAGTTGACTTGAAACTTCAACATTAATTGCAAATGTTTTATTGATAACGTTCTTCTAAGAAATACCAAATTTGCTTCAAGTTCACTCCCAATGTTGGGTGGCCATTTTAACAATTTGAAAGTCTATTGAAACGATTGCATTTTGTTTCCTTGACTGTCAATCAATTTGACTGTGAACGTTTTATGACCAACAGATATTTAATTTTTTTCAAGTGTTCCAAAAATGTTATATAGGGATGCCATTAAAACAATTTGAAATTCTATTAAAACGATCGAATCCTGCCTAATACTTGATTGACAATCCAGTTGAGTAAATATTACAGAAATTATATGGGTTTGAAACAGAATCAACGTAGCCGAGTGCACAACGTCCATGAATTTGAAATGATTATGATTGAAGTCATGTGCAAACAATGCGATGAAATTCGGGCGGTTGGTCGTCGGTTTACACAAGTGAATGAGCGACAAACGGAGGAATGGAACGAATGAATTGAAATTTGAGTCAACTGATGGGGGGGGGGGGGGAAGGGTATTAAAGGGGACCGATTGATGGCCTTGTCGGTTTTGTGATTGCGACAAAGCGCTTTCAATCTCGACAAACTGACAACCACTCATATTGCTCGTCGAGTGAAGAAAGGGGTGTGAGGGGAGGGGTATCGTCGATTACGAATGGCATGGCGTGCCAGGAGCCGGGAGCACGACCGATGATGGATCTCGGTGCTCTCAAGTCGACTAGAAGACAAACAGCAATTTGGAAAGCGGCCAGGGTGGCAGGAAGGGCAGGAGGGCAGAAGGGCTGCTTAGATCTCTCTCCTCCGCCATGACAACTAGACTCTCAATCGAGGAAATCGGCGGCAAGCTGGTCTCCTCAACCAGAACCAAGGAGGAGGTGGTCTCCTCCAACTTTCTTCAATCTCCTTCTTTTGCTTCTACTCTTTTCATGGTCTCTCTTCTTCTCCTCCCATTTTCTCCTTTTTTCTTCTGCACCTGCGTTTTATTCGTCTCCCTCTTTATGTTATTTTAATTTTAATTAAAATACCTACCCCCTCATCAACTCCCCCCCCCCTCACCACTCGGCAATCAAATATCAATTCCTTCGTTTCACTTCACCGTTTGTTAATATTAACAACGCAGATCGTTATGGAACAAGAAATCCAAGAATTTAATTTTAATTCTACCTTATCTTTTTCTTATTTCTTATTTTTCTTCATCTTCTTTTTATTCTACTTCTCGCTCTTTTCCTCGTTTTCTTCTTCTTAGTCTATCTTCTTTAGGGAAGTGATAGCCGCGAGCCGTAGCAGGTATCTGTTCAATCAGATAGATAAGCTGCGTTCTCGTAGGTCCTGTTTGTAACGGTGACCGATTAGATTGGCCAGCAAAAAAGACACTGTTCTCTGCTGAAAATCACTTCCCGGTGGTTCGGAACCCACCTAAAACTGTAGGTCCAAGTCATCAATCACCATCATCCAACTCATTACCCACGCACAGGTCTCAGACCTATGTGGGCTTCATCCTCAAAAAAAAAAGTCATCTTCTACTTTCTTTCTTCTTTTTATCGCTCTCCACCCGCTCCTCTTTCTCCTTTCCCTTGTTCTTTCTCTTCTTCTCCTTTCAATTTTTCAACTACCCTTCTTCTTCATCTTTTCCTTTTTCGTTTCTTTCCCTTCCTTCTTCTCCATGTGGGTTAAGTGGAAGAGGGGGCTCTTATGCCTCAACTTCGCCCACAGCACTTTTATTACTTGTAAAGTGCACAAATAAAAGTCATTTATCTATCTATCTATCCTTTTCTCTTTTTCCCACTCATTCATTTCCTTCCTTTTCTTTCCTGGATTTCTCGTTCCATAACGATCTGCGTTGTTAATATTAACTTTTTATGGTAAATTCAACGCCTTGCAGTCATTTTTTTCTTTTTCTTCTTCTTGTCACTCTTCACCACCTCCTCTTCTTTCTCCTTCATCATCTTCTTTTGTTTTTTTTCTTCTCTACTTCCTAACCTTCTTCTTCTTTTCATTTTTTTACTTCCTGATCTTCTCTTCTTTGTCTTTATCCGCATCTTCTTCTCCTTCTTCATCTTTTCGCTCTTGATCTTCCCCTACTCATTCTCCATTTTCTGCCTCTTAACCTTCTCTCTCTTCATCTTCTACCTTTCGCTCTTAATCTCTTTTTCCTTCTTCATATTCTCCTTCTTTATCTTCTACTTCTTTTTTATCTTTTCCTCATCCATCTCCTGCTCCTTCTTCATCCTCTACTTCTCCTTCTACATCTCTTTCTCCTTCTACATCTATTTCTCCTTCTTCATCAACTTCTCCTTTTTCTTCTTTTTTCCTCCTTCATCTTCTTCGTCCCATTTCTTCTTCTTCGTCGTTGCCGTCATCATCGTCTTCTCCTTTTTCTTTCCACCCTTTTCTTGTCACTTGAAGAGAGTGCATTGATATTCATTGTGGATGCCCCTCACGCGGTGTCACGTGTGCAGCCATCACCTGTCACGTGACCCATCTACTCTATAAAATGGCCTTCTAGAAGCGAACTTGAAAGTCGTTTGCGGAAAATTTGAGTAGCTATACTTCAACGACAGCTAGATACAGTGATGAGCTGCAAACGTCTCGTAACCATACACTGGAGTTTTTCACAACTATGAAATGTTTTAATAATCTTGGTTTCAATCAGTCGCATGCAAAATTTGTAATTTACATTTTCTTTTTAGTTGCGATGTGATCTAGAACTATCTGCTATGTAGTGTAATTTACTATCTAGTGCTACAACTAATAAGAAAATCAGATTTGACCTAATTTACAAGAGAAAAATTTACATGAATAAAGTAATCTGATCTGATCTCATCCTCCTCGTTGTTCTCTTTGCTCTGTGTCTTATTAACTATTTATGAAGCTTTCTCATCATTTTAACTTTATTCCTGTGTTATCCATAATACAGTATATGAGGTTACATTAAATAATGATGAATAGGCTACATTTTTACTCTGCATACTTATTTTTTGAAAAGTAAGAAAAATGATAAAAACGAAATGGATTTTGGATAGTACTGTAATGTCATTTTCTTTACACAGCTTTCCAGTTAAGTATATGAAAAAAAAACATTTTATAAAACATATTTATATAAAAAATACAAATTGTATTGAACTTTAGGTGCTTGTATGATAATGAGAGAATTTAATGAGAACAAGCCCTCGAAATATGCTTCACCTACCCCTCTACCTTTAGCCCTTCCCCCCCGGTCTCTTCGTCCTCATTGGTCATCTTTTTCTTGTTCTTCACAGTTTTTTCCTTTTCCTTTTTCTTCTACTACTACTTTTTCTTCCCATCTTTCTTCAAGTGTTATTTATATAATAGCGTTAGTTTTGTAATTAATGTACTGAATTGCATGCAAAGTAATTTATTTATTTACTTGTTTATTTATTTGTTCATTCATTCATTCATTCATTTATTTAATTTATTGTGACAAATTTACAACGAGTGTGAAGGTGCAACAGAATCAAGTCCAAAACTGCTCCCTTCACAAATTTTGAGTATGTTACATTGTCCAGAAACATTGAGGTTAACATAGACTAAAAATTTAAGATTTGCTAAAAACCTTCACTCTAAAAATAACAAAATGAATCTTCTCACTAAAACACTATTAATTTAAAAGTTAACTTAAAACGAAACACTAAAAACAGTTAAAAAATAATGCATAATATTAAATTATCATAAAAACTTTTGAGCGCACTATTCGAAAAAGAGCCACAATTGGTACATTGAATTTCTATCAAATTTTATTTCCTATAATAGCATCCAACCACTCTTATCCTTTTTGGTACAAATAGGGCATTGCTTCACATAAAAGTATATTTTCCATCCCGGAGTTGTTCGGATTGGATGAGTTCAGCTCACCAGGACTTGACTGAATAAATAATTCACTTTTAAATAAATAATTGAGCTACAGGGATAGGGCAAATAAAACCAAATAAGATTATTTGGCACGTGCATGGAGTGATATGGAAGATGTGGGAGGGCGAATAAATGCGTTAATCAAAGGGAATGTGGATAGGCGTTGACGGCACGCTTCGTATCCACGGACGCAAAGCAATTAACCGACGCCAGGGCAAAACTCACGGCCCAATCCGCTGTCAGGGGAAAAGGGGAAACGGCTGTGCCCCCAAATTAATTACGTTTTGGGAGAATGGGAATTTTAGGTGATGGCATCAGAGGAAGGGGAGTAGTGCAGGGGGGTTCAGGGGCGTAACGTGTTCGATTAAAATCCGGTGACTTATTCTCTGGGGTTTTCACTACCGCTTTCACTACTGCCTTCACTACTGGTCATGGTCATTCCACTAACACATGCTCGTCAGCATCACACCTACTCTGCTGTACCAATATACGTTACGCAAACATGCATTTCGCCTCACTCTATGCGTCTTTATTTATTTGATATTGACAATAGTTTCAAGGCTTAAGCCTATTGAAACAAAACTTTATTTTAACAAAAGGAATAGGAGTTGCAAAATATCTTACTGCTAAAGAAAAAGAAAAGAAAAGAAGTTGCAAAATAGTGATAATAATAATAATAATAATAATTTCTCTGGTTGTGAGTACAGCACTACCAGAGGGGATTATTAATAATAAATTTTAAAAAATTAACATTTCAGAAAATAAATTAAAGTCTTTAATCTAAAGTATTGCAGTTCTGAATTTTGTGGTTCCCACTATATAAATATGTGTCGGGATTCCACTATTTTGTCTATTTCTTTATAAGGTATTAGAACATGCAAAAAATATTACATTAGTTTACAAAGTTACATGTTACTAATTTATTGAATATTAAATTGAGAAGTATAACAATCAATAATAATACTTTTAGACTACATGCTACTAGTTAGTAATTTAAATAAATTAGTCCAGATTATTCAGACTTTTTTGTAGGCTACAGAAAAACGATTTATGACATTAATTGTTCGATGTGATTAATTCCATTATCCGACAACCAAATTTTTGTTTTCTAACAAAAATTAATAAACTATTGGCAGTATATATAATAAATATATAAATTGGCAGTAAATAATAATACAATAATAATAAAGTTAGTAAGACGAAAACTAAAAATATAATAAAAGTGGGAAGAAGAGAAAAAAGAGAAAAAAGAGTGAGAAGAGGTGATGAAAAACTTAACGATGATGATACAGCTTTATAGATTAAAAATACAGAGCAGTGTTAGGAATAAATTATTAGAGGTTTATAATGAACAAGAATAGCGATGCAATGAAAAATTTGAAGTATATATTGTACACAAATGGACAAAAAAAGGAGGAAAATGGGAGTCTTTCATCATAAACAAGACAAATTTTAGATTTCTGGATTTCTTGTTCCATGACGAACTGCGTTGTTAATATTAACTTTTCAAGTGAATTCAACGACTTGCAGTCAAATTTTTATTAAAAATAAGTAGTATTTCACTTACTTTGTAGGCCAAACGTTTTCGAGTTGTTGAAACCATTCCTTGAAGATGGGTTTCAACAACTTGAAAACGTTTGGCCTACAAAGTAAGTGAAATACTACTTATTTTTAATAAAACTTTGACTGCAAGTCGTTGAATTCACTTGAAAAGTTAACAAATTTTAGGCTGAGAGGAGGGAGAAAATGTGGGTGCGAGAGAGAGGGTGTGAAAGAGAGAGAAAGCGATAGAATGCAATCGTTCATTGATAACTGCGAGGCCAAAGTCAATTTTGGAGCAAAAATTTTAAAATTTGTATTAGTATCTACGCAAAACTACGTTTTACAATTACAATAACATGAATCTAACTTACAGGCAGATACATAGAGTGTTCAGGCTATCATTAACATTATCGCTGACGTAGTTTTTCCCAAACATTCTACTATTTCTAGTATCAATGAATACAAACGGCAATTCTCGTTTGTATTCATTGCTAGTATCTTCTACTACCAATGTTGAATGACCTACTTTATGTTAGAAATGATAATTGTTTATGATTGACAAATGACAGAAAGAGATAATCGTACAAACAAAGGGGGAAAAGGAGATTTAGAATGAGGAGAATGTAGGATGAAGGCGTATATAGCAAAACGAAGAGAAAAATAGTGAAACATAAGTTAAGGAGGAAATGGAAAAGAAAAATAGAAATTGGGATAAAGATGAGATGGTTATGAATCTTGAGATTAAGATTAAGAATGATGGAAATCAGATTAGGTGAATTTGACGGATTAGCTGAGGAGAGTAGGAAGGGAGAGGATGGATGAGATGAAGAAAAAAAATAGTTGGAAGGAGAAAGAAATATGAGAAAAAAATTACAAAAGGATGAAGAAGAGAGAAGAAAAAGATTTTGAATCTTGAGACTGAGATCAAGAATTATGGGAAATTATGTGAATATAATTATATCGGAATATACACTGGACAGGGAATAGTGATAGCCGTGAGCCGTAGCAGGTATATCTATTCAATCAGATAAGCTGCGTTCTCCTGGGCACTCTTTGTAAGGGTGACGGATTGGATTGGCCAGCAAAAAAGGAAAAAAGACACTGTTCTCTGCTGTAAAATCACTTACCGGTGGTTCGGAATCAACCTAAAACTGTAGGTCCAACTCATCAATCACAATGATCCAACTCATTACCAACGCACAGGTTTCAGACCTATGTGGGCTTCACACACCAAAAAAAATATCGAGTTAGAAGAGGAGAGCAATAAAGAGAAGATAATTAAGGTGGAGAATGGAAAGAAGTAGGAAAGAGAAAGAAAAGTAAAAGAACATTATAATAAAAAAAAAGGGGAAGCCAAAGAATGATGATGTAGAAGAAAATAAGTGAGGGAGAACATATGAATATTTTGGGAAGAGGGAAAAGGTCAAAAAGAAAAACTTCGCATGAATTCTCTACCAATGGGAGAAAGAAAGCGCAGTTCCAAGTCCTTGCTTCTATCTGGAAAGTCTGTGCAGTGGGGGAAGAAAATGCAATACCCTGCCTTGTTACATGAACGTACACAATACTCAGAAAAATTTCACAGTTCATGACATTCACTGCACAAGACTCCACCACTTCCCTGAATGCAATCATAGTAAAATCTTATTACTTCACCCGCTTTTTCTCGATTTTCAGCTTCTGTTTCCCCTCTACACATAATTTTTTCCTATCCGCTGGTTGACATGTGAAGCGAACAAGTTACTAAAGTGTACAAGTTAAAGGATAGGATAGAGACGCAAAATAAAACTGTGGCAGAGTTGAACTAAATTCTAAAAGTTTGAATTTCAGAGACATATGAAGAAGGAAATAGAATATGAAAAAGTGGAGTGTGTTTAAAAAAAGAGAATCTAGTAATATTCTACCGTTCAGCTAGGTCAACAATGAATAATAAGACATGTTGTCAGAACAACATTTATTGAAAATAGTGAGATACTAGTTTCAGTTGTCACAATTTTCAATCTCAAACAAACTAAAACTGAAGTACAGAGTAGATTAATATATACTAAGCAGGGAACGATACTATTGGCTGAGGGAGAAAGTGCCTCTAATAGGCTGACCTACATTCAAGGTCTATAGCCACGTCTCCACCAACCGAACATGTCTGCCGAACATTGTTGGCGAATTCAAAAAATGGTCAAACTTTAAACATATGGGTCACCGAACATGTTCGTGAGTTCAATTGAAATGTTCGGTCTGTGAACAAACAGTGATGACCAACAACAGGTTCCCGTCACTAACCCCACCACACCGATCGTAATGTTCTAGAAGGCGTCCACACCAAACCAACAACAAACAATGTTCGGCGACATCAGATAATTCCAGCAAACACAATGTTCGGTTGGTGAAGACGCGGCTTATGATTGACAGAAGGCCAAAACAAGACTCACCTCCAGCCAATCACAGACCTTCAATGAAGGTCAGCCTATCAGAGGGCACTTTCTCCCTCAGCAAATAGTATTGCTCCCTGTTTAGTATATATTAATGTACTCTGCACTTTAGTTTTAGTTTGTTTGAGATAGAAAATTGTGACAACTGAAACTAGTATCTCAGTATTTTCAATAAATGTGATTATGACAACTTCATGTCTTATTATTCATTATGGATATCTTCCACAATATCACCTTCGCCACTACAAAGAAAGTTAGGTCAATAATCCTACACCATCGAGGAGAATTTCTAAAAATAGCACTCGCGTAAAATTTACTGGTAACGGAAATGTATTCTACTAAGAAATCAATTCCAGTATAACTCTGAACTCAATTTCCAAGTAATGCATGAAATTAGGTACTTTCTTTGGATCAATTACTATTTTCAGTCAACTATTGATGCTGAGACATACAATTTAATCACATATTAACTTTTCAAGTGAATTAAACGACTTGCAGTCAAATTTTTATCAAAATAAGTAGTATTTCACTTACTTCTGTAGGCCGAACGTTTTCGAGTTGTTAAAAACGTTCGGCCTACAGAAGTAAGTGAAATACTACTTATTTTGATAAAAATTTGACTGCAAGTCGTTTAATTCACTTGAAAAGTTAATATTAACAACGCAGTTCGTCATGGAACAAGAAATCCAGGAATTTAATCACACAAGTTGAGCTGGGAGTTGACTCCTGAAACTTTTTCCAATGCGAAAGAAATATTGGTATTTCCCTTCAGCATTTACAAAAATAGATACTAGCTTTCACAGAAATGAAAAGCTTTTCGAGCTAAATACTACACAGTATTATGTATTTTATTTCATATATTTCTAGTGAACATGTTGTATTATAGATTTGTATTCTATCTTTTAGTATTGTATTATATATTTATTGCTATATCTCATTAAGATAGACTTAGATGTATGTTTATGCTTTTTTGTATATTGTACTATCTCTTTATGCTTTTTTGTATATTGTATTATCTCTTGAGTTTATTGAAAATTAGAAATATATTTAATTTTGTAAAATTGCTGGAAATTGAGAATAAATTGAATTGAATATCTTCGAATATTGATGTTTATTTTATATATTAGATTGAAAAAGGTAGCACGACATTTTCTGTTTCAGTTGTACTCGAAAATTCAAGAAAGTAAATAGTTTTTTTTTGATGTCTTAAATTATTAGAATTAAATGACTCATTATTCAAAAATTGAATAAGGGAAGCGCTTGAAAATTATTTCTATGATTTTCCATTTAATACTTGACTTGATCAATCATATTTTAGGTATGGATTCAAAATTAATTCATAAAGGTGTGATGAATCTATAGTTTAAATTAACTATCAGATAGGCATCCTCTGTGAGAAATACTGGAGAGCAAACTAGAGGAGAATTCTCCAACAAAACATCTGGGTCTTTAACTATACTGTAATAACAGTAACTATAACTGAACCTATACTTTGATAAAATAACTGAGCGTTATTCTACTAGAAATAGGAAAAGGGTATTGAGAAACACTTTTTTGAGCCATTAGAACTGGATTGTTTGTTGTTAATTGTTTTTTCAAGAGGACAGAAATGGGATGGCCAAAAGGTTAAAGTGAGACGCCAAAAGACCTCGTTTTCAGAATATATCAATCTAACAGCACACCATTCTCCTCTCACATCTCTGGACCCTTGTCAAGACGGAGAGAAAGGTATGAAATGGAATTGCATAAAATGATATTATGGAATGGAAGAAGAAAAACAATAATGAGAATAATATAAAATGAAAAACAAAAGAGTAATATTAATTGATAGAATGGATGGAATGAAAGAAGCAAAACAAAAGATGAACTTTGGGGTACAGTAATTGAGAATGATAACGATGAAGACAGAGAAATAAAAAAGCTCTCTGCCACCTGTGTCAATTCATTTGAAGGAATAACAAATACATTCGGAATGATAATTGAATTGTCTACCCAGAGGCAATGGAAGCTTGAAGAAGGCAATGACATGCCAATAACTTGAATTATATTGCGTTTTTAAAAACGTAATTACCATCTGAAAATGATCCAGAGCCAAGAGCCAATTAACTTTGTGCCTAACTGCCTATACCGAACTTCCGAGAGTATTCTCTCGACTCGTAACATGACATGAGCGTATATTACAAAAAACAAATTGCAATTACATTTTGATTACTTTTCATTTCTGATAACAAACATGGCAAACACAGTTTTTTACTCATTTCCAATCAACAGTTGCTCATAAAGAGGAGATTCATTTTCTTGCTCTGTATTAACAAAAATATATTTTTCACAAGTTAGTTCGAAGTGACTGACAATTGAATAAACTGACAAATATACATAAACAGAATTTATTAATTTCGAATTCCTTTAATTGCTATTACTTTATGCTGAAGACTTCCGCAATGGCGGATATTGACAACAGCATTGAAAAGCTGATGGGAATCGATGAATGCTACTGTACAAAAATATTGAGAGGTCCGTGGTTCGATTCCCGGTGGTGACTGATATTTTTGTACAGTAGCATTCATCGATTCCCATCAGCTTTTCAATGCTGTTGTCAATATCCGCCATTGCAGAAGTCTTCAGCATAAAGTAATAGCAATTAAAGGAATTCGAAATTAATAAATTCTGTTTATATATTTTTCATTGCAATATCCAGTTGTTTAGGCTACTGAATAAAATGAGCAACATCCAGTTGTTTAATAATATTATTATATGATAGGCAACTTGATGATGTAAATAGAAAGTATTAATTGTGGAAACACAAGTTTATTTTACAATCAGTCAAAAATTGCTTCCTTTACAAAATTATTACCTACTGGAGAATCCAAATCTTGAATAAGGTCTAATATTAGGTTACAAGCTAATATTTTATATGAAATTACTCCTATTGTAATCTATATTTCACTTCTATTTGATATTTCTTTGGTTCTATTTCTTTAAAAGCAGAACTTAATGAATAACCAATACAGTACAAACATTGATACATTGAGTATTTATTAAAAACAATTGAACCAGGCTAATAAACAACCAACAATATAATATGCAACTAATAACAGTAGTTATTGATACCAAATTATACCTTCTGATTTTCAGCGAATAAACAGAAAAAAAAATGAAACAATTCCCAAAACGATTTGCGAACATGCAGTCCTATTTGAAAATAGTGGGCGAGTTCAATAGCGTGACTTCAAGTGATTTTGAAAGATCTCCAACAAAATGTGGCAAATAAAAATGGCCAACACCTATAACCTTCAATTTGGGTTGTCATTTCATATACTAACCGTTAAAGTAAACTACATCGTTAGCAAAGAGTCATTACAGGGTTGCGTGCCAAATGCAATGTGGGTGCAATTAACTGTACAGTGGCATCAACTGAAATACAGCTATTTTTTGTACAGCATTGTTGATATTATTTTTGATGAGCGTTTATACTGCTCAAGAAATAGAGCTGTCAAACTACTTTCAACTTTTTATATTAAGTGGATGAAGCAGAATGAGTAATGAATCACGAAAATTCCAATTGGTCTAAGGCTCACACGAGCTACAATCGCGCGATTGTAGCCAGAGCAATTATCGAGAGTTGCGCGATTCTAGTAGAGCACAGGATCAGATTGTGCAGTTCCCACGAGCTACACTTCGCTGCGATGTAGCCGGCCTGTAGCCGATTCTACAGTAGAAACAATTAGTCTGGGCGCGTGGCTCTGGTTTCACTACTAGCCGTCCTGTAAAGTTGACTAGTTGACCTTGAAAACATCTGCAGCATCGCACGGGCCACATGTTTTTAGAAATGAGCGATAGACACTCCCCTCGCCATGGCTGACTATCAAACGGCCGTGCGCCCAGACTAATTGTTTCTACTGTACATGCCAGCTTATTTAGCGGTAAATCACGCAAGGTAAAACCAGATCTTCCATGATATTCTATTCTATATTTATTTGTACCACGGGGTGAACTAGCTCTACAAGCAACTTTTTTGTTTATGTTTAAACTGAAATTCACACTCAAGACTGTACTAGAATCGCGCATTTGTAGCCAAGGTTATTTGAGTTTTTAACTCAGCTAGCAACAAAAACAAAAACATAAATTTTTTGGCCCAAAGGCTAAAATATTCAATTTCATTAATATCAAGTCACTGTAACAACTTGAAAAGCTATCACCCAATCTAGCCGAGACAACACGAAGCCCAATGCTTGATAAGCATAGAGTAAGTTAGTCAAAGTTTGACTAGTGTAATACCTTCCACATTATTGCATAGGTTATAATGAACCATATAATGTAGTTTCACATAACCATCAAGTACATTATTTTACTTTTACTCTGTATACTAAGTCATTGAGTAGCCGAACAAGTGAATGAAATACCTATTGTAATCGTGGATGCGTTTTACATCATATCAAGGAACTCATCATTTAAGCGTTCAACCAACCAATACGGTGAAACTAGGTTATTTCAAAAAGTTATTGAACAACTAAGGTGTAAGCTCACTATGTCGCACATAACTAATCCCCTAACAGCAGATTATGTAACTATTGAAATATAGATATAGTTACACAACTTGTATTTGCAATATGTATTCACAATATGTATTTCTAATTAATTGCAGAAGTATATTATTAGAGCGGCTTTGGGTAAACTGAGGCTCTATCCGAGCACCGAATTTTTCAGAGAGTTCGATGTTCTCACTCTAAACAGTGTTTGTTATACGTGAAGAGTCTAATTCAGCATGTGGGTAGAAATAAAATGCAACAAATAGTCCGCGAAATCCCATATAATCTGAGAAATTTGAAAGTAAGCTGACGAAGAATTGACCTGAATGTTTATAAATATCAATACAATTACAGAGTAAACATAATTTTACAATCCGTTCCCAGGAGAATTATATAATTATATCAGTCGTAAAAAATATCATGTGAAGGAATATGATGGCTGGATGATAAATTCTAAGGAACTTGCATGGTAACTTCGTAAATTTTATTTTATATATTTATTTTTTGTGTTTATACATTAGTTTTTTTTAATACATTTTTTATGATACATTAGTTTGTTTGAATTATTTATAAGCACAACTCATATCCACGCACAGATATTTCTTTGTGAATATATTGTTTTTTCAATAAATGTTGAAATTTATTACAAACTTGATTAACTGTATAAATTGCATTTGTTTTGGAATAAAATTAATTGATTGAAATTGCTGTACTGTATTTAAATTTCATAATTACTATTTAGGAAGGCTCATAATGCCTTGCTTTTATGTCTGTTGAAACAAACCTCAGATTTTAACTAGACTCTTATTATTCTACACTTAGCCCAATTATCCTTAAAATTTTATTCATTATCATTATTATTATTTTATACCTAAATTCACCCAAATTTATCATAATAGTAATGTTTCAAAATTTACTAAGATTTTTCAATTTAGGTCTAAAATAAACGTACAACATTAAACATCAAATTCCTGGATTTCTTGTTCCATGACGAACTGCGTTGTTAATATTAACTTTTCATGTGAAATTTAACGACTTGCAGTCAAATTTGACTGCAAGTCGTTGAATTTCACATGAAAAGTTAATATTAAACATCATTTCCCATGTTGTGTAGCGTCCTTTCACATGTTTCAAAAGTCCAATCATAGACAACATAATAAAACGCTGTAGACTTATAGATCGATGTATCTCAAAATCGATAGTTGTTTTCCCATTCTAGTGTTATTTCTTATCACAATATCAGAGCCCTCTTTCGATTAGAAAAACTCACACAATTACTGAAATAAGAGAAGCTTTTAGAATTATTCGTGCAGAACTAATTTTGAAACGAAAACTTCAAAGTGCTGCACCATAGAAAAAACTCATATTATTTTGTGTTTTAGGTAAAAGCTGTTTCAGTTTGTTTTCCTAATAGTTGATTATAGTAGAGAATAGCTGCTGAACAAAGAAAAATCGGTTAGAAAGAGAGAGTAAGGGACTGAGAGAGATGAAAACACAAATGAGAAACCTTCAAAGAATGAATGAAGTGGAAGTGGTGGCGAGCGTTTGATTGGCTTCAGTCGCTACAAGTGAAAACCAACAATTTTTCACCTTATAAAAACATGCCGTAGCTCTTGAGAAAAACAAGTTCACTTCAGTAAACAGTTCTTGAAAATGATGTTGAATGCTTGTATCGATTTTAGCCTTTAGAGGTCTTTAACACTTGATAGCTCCGCCAATTAATATAACCTTAGGGAATGGGTGGCACTTCACCTTGCAATTAGCAATTCCTCCTACTCAATATCCCCCTCCTCCTTACATTAAATGCCTTCCCTCCCACCACAGCTTCTTCTAATCGATGATTGACGTAATTGACGACCGCTTAGAATAGATGTTCACCTTCCTACCGGTGAAAAATTAATACTCATTCATCACTTTCATCAGAGTTATCTGTCCAACGATATTGAGTTTGTAAATTAATCCTATTAGGTCTAATAGAATCGATAACCACACAATTAATTTTTCAATTTGACCTACATAAGCTAAGTTATGAAGCCTGGATGAGCAGAATAGGATGAGAATTTCCTCACGATTTTTGAAGATAATAATTGAATTTAGTGTACATTCTGCTTGGGTGAATATCGCAGTTTAGTATCTTACAAATATAGCTTACAATCATAAATTATTTTATACTGTACTTTATAAAATAAAAGATGGTCGAGTTCTTACCAGTAACCAGTAAATGTTAATAAACTTTCTTTGTAGTGGCAAAGGTGATATTGTGGAAGACATCCATAATGAATAATAACCTTATTAATAACATTGCAGAACCTTAAAAAAAAATTCATTCTACAGGTTAGCGCAAAAAGAACGCATGTATTTTGAAATGCTATGAGTAATTTCATTTTAATTATACAGGTATCTTATTAATACCAAAGCAATCAGCAAACAACCCAATTTGAGAATTGGTATTAAAAATTCCAAAGTTTCCGCTTTTGGGCAGCTAACAACCCACAATAAATGCATAAAAAACCACTGCACAGTCCTAAAGTTACGGTTTGGTCTAAGGTATCAAAAATTGGTACCGTTGGAACTTATTTTTTTCGAAGAGGGCGGTGCAACTGTCAGTTAATTCTCAACGTTATTGGGAAATGGTCACAACTTGCAGCCACAACTTGAAGCTTTGGGGATCGACACGGCAGAAATATGGTTTCAACAGGACGGAGCCATCTTTACGATGTAATTTATAAAAAATAGTCAAGTGCTCTGGAATTTTTAATATCAATTCTCAAATCGGGTTATTTTCTGGTTTTGTTGTGAATAAGATATTTGTATAATTACAATAAAATTACTTACAGCATTTTAAAATACATGCGTTCTTTTTGCGCCACCCTGTATAATTCTGGACCTACCAGATTCATGAGACAAAAGCTTATATTTCACTATTAAAAAACAAATGAAAAAATATTTAGTTGATAAAGCTTTTTATAGCGTACAAGAGTTCCTTCCACATCAACTAATTATTAATATAGTAATTATGGTATCTAGTGTATAAGATTGTATAATTAATTGTTGATCTAACTTGTCCTATACTCCGTAACTGGAGTCTCAAAGACGTATTCTACCAAAAAAAAAAAAAAAAAACTACACAAGAGTTTCTGCAACACAAGATCCAAGTTGAGAAATAAGAATTGGAGTGGAGCTACCAATCAAAAGGATTTTACTATCAACCATTCCATTAATACAAAGGTCATGTTTATGGGAGTCTTACCAGTAAATGGTGAATGTTACCGGTTGCGTTCAAAACCATAGACGTAAAAAAAAATGAATAGACCAATCAGGCGCCACTGATATCATTTACCGGTAAATGAAAAGACTCCCATGAACTGAACCATTATTTCAACATTTTAAATCTAGCGAAGTTGCATCACTATTAAAACAATTGCAATTGTACCAATATCAATAACAATGACAAACGTTATTAGAGCTTGCGAATATCCATGTAGTTTACTCATTAACAGTATAGTACATTAACAAAAAAGGTAAACTCTTTCTACATTTTTTTTCAAAAATCTTAATGATTATGAAGTCGATAATCTTTAAAATGAGGGACTATAAAAGAGGGGCTATGATCCAAGCCTTAATAAACTGGGGTTATCTGTGGTTAACTTAACAAGACATTAAATCTATCTGTATTTAATTACAAATTAAATGGATGAATTCAGGCCTCAGGACATTTTCTAATATTATTTGAACAAGTATTAAATTAATTCAAAATTCATCTGTACCCGTTATAATTTTAATTTAATCTATGAAATAGTACTAGAAACGGTTCTTCTAATTTGGGAGCTTGCTTACTGATGC
Organism: Conomelus anceps; assembly: GCA_948455865.1. NCBI lineage: Eukaryota > Metazoa > Arthropoda > Insecta > Hemiptera > Delphacidae > Conomelus > Conomelus anceps. Next base: position 71,033,553 of record OX418220.1, on the reverse strand, counting down.
ATCCCTCTGGTCTTTTGGACTATCCCTTCCCTCTATCTCACCCGTTTCCTTCCACATTTCCTTTCTCATGGATTGAAGGCCTTCCTAGTACATGGGTAACTATAGTTGGAAGAGCTTTCAATCCCCTCTCTTTTCTACACCACAACTCCTTATTGTTTAGCCTTCTTGTTTTTTATTTAGTGTTATTCATAAGTGTTATTATTGTTATGTTTGTTGTATGTGTTAATAAATTGAAATTGAATTTTAATTCGCTTTATACACAGAGTCATTTCCTAAAAGCTTTCCGGGCAAAAGCACTTGTTTTTTGCAAAAAAAACTCAATAACTACCAAAACTTTCTCAAATTTCGAGATAACATACCATTTATCATTTTAAAATTACAAGTTATTCTGTACCGAACATTAATATTTCTCAAAACAATATGTGAGCAGTGTAGTACAAGGAAGTTCTTCGGCTGAAAACCTACAAGAGGGTAACTCTCGAGTTTTTCTTATAGGCAGCTCCCAAAGTTGGATGAAAATGGTGGAAACAAGGTCGGTGAGACAAGTCGTTTATTATCGGGAGCCGTTACATAACCGCAAAGCTTTCACGTCGAGCAATATTATTAAAACGCGGCGGTCGACCAACAAAGTCATATTGATGGAGGAGGGGTGTTGTGGATGGGTGGGGGAAGGGTGGATGCACGGGAGGGGGAAGTACGACAGGTAACAAGACCTCCTGACGTAGAGACCTAATAAATGACGGCGAAAGTCAAAAGCAGCGTACGATGTACGACAATGCAAGCGACAAGAGGCAACAACTGTCAACTAACCAGACGACAGCAGATTCCGATCCCTGAAGGCTGTGAAGGAGTGAGAGACAGAGAATAAGATAAAGAGGGATTGAGAGAATAGAAGGAAGAGAGAGCGACAAGAAAATGCTCTCACCCGAAAGGGGGGTTAGAAAATGAGTTGGATAAAGAAGGGAGAGAAAAAAATGAAGGAAGAGAAAGATAGAAAAGAGAATGTGTAAGAGGAGTGTAGAAGTGCATGATAGGAGATAACTGATTTTATTTGAATACCAGGTTATAAAACTATTGCATTTTAGGCCTACAAACATACAGAAATATACAATTAGAAAAAATTCTTAATTACCAAAAATAATAAACTTTATGTGGAGCATAATATGAAGTCTACCTTCTTACTACAAAACACAGGATGTCCCAAAAGTAAACTGCCAAACTCCGGGAAATAGGTATATGAGTCAAAAAGTAAAGAGAAAGTTAACAAGAAAAGTTTTCCCAAAAACGCTTCTTTTACCAAATATCCGCCATTTTGTATATTCAACTTCAAAACATTACGTGAATTCTCAAAAAATGTTCACAAGATACCTGCTACAATGCTGAGGAATTCACATTTTCTATGATATTGTTACGGGTTCTATGTCTAAAATAACGCTGGCAACACTTAAATTTATCACTCTTACTTTATTTACACAAATAATCACAACACTCACTTATCAGTAATGTCTTACAGAAAAATAAACAATTAAAAACAATAAATCGATATTGTTCAACTAATAACGAGATTTCAATAAACTGTACAAAAATCGATCACTAAAAGTTAAAAAACCGATCTAATATTAAATAACAATTGTACAATAAACTGTCCAATAATATTAAAAAAGAAACGTCAAAAAAGAACAATTAACTTACGTAGCACTAGTCCGTAATACAATAAACACTATTTAGTAGTTCACTGGTATGAATTAAACAGGAAAAATAATTGTCACTAAAGGGACAGAGAAAGAATTATCACTATATAGGCACAGTATATATATAACTGTCACAACTTGTTTATCACGACCAATTTCAAAGACAACTGAACTAATTTACAAACGCGTTCGCCTTAAATAGGTTTTTCAACAATCGGGCAATTTCTACATTTTTCTATCATCTTCTGAATAAATAAATTAAGGAAACTGGAAATTTCTACAATATTCAGATAAGACTTCATTAATCTCTAATCAAACAACTAGAACATTCTACAATGATCCAAGTAAACACCATAAAAGTGTCAAAAGTAGATTAAATAATTGCTTAGAAGTAAACATTTACATAGCTGATAACGCCAAGAACCACTGTGCCTTCTTTCTCTCTATTCACTCCAATTTCATATTCGCTACAATATCAAAGTGAGGAAAGTAATCGTATCCCACATCACTCCTCGTTTGCGTGGTACGCTCTTTGGGCCAAAATATTAAGTTAAGGTCTGAAGAGTCACCTACAGTCGAAACCGACAATGGTACTATACATACATGATATCAGAGATTAATGTTCAATGAGTGGATGAGATTAACTTGAAAAAGAATGTTTGGGTATGAGTGGGATAAAAGTTATAAGGAAGTGAAAATGGTAAATAATTGGTAGGAGTATAATATTTGATAATATGTCAATTTTTACATCCTACCAAGCTTTAGGTTGTGAAACCGGGAATAATAATAATATATTTATTCTGTAGCTCAATATATTAGTTTGCAAGGTGCATCATTCATACGTACTGCAGGATATTATCTGTTTCAAAGTTACAAAACAATTTTAGTTTCAAAGCTACAGCTCAATATTCCCAGTTGCAACTTCCATTATTCCGCTTCCGAGAACAATAGATTGTAATCAGTAACTCAATTAATTTAGCTTAATTCACAACGTGCAATGCATATTTCGGCTCTGTTTTATTAATGTTTAATTAGTTATGAAGAGGAATCCTAAAATTTCATTATAAATGAGCTGGAGTGAAAATCCGGGTGAAGTGAACTCTGGAAATATTTTTTGTAGGCTACTGGAAAACTACGCCACTGAGTTGGCAAACTGGATTGTACGTCTATAAATCTATGTCTATGTCTGTAATGCTTTTAATCTCATCAATCTCAACTTCATCATCATTCTCTTTTCTTTTTTTTCTCTTCTATTTCTTAAGTTAGTTGCATAATTTGCTTCCCAGTTATTCATTTTTCTTTTTACTTCTTTTTTTTGCTACATAAATTTCATGAGTTATGTTTTATCATTAGCAAATCTTTGTTTTTCTTTTAATTAATCTTTTTAGTTTATTTCAACTATAATTACTTAATGTAATGTAATATTTTATATTTTTTAGTATTTTCCATAGATCTTACTAGACCTGGCAACGTAAGATGTATTAAATAAATATCAAATATATTTAAATCTTGGAATAATTGGTTGCCTTTCTACACCATTTTGGTAACTAATATATTTTTCAACTCTTTTCACTCAAAACTTTATGCAAGTTTTTTTTTATAAAAATTCAAGGTTCTATTCAAACAAGAAATCAACCTTTTTCGTACAAACAAATAAATATTATTAGGTTGTCCTGAATACATGCCGACGTCATTACTGTATGAAATATGATTGCTATAATAGAGAAAATGATAAAAGAGGAAAACGAGACAATGGCCAATGCGACAGCTGAAATGTGAGAAATGTCTTCCAAAATAGAGAACGAGGATAATAAAAATGGAAATCACTCAGATTGTGCGTCATAATGAGGAGCGAGCCGCGAAAAAAGCGGAAGAATATTCCAAGCGAGAATCTTGACAAGAGAAAAATGAAAAAGAGCCGGTTTCCACCTGAATAGAAGAAACATTCTATAAAACTTTTCTCAAGACTGAATGAGATGACAACGAGTTATTGCACTTTAGTAACGGACATGAAATTGTATTCAGGGGAGAGTTCTGTTGAAATAACGCTGCGTTTGTTGAAGACGACTGTATCAGTGAACTACACGTGATGAAAAATCTCATGTCCTACTCGATTCTTTCATCACAGAACACTGGAATCGCTATTCGCCCTTGAAGGCTACATTCATGTCATTTCGTTATTTTCATTTATGTAAGACATGATTTAGAGTTATCAATTTGGATTGGAAATGAACCATGGTTTGATAAATAACCAGTTCCTAAAAAATATAAAACAATTTAAGTAAAAAATAAAGATGGAGAAAAATAATAACTATGAAGACAGCTTAGTATTGAAAATATTGTAACAATAGAAAGATCTGGAATAGAACTCTCTAGAACAATGCCAACCTATTAAAAGGACAGTTACGTCTTTGTAAGCGGTCTTTCGTCTTTATTCAGATCTGAACAAGTTCGTATGTGAGTGACAGTTCATGACAGTACAACGCAGTGCCATACACATGTTCAATTGTGAGTCAGTAAGTGTGGTAAGTGTGATAATAACTGTGACAGTAATTGTGCTTAGTCAGTAAGTGTGGTAATAGCTGTGCCAGTAATTGTGATAATAGATGTGACAGTAATTGTACTTAGTGAGTACTTAGTTTATAACAGTTCATCAGGCATAAACTGTCATGCCAAACACATGTTCAATTGTGATTCAGTAAGTGTGATAAAAACTGTGACAGTAATTGTGCTTAGTCAGTAAGTGTGGTAATAGCTGTGCCAGTAATTGTGATAATAGACATGACAGTAATTGTACTTAGTGAGTACTTAGTTTATAACAGTTCATCAGGCATAAACTGTCATGCCAAACACACATTCAATTGTGATTCAGTAAGTGTGATAATAACTGTGACAGTAATTGTGCTTAGTCAGTAAGTGTGGTAATAGCTGTGCCAGTAATTGTGATAATAGACATGACAGTAATTGTACTTAGTGAGTACTTAGTTTATAACAGTTCATCAGGCATAAACTGTCATGCCAAACACACATTCAATTGTGATTCAGTAAGTGTGATAATAACTGTGACAGTAATTGTGCTTAGTCAGTAAGTGTGGTAATAGCTGTGCCAGTAATTGTGATAATAGACATGACAGTAATTGTACTTAGTGAGTACTTAGTTTATAACAGTTCATCAGGCATAAACTGTCATGCCAAACACACATTCAATTGTGATTCAGTAAGTGTGATAATAACTGTGACAGTAATTGTGCTTAGTCAGTAAGTGTGGTAATAGCTGTGCCAGTAATTGTGATAATAGACATGAAAGTAATTGTACTTAGTGAGTACTTAGTTTATAACAGTTCATCAGGCATAAACTGTCATGCCAAACACACATTCAATTGTGATTCAGTAAGTGTGATAATAACTGTGACAGTAATTGTGCTTAGTCAGTAAGTGTGGTAATAGCTGTGCCAGTAATTGTGATAATAGACATGACAGTAATTGTACTTAGTGAGTACTTAGTTTATAAAAGTTTATCAGGCATAAACTGTCATGCCAAACACACATTCAATTGTGATTCAGTAAGTGTGATAATAACTGTGACAGTAATTGTGCTTAGTCAGTAAGTGTGGTAATAGCTGTGCCAGTAATTGTGATAATAGACATGACAGTAATTGTACTTAGTGAGTACTTAGTTTATAAAAGTTTATCAGGCATAAACTGTCATGCCAAACACACATTCAATTGTGATTCAGTAAGTGTGATAATAACTGTGACAGTAATTGTGCTTAGTCAGTAAGTGTGGTAATAGCTGTGCCAGTAATTGTGATAATAGACATGACAGTAATTGTACTTAGTGATTACTTTGTTTATAACAGTTTATCAGGCATAAACTGTCATGCGAAACACACATTCAATTGTGATTCAGTAAGTGTGGTAAGTGTGATAATAACTGTGACAGTAATTGTGCTTAGTCAGTGAGTGTGGTAATAGCTGTGCCAGTAATTGTGATAATAGACATGACAGTAATTGTACTTAGTGAGTACTTAGTTTATAACAGTTCATCAGGCATAAACTGTCATGCCAAACACACATTCAATTGTGATTCAGTAAGTGTGATAATAACTGTGACAGTAATTGTGCTTAGTCAGTAAGTGTGGTAATAGCTGTGCCAGTAATTGATATAATAGTTATGACAGTAATTGTACTTAGTGAGCACTTTGTTCAACAGTTTATCAGTCATTGAACAGATTATTAGGCACTGATTATTGAATTATTGATCGGCCTATTGAAAGTTACTAATTAGTTTTGTACAGAGATTAATCTTGTCATAGAAGAAAATCTTTAGTTGAAAGTTACTGAACTGTTTGCTTCTGTTATTGATTTTCTTTGAGTGATAATTGCTTATTAGTGTCTGTTGTGGATTAATTGTATGAATAAAGTTCAAGTGTTAGTTTTAAGTGTTGCTGGCATTATTTTAGTGATTGAACCCATGACAATATTATCGTGTTCTCAAGCTCAAAAACAAAAGCGAGCTAGTAAACTAGGTTAATTGCTATGGTGAAAAACAAACATTTTAGTGTGAAATTTTTTGCCAATCATCACTGACTACCATGTAATCTAATGGAGAGTAGTTGTAGAATGGGATGAATGCAAAGACCATAGCAATTTCAAAACCTGGTTGTGCAGCGATGAGCATGGAGATTTGAGAATCGTTTTCAGAGAAACAAAGCTTATAAGGGAGTGGGAACCATTTGCTTTAAAAAATTGCTTTTAATCTAGTAAGATACGTGTTTTTTATGGAGGAAAAACATACAAAAAAAATGATGATACCGTAGGAGGTGTATTACCACAAAAAGTAATGATAAGAAATAAAAGTAAGAGAGGAGAGAATAATAGAGTTAGTAAAAGAGGAAGAATGGTGTGAAAATGACAAAAAGAGCACAGAGAAGAAACACCAGGAAAGGCTATTCATGAGACTTTGGATCAAAAAATTACCTTAACGCATTTGGCTAAATATCCACCTTTGACAGGCAATAGGCATTCTTAAACTTGACCAATAGCTTCATTTAACATTTTAATTTTCTATTAATATTAGAATATTCCATACCATCAGTTACAGGCAAATGCATGAATTTTTTTAATCCTTTATTTATTCATGACAAAAATACAATCAAGCAAAGATGCAACAGGCTATCGTCCTCAACTGCTTCTTTCACAAATTTTCAACAAGAATCAGAATGTAAGGTTATGCCAAATTTTCACAAGGAATTTCACTAAGATGTTCCATGACCAATTCTTTCCAATTAAAGAATATCAATTCAATATTCTTGCATTGCTTATTTCTTTACAAAGTAACATAGAACATCATCAAAGTACAGCCGCAAGTCGTAGCAGGTATCTGTTCAGTCAGATAAAGATAAGCTACGAACTCCTGGGCCCTCTTTGTAAAAGTGGCCTAGGGGGTTGGCCAGCAAAAAAGACCCTGCTGTAAAATCAATGCCCGGTGGTTCGGAACCCATTTAAAAACATGTTGGTCTAACTCATCAATTAGACATCCAACTCATTACCCACGCACAAGTATTGAACATGATCTATATATGTTTTAGTTTTTATGTTTTTATTGCATTTTTGACTCATCCTCTGTCTGGTATCTTGATCGGATGTTATTGTGATGTAATTATATCAATCAATCAATCAATCAATCAATCAATCAATCAATCAATCAATCTATCTATCTATCTATCTATCTATCTATCTATCTAATCTAATCTAATCTAATCTAATCTAATCTAATCTAATCTAATCTAATCTAATCTATCTATCTATCTATCTATCTATCTATCTATCTATCTATCTATCTATCTATCTATCTATCTATCTATCTATCTATCTAGGGCTTCATCCTCAAAAAATGTCACTTTCATTAATTTCGGTATTTATTGATTGATAAAATTTATTTAATCATTGATTAGGGTTAGAATTTTTTCAACATTCATATGCCTGTCATGGTGGAATCATTCTCTCTAAAAATAGACTCCATACTTTGAACTTTTAGAGGCAGAATTTGAATGTGAGTAGATAATAAAATGGTAGGAAAAGAAAAAAAGGGTAGTGATGGAGTTTCAAAAGGGTTGATGGTAGCCGTCACCACAGGTGCTTTTACAACGGCTATAATTAGAAAAATGCGGTTACCATGACAAAGTGCATATGCGATCGTGGCGACTATAATTTGGACAGCTTTTCATAGAAGGGTGGTTGGTTACCAGCGACACATGCGACACTAGCGGCCATAAATGCAATTAAAACAAATGCGTATACAATTTCAGCACAGGCAAATCTTGGCAACAGCTTATTCCGGTAACTATAACAATAACCGGATCAAAACGGCCACCAACTTCTGTTTTGCGCATTCTCTCATTCTCATCATCTCACTCTTCCACACTCATTCTCTATGCGCTCTCTTTATCTGTTATCGACTGCTAGAAAGCAGTACGGCAAAACGACCGGTTTGTTGTCTTTTGTCATTTCGAGCATAACAATAAAGGGTTTTATATGCGACTTGGGAATGGCGGATCCCTTGGAGCACACCGGACAACAATCATCATACCTTTCTACACGAGCGAGATTCGTGCAGTAGAGTAGGTATTATAGCTTGGGGACTTATGAATCTTTCATCGCCAGTTCTATCATCATCTTTACCATTCAAAAAATACATATATACTACTAGTTGTGATTAAATTAAATTATGGTAAAGTCTCAATTCATTCTGTTGGCAGTGCGCAGAAACACACAACTTTGTTTTTCTACAATTACCCAACAAAGTGGCTATTTATGCACATATTATAGTTCGCAAAACCGCTGATTCCTGCACTATTTTACTTTGCCGCATTCCAGCTGACTTTGCCGCGGTCATTCTACTTTGTCGCACTCCAGGTGTGCCAACTGTAGGAAAATTTTATTTGTAACTCGTGCTGAAAGTATCTTTGCTGCAATCGAAAAACTTCCCGCACTTGCATTCAGCTCGAGCGAAAGGCATTTCTCCATAGCCTCCTCTAACAGGCCTGCTAGAGGAGGCTATGATTTCTCTCATGTAGCAAAGAGCTACTTTGCGCACTAGTTACACAAATAACTATTGTCCCACTAATTATCCCGCATGACACAGATTTTCAAGCGGCTGTACTGACAACTAAGTCATTCTCCATATGACGTAGTAGGCCTATGTGAGAACATCTCGCAGCATAGATTAGTAGTATTAGTAAAGTAGAAGTGAAGGATGAAGCCCACATAGGTCTAAGGCCTGTGATTGATGAGTTTGACCTACAGTTTTAGGTGGGTTCCGAACAACCGGGAAGTTTTACAGCAGATAACTCAGAGAACAGAGTTTTTTGCTGGCCAATCCAATTGGTCACCCTTACAAAGAGCGCCCAGTAGTTTCGTAGCTTATCTCTGACTGAACTAATACCTGCTATCAATGGCACTCGGCTATTACTTCCCTGAGGGGAATTGGAGGTGAACTCAAATTTTTTGAGGGGAAATACCAGAGAATAGAGTAACTAATTACAATGCTTCGAAAAGGGAATAAATTGAGATAATTCATACGAAAAATAAATTGCTCTTTAAATAGATTCAGTATATGAATGATCCTTGAGAAATTTAGAAAATGTTACAATTTTATTAAATTCCTAAACACCAACTGCTTTCGGAATTTCGAAATTCATTATCTCCGATGAATGAATGTGATAAGTAAATTTTGCGTATAGAAGTATGTAAGATCATCAGTGATTGAAAAAAATGAAGGAAAAACGTGTTGGAGATCCTTGATTTTTAAATTCTGTGAATTTGATTTTAGTCTCAGAAAGTTATTTATAATCTCTAGAAAATTATTTTTGTTCCCTAGAAAGTCATCAGTAATACTTGACTTATACTCAATCCATATATTATTAAAGATAGAATAAAATTGGGTCTGGAATGAGAAACAGGATATTACAGGATTGCTACCACTAAAATCAAACGAAACCAATTTTCTCAACTCGATAGGACGGAACCAGCATCATAGTGGATATCCAATTGGCCAACCAATTTCCACTTAATAATGCAACTGCGATTGGGTGCCGCAAGTTTTCCAGCTTTATGTGATGCCAAAGTATCACCTTTCTCTTTCTAAAGGGAAAGACATGACGGGGCAATGGTAAAAGGTCAGATGTGGGTCGAGCAACAGTGAATGAAAGGTTACAGCATCCCTTCCAGCCAGAAGGCACTGCAGAGCGAGAGAGAAAGAGAATGAGTGAGTGAAAGAGAGAGAGAATAGCGTATGTGAGAAATACTTGTGAGAAGGGAGAAATAAGATGCGAGGTAGAAATTGTTTGCTCAAAGTGAACGTGCGCGTGAGTGAGAGTGTTTTACATTAAATCTTTTGAAACCCTTGTGACATCAATACAAGAGAGAAATATGATGAGAAACTGTAATATTTTTTGAGTTGATCTTCATCACAGTAAAAATTGGACCTGTGAAAATTTTGTCATCATACAAGAAATAAATATGCAGTACTTTTGAGTAGAGCTTTGAAAATGAAATGAAAAATTTCTTTATTAGGTTTATTCTTCGTTAGCTTTATTGCAGTCATGATTGGAACAGTGGAAATTTTCCCATTAATACAAGTGAAAAATGTGATGAAAAATAGAGTATTTTTGGGTTGAACTTTATCGCAGAAAAGGTTGAACCTACGTAAATTTTAACGGTTGAAACTTGGATAAAACTGAAACTTTAGCATGATGATTGGTTACTCCAATATTAATTTACTTTTAACGCAATTAACAAATGAAAATTAGACTTTTCCATAATTTCTTTATGATAAGGTCTCAATACGAGCAGCAAAACGGCAGAGAGCCACCGCTCGCCACCTAATCCTCTATACAATTTTTTTATCGCTTGACGCTAACCACTTGCCGAATTAGATTGCATCGTATGATTACAAAAACCGGGTAAGTGTGAAGTGCTGCATATCACACAATGTCTTTATGGCCAGATAAACGACACCGGCTATGTGTGAAACAAGCCTTACAGTGTTATTTCAATGTTATAAATAAATAAATAAATAAATAAATAAATTTATTCCTTATCAGATACAAAAATACAATACAATATAAAATAACAAAATAAACAGAATATTCATAAATCATTAAGAAATACATTAAAACTATAGTGATACTGTTTATGTTGTGCATAAAACAGACAATAAAATGTAAATATCAGAACAAGGAAATTACCGTACCTGATAAGAAATTAGGTAGGCTACTCCCGAGGCAGGCCTATTTGGGAGTCCCAGCACAAAAACTTTAAAAGAAAGTGCGATTGACATTAAAGAGAGATAAAAAAAAGAAAGAAAAACAAAGATAATATAAAGAGTAAGAGAAAAAACAATAGTAAAAGAAAACTTATATAAGTAATAGTAAACGAACAATAAAGTAAATTGAACAATAAAAAGGAAAAATAAAATAAAAAATAAAAGAGTCCTTAATACCATTTTTAAATATTTCTTGACATTAATCAGATTGTGATAAGAATAATCATAGTTCTTCTTGTCATTAATTACATTTTTCCCTTCATTTTTCCTCTTAAATCGTGCTCGCTAATACCGGTACTTTGATGACTGAAAGACTGTGTATTTTGGGATGTTTACTGTGAAATAACGTTTCCTTTATTGTTATTTTATTAATAAATAAATGAATAACAAACAAAAAAATAAATAAAATTAACATTTATATTCTCCAGGATATATATTATTGGAATTTTTAAATAATTTAGATCATTTGAAAAACTTTAGTCTGCAACTGTAGTTCAATCGTTCAGCGTTTCAAACACATACAATTGTTGAATGTTAGTTTGTTATAAAGTTTGTTTATGTTATAATGTTATAATTGTTAGGAAAGTGCTGTAATTGAGTTAAGTGCTATAATAGCAACTATATTTTTTACTTTTATCATTTCATACGTTATCATTTTTTACTTTTATCAATTTATTTTTACATACATGCTCCATTATCTTGTGAGCATCTAGCAATTAAATGCCCATTAACTCTAATAATATATTTCAATAACTAATAATAATAATCTTTATTTCCGCAAATACAAACAAGCAAAAAAAAATACACAGGAAAAAACTTATACATGATAGAAAATAATAATAATTATTATAAAACAATCAATTATTAGGAGAGAAACCAAGAAGTTACAAAGAAAAAAAATACTTAGATCAACTTAACTATCATGTACAAGAAATAAAATGTTACAAAAAAAATATCTGCAGAAATAATACTGTATGCAAATAATTTCATTGTGAAACTAAAGATTTTTTCGATTTCAGCATTGACTTTTCAGGACTTTTTGTGTATATAATTTATTATTACTGTTACTTATTTTTGGAATACAAAGCATACTCTCCACCACCAAGTAACTCCAGCAACCAAGCATCTTCGAAACATCAAGTAAAAAAAGTGTATAACAATTCTCTCCTCCATCAAATAATACCAGCAACTAAGAATCTCCTGTCAAAAGAGCTGAATTATGAAAGCACCACAATGTAATGTCAACTGTTTACAGCTAGAATACCATACTGTAGTCCACCTCGGGCTACAGTGTCACAAAGCGACGTATCAAGAGATCCTTCCATACGTGAACATTCTCATAAATGATGAGCAAATTTAACTCAACTTACAAGCAATGGAGTTTAGAGCAACAAACTACGTATAACCAGGGGAAATATGATTACAAACTCAATTAATTTATGCTAATTAGCTTCCACAAAGTAACTCACATTGGGAATATAATTAATAACTCAATTTATTTAGGATCGTAATAAATTTTATTATGGAAATGAAATTGCTCTGGTGGAGCCCTATTGAATTTGTTAATTGAAATAAAAGCCCTCGTGGGAAGGAAAGGTGAACTGTACAATTGGGACAATATAAAAAACCTCACCCAATTCATTTAAAGCCAAATATTATATATCCATGCATCAAAAACGTTTTTGTTTATTTATAAAAATCTCAATACAAATAACCGCTGGGAATTTTTATGTGAATAGGATTAGCCTACACATAAATAACAGTTTTGCATTTGCATTATAGCACATGAAGTCAACTACATAGTATGGCCGTTTTCACACTGGACGATACGGCGCCGGCACGACACCGACATAGTGCCGTGTGGGTTAAGATCCAATGCTGCCAACGGCAACAGCACAGCAATGCCGTGTCGGTGTGTTTCAGCTGTTCAATGTATTGGATCTCAACCCCCACGACACCAGGACAGCACCGTGTCGTCCAGTGTGAAACCGGCCTATTGTGAGTACATTTGAGTTAGATAAAGTACTCTCCCTGTAAACGTGAGCCATATCTAACACATTCTTACAAAAACTGCAGTTTCAATGGATAAAGTGAATGGATTGTCTAAAAAAACTCTCTTCATGAACTCACAAAAATCTAATGTTCTTATTTTATTTACACGCATTCCCACATAAACGTACACATATACGTGCTTATGTACGTTCTGGTACTGTGTGAGTAAAATTTCACCCAGTATATAGTATAAGGCTTGTTTCACACACACCGGCGGTCGAGTAACCGGTGTCATTAGCCGGTTGTAGGGGCATTGTACCATATGAATCGCGCCTCACACTTACCCGATTTTTGAAATCATATGTAATTATACCGGGTGAATGACACCGGTTACCTGATGCCGGTTATGTGTGAAACAAGCCTACTGCGTTTCAAGGAGCATGAAAGTGGTTCAAATATTAGTAGAAAAATGAGGTGGAGCAGAATGAAGTAAAAAGTCGCTACAGCTTTTCATACAAGAAAAGAATGTAGAAAGAAATGTGGCTTGTAAACTTTGTTGTATAAGCGAGAAGACAGAGCTCGCAGATGATGCTGAGTATATTACCTGTGTAGGAAGAATGAGAGGGAAAAATAAAGACAAATAGAGTGGAAGAGAGACAGAATGAAGTGCGGAACTGGAAGGAAAAGACTGAGTCCCTTTGTTTAGAGTGCATTTCGTATGGAGACAATTTCATTAGGGAAGGTCCAGCAGGAAAGACACAATCTTTTCTCAAGGTAAAAGAAAAGTCAGTCAGAAAGACTGCATGGAACCTTTGTATAATTTGGCCCAGAGTCCTAAACAACACAGAAGTCAACTGGGGGATATATACTACAACACTATCTTATCAGCATTTACAAAATGTTCCATCAGTATTGTGTACATATACACATTTTTCTGCTGTATTATTACCAGAAATATCTACAAAATGTTTCTATTGTATAATAAATTAAGTTAGTTACTACATATTTGCCTACTAAAATAATGTAGCACCGGCATTCGCAAAATGTTTCTACATTATTGTGGTGCAGTGGCTATCATTCTAAACTATTACACCGTTTATTCTGAATCGATATTCCAGAATAATAAATAATAAATTTTATTATTATTTGATTTCCAGAAGAAAAAAGTTCACCTGTGTAAAAAAGCTTATTAAGGTATGAATTTTCCAATTATTGGCCAAGTGTTTTAAAGTTATGTGAAAGAAAAAGTAAAATATTGAAAATAATCAGTAAGAATAGGGCTGTGTGTGTGTGTGGGTGTGTGTGTTTTTGTCTTTTTTGCATTTCACAAGACAAAAACTGATAGCCATCAAGATAACCAAGAACAAGATAACCATCCTCACAAATTAATACTTCCTGATAATGTGAGGTTGAACTGTGAATGATCTATCACTGTGATTGTATGCGATGCAATAGAAAATAAGTGGATTTTTCATATTTTCATTTTTAAAGTAAATTATAACATACGGTGACAATTTTTTTTTCTACAACTGGTCGTAAAGTAGTTCTTTACGTACTGAAAACTAATTGTAAAATACCTCTTTACTGCTCCGCAAGCGGTAAAGTACTTTACGCTCGCCAGCTGTTTTCTTTACGCTTCTGTTTTGATTTTGATGCCTTCTCATTGGTGAATCATGGAATCCGTGAAATTCACATAAACTCAGCAGTGGCGGACGCTAACCAAATCCGCGCATGGTCTGTGATGTTACAAACTACAAGCTTTTATTGTGTTGGAATCCAGAACTGCAGTTTTAGGAAAAATATTGTATGCAATTCGCGCGTGAAGCTTCTTTATCGCTCTCGCAAAATCCGCTACGCGTCGCGCAGTAAATGTTTTGGCGCGAGCGATAAAGACGCGCTTCACGCTCTTAATACATAAATAACTATTTTGATATCCATTGAATTCAGCACATTATTTGAATAAATAGCTAGATAACTAGACAACTGAACAAGATATACTTTTTGAAGTATATCTAAAATAGGGTAGAATTTTCTTTTTTATTGTTCGTTAAAATCAGTACTATATTTAGATAAATAGCTAGGCTACTAAGAAAGGTGGATGATAGAGTTTTAAATTCCAATTCTGTAACACAAGAATTTGAAAAATAATTTTGTCCAAAAAAATACTTTTACTCAGTGACAGATTAACAAGTACAATATATATATTGAAATTTGTGAATAGTGCAGTTTTAGACATAAGTCTGCTGCATCTTCACATTCATTGTAATTCTGTCACAATTATGAAATAATTAAATACTGTTGTACGAGATTTCAAACAAAACCATCGTCCAAAAATTTAAAACTGGTACCTAATGACATTTATTTAGTTACTAAGAATACATCATATAAACTTAATAAAACAACTTTTGAATGGAAATTAACTCACGTTATGGCGTGACGGCCGTTTCGCTCTGTTGTCTAGAGCATCGTCAGAGGACCCACAGTACACTGACTTAAGGTATGAGTTTGAGGGTTATGTATGTTGGAATGGTGATGGGGTGGGGGGATGAGTAGGCGGGAGTGTCAATGTCTCTATAACTGTGGCCTGTTGAAATGATGTGTTCAGCAAAAGTGGAATGTGTGTTTGGGTGTGTTGACACTAATTTAGACACACTACACTTCACTCACAAAAGCCAGAAACTCAATTTTTTAGAACAATATGAGATTTACAAACATGCAAAGCAGGAACCTGACAATATTTTAAATGATCAACTTAACTTCTTCTCACATACTCTATTTGACAAAATAATCCCAATTTCAAACCTCCCGCCTACTCATCCCCCCACCCCTTCACCATTCCAACATACATAACCCTCAAACTCATACCTTAAGTCAGTGTACTGTGGGTCCTCTGACGATGCTCTAGACAACAAAGCGAAACGGCCGTCACGCCATAACGTGAGTTAATTTCCATTCAAAAGTTGTTTTATCAAGTTTATATTACATATTAGTGGAAACAAGATGGATCTTCAACATCAAGAATACATAATTGGCTCAAAAATCTACTGTAGCCACAAATCTCACTGCAGTAGAAAGAAAATCCTGTTGTTGTGATTGTTGTCAGAAGCGGAAAGTGGGAAAATCGATTCGTCCATCAAGAGACCCACTCGACGATGACACGCGACGATCCCAATTTCCGAACTGAATAGGACCGACATCACTGACATCACCACCATCCTCCTAAAATCCGATTTCTAGTCTACCTCTCCATCCACTCCCCTCCACAATTTTATTCACCCCCCTTATTTACCCCTTGTTCAAAATCCCCCTCATAAACGCCCGCACGCACCTACACCCGTGCGAACCAACCACTTGATGATGCCACTCAGTGGAAGCAATAACAACACCAGCACACGAGAACTTCTCACACTTACCGCGTAACAAGATTACCTTCTTAGTGGCGAATTCAGTGAGGACTAGCACTGCAGGCCACTTTATACAATTGCTGGTGGTTGAGGTATCCCTTCCACCATCTCCGTGACTGCGCCCACTCTAATTCAATCGCACTCACATTTATCGGAACAATACAGGCAATGTGAACGACATGTCATATGTTTTCGTAGAGGTGGTGACAAGAAATAATATAATAATAATAATAAATTCTTTTATTGCCGAAAACATTGCTTACAAAAAATGATCAATGACACCTCATTCAAGAGTACTAATAATAATTAACATATTAACATATCACTAATGCTAATTAAGTGCCAATTAAACAATATAAAATCACTAGTAACATATTAGATGCATGCTGTTGACAATAAATACTCTCATGCAAGGGAAAACATCCCTGTAGGCATGGAGGAGTTGCTGCAAATAAATGAAAGAAGAAAAAAACTCATCAAATAGGACCACACTTGTTTTATCATTGAACTACAAATTCAATTGTGTCCAGTAATTTTTTTCGTGCAGAGAATTCCCTCATTATTGTAGCCAATCAGGACTTGGGTAAGGGCAGAGAAAATTGGAAATTTCAATAATAGTCTGAGAATAATTAGAGGATGATGATGATGATGACAATAATGAATGGCAGATCTACAGTTTTAGTTTGTCTCCGAGCCACCAAGTGAGTGATAATAAAGCAGATATCGTCAATGTTATTTTTTTACCGGTCACCCTTCCAAGCACATTACTGAGCGCTCATAACTGAACATCACGATCACCCCGTCACCACGCATAGAAATAAAGCTAGGGTTTCGTAGCTCCGCACTTTTGAGGAGCTCACTGAGCGCCAGTATTGCACGATGCGAACTAAAGAGTTTTGGGCGATTTGGCTCCAAATTACAGTACATTTAATTGTTAAGTACGACAATTACCGTACATGAAACTTTTACTTGAGATAATCGGTAATTACCGTACGTTTAATTGTTGTATACGTTGATTTAAAAACTAGATTCCCCAACAATTCTTTAGCTTTTGTTTGGCAATACTGGTACGCAGCGCGCTATCAAAAAGGGCAGAGGTATGAAACCCCCATCTTGAGAATATTTTCTTTTATTTCAAATCAAACTCAAAAACACACTTCAATAAGAATAGAAATTTGATCATTCGATCTAATGCTTTAGTGCCAGAGAACCTAGTGTCATATATCATTCCATTTGTGTACCAAGGTTGATAAAAACCTTTTAAAGATTAAAAACTCTCTTTGAGATATACCGGTACTGAGGTACCGTATATTAAAACGGTAGGGAGGTTTATTACATGAATACAACCTTGACTGTTTGAGGTAATAGGTCAGAGAAAGGCACGCTTGATATTATTATCTGAACACATTTTTAAGGCTTACGTTTTTTATAAAATTCTTACGTTTTGTACAGTTCGTTTTAGTGTCTTTTTCCCGTCTTTTTCTTCTGTCTCTACTCCTTACAACATGTTCAAAATAATTGATGCAACTTTTGCTTCAATTATTGCTCAAATTATTGGTGTTGTCAACCGAATAAGTAGTTAACTGAGTGTTTTATCCAGTGTACATTTTCCCATCTATTGTTTGTAGAATATGTAGAACAATAGATTATGTAGAACTTGTAAGAAAATAAGTAAATCTGCCGCACTTAGGAGTGAGGAACTGGAAGAGGAATCAAAATCAAAAGAGTGGATTAGAGGCATATTGTCCAGTACGCCAAGGTCCATGCAGGGCTGTAACTCTTCTCCATTGAAAAAAAATTGATTTTTGGTTTGATTTCCGGCTTTGAGTGTCATATTTACCATCACCATCTCACTTCAAAATACAAAATTCAAGCTCATATAAATGAGACTTACCCCCGGTTGTACAAATGTCTTATCTTTTTGATGGTTCATTATCTGCTCCACTTTTGTACCAAGCTGCCGTGTGAAAGCATATGATTAATTATTATACCTATATACGTGCTAGCATTCGTACGATCTATATATCTTGAATGGTAGAACAGGCTCCAGAAATTAAAAAAAGATATATTCGCCATCTTGTTATAACAGAACTTGCCATAACCTGAAACAAGCTTTATACAGTACGTTCATTAAGTCGCGCATATCCAAATAAACAAGTCTGTAAATTGTAGGTTTTTTATATTAGTTCTAGTGGCTACCGCAAGATAGCATTACTGGTAATATAAACAACAGATGTAAATCCCATTATTGTATGTACAGGTTACAACAGGTCTGCAGTATTGTTTAGATTACGATAAGGTAAACATGCCATTTTCCTAAAGGTACAGTTACACCAGAGCGAACAGGAGCGAACCGAACGTTCACTGGTGTTCGCTGTGGTTCGCTAGCATTCGCGAACACCTGAGAATGGGAGTAGTCACACCAGAGTGAACACACATGAATAGTCTTGATTGATTCATGATCGTCGTGTCGTTCGCTTGTGCTCCATCCACCACAAGAACTCCACGGTGACCATAGCCTTATCATGGACGAGTGCAATGGTGATGGTGATAATGAATTAAAATTTTTATTTAACAGTTTATAATCAGGACTACTAGGATCCCATAGCCCTGGCCTTGCTTTGTACTCTTCTATCAGATCCAACACTTTGTCATCAGTCCACTCCATAGTTAATAGGAATAATAATTTAGTACAACAAACTACAAAATAACAAACCACCAAACAAACAACAACAAACAACTCTGTTGATAGCAGTAACAAGGTTAAGTAGGTTATGTTGACAAGGACCAGACTGGAGTCACTCCGACTTGGTCACACTGAAGCGAGCACCGAACTCGAGTGAACGCGAATTTCCTTTGATCATTCGCTACAAAACCGACAATGGATGGAGCAGGCGCGAACACGAATATGCGACTACCGAGCACTATCGAACACGGCCGATTGGTGTTCGCTGCCGCTCGAGGCGCCGGTCACACCAAAGTGAATTTCGCATTCGTTACTGCTCGTTCGCTCCTGTTCGCTCTGGTGTAACCGTACCTTAAGAGCAACGAGTGTTCCTTCTTGAATAGTATTTTACCATTATTTAACGCCTCCAGATTTTTTCCAGTAGGAGTTATCTTAAAGGAAGGGTTTATAAAAATAGGCCTCATACACTGAATGAACTGAAAATGATCATTAGAAGGAGAATAACAATATTAGTGTAGGCATACCCCAAAGTGTCAACAAACGTGGTAAAACGAATTCATGCATGTATGCTGCACAAGGCAGCCATTTTGAATATTTTTTTCATAAGGCATAAAATGTTGGAAATAAGTTTATATGTTAGTATATACGTTTATAAAATTTATAACAATAATAGAATAATAATAAATAATACCAAATAAAATACATTACTTCACAACCTTTTTGATGTGCGCGACTTAATGAAATTTATACTCAACACTAGTCACTAATACATGTATTTTATAAAAACAAATTCCCTCTCCAAATCATATGATAATATGATTTATTCACATTATTCAATTTATAACAAATTATTTAACTTCGTATTTAAAGACTACATTTCAAGCTCAGCTCATTTTGGAATTTGAAATTTCTAGCTTGCTATGTTGGCTGCATTGTAATCTAGCTATAATTGCTTGAATAACAGAACAGTTTTATACTGAATGATGTGATGAATAGTAGCCTGGTATAAAAGTGGAACGGCTAATAAACCATTATTATGAAAGGACGTTTGTGCAACCGGAGGTTATAGTGCAATCAATCATCATCATCAATGTTGTTCTTATCGTTTTGTTATACATGTGAAAATGTCTTTATTCAAAGTCAGTTATTCTAGTATGAGGGACGGAAAATGGTGGAATTACAGTAGAAACGAGCACATGCAAGCGTTTTGGAAACTTATTCATTGGTAAGTGGAGGTTGGAAGCAAGCGAGGGAGGACTACCGGCAATAATACTACTGTGGACATGAGCCCCGATGATGTAAGTCCAACTGAAATTTGCAAATACAGCAATAAAACTCGGCTGTTTTATTGTCTACGCCGTAGGTTTTACTGGCAGCGATCGTAAAACGTTCTACTCTGCCTAGAGTGACGAGTCCTAAGGGTGGTGGCGTACTTGATGGAGTGGGGGGGGGGGGAAGGCTGAGAGGGAGGATTTCATTGCCTATTCGCGTTTATTATTGCCTAGTTTAGTGTAGGTGGGGTGCACCAATCCCCATTTCCATAATGTTTATATTCAGGAAATAGTTATGGGAGGGGGTGGCGGTAGTATAGTAGGTAGTCGAATTACCAAGCGTGTCTGCCAAGTTTTGTTATCAATTTAATTGTTGTAATAAAGAACTGCTTCATAATATTGTACTGTTTTCATGATATTATAGATTCGGCCATTTGTTAATTCAATCATCTGAATAATGATCTAATCAAGTTGATGATTATTTGGAGCATCATATTATTTAGGAGGTACATGAAATGTGCATTTAAAGTTATTAGTTTAAGGCTGTGCGCAGGGTTTTTGGACATAATTTTTTTTTTAAGTTCATTGAATTGGATATTATTAAGGTATTGAAATGTTAACTATTGCCATGAGAAATTATTTTTTTCATCAAATATTTTATAGAATATAAGAGTTTAAAGTTGAAATTTTTGAGGGCAATTGAACTCACCTACAAGTTATTTTAAACATTTGATAATTTTTTTTATAACTGAAAGACACCTTGGGGAAAAGAATGACACATTTTCTATTTCAATTCAACAATTGATTTTTTCAAAATAATTTTTTGAAAATCTGAAATTTTTCGCATGTTTAAAAAAAAATTATTTTGAGAAAACTAATTGTTTGATCGGAAAGAAAAATATTTCATTTTATCCCTCAATGTGTCTCATTTAAAAAAAAATTATCAAAAGATTAAAATAACTTGTAGGGGAGGAGATCAATTGCCCCCAAAAACCGAAAAATTTCAACTTTGAACTCCCATATTTCATAAAATATTCGATGAAAAAAATGATTTATCATGGCAATAGTTAACATTTCAATACCTTAATAATATTCAATACAATAAACTTCGAAAAAAAATTATGACCAAAAACCCTGCGCACAGCCTTAATAGTCGAATATAATGTAACTAGCAGTTGAATCGCGATATCTATAACATGACATAACCTATTCACAAATTTTAGTCTCTTTTTCTTATTCCTCTTCTTCTTCTTCTCCTCTTTTTTCAGCAACTTCTTCTTTTTCTTCATAACCTTCTCATTTTTCTTCTTCTTGAAGTTGACTGGAAATTGGAAAAAAGGAAATAGAAAGAAATCGACAACTGGAAAGGAGAGAAGTAGGCTGTTAGAAACAATAACATAATGAATTCTATTTTACAATTTGAGTGTTATCTTCACTATCTTGAAACGATCGCCAAGTATTTGGACTCTGGCTCGGACAAGGCTAAAATCACTCGAATAAATAATACTTGAAATCTTAAAAATATGGTTTTATCTAAAATAACCTAAGAGTGACAGATTGGATTGGCCAGCAAGACTCTGTTCTCTGCTGTAAAATCCCTTCCCGGTTGTTCGGAACCCACTCAAAACTGTAGGTCCAACTCATCAATTACCATCATCCAATTCATTACCCACGCACCGGTCTCAGACCTATGTGGGCTTCATTCTCAAAAAAAAAAAAAAAAAATAACTTCTAGGAGTAGGCTTCATAATCAGTTCAGAATCGAGACCCATGAAAATGATGCAATCCTTGAATTGTTTCAAATAATATTGAGCTCATCAACGATTTTTTAAATATTTAAATTATTTTTGTTAATTATTTGGAATATGAACAATAGAAGTGTTAGATGGGGAAATGTTGAAAAGGATGAAGGAAATGAATGAGTGAAGAGGGTGCAACAATAAAAAAGCGAACAACTGTACATATCAAATCCTATAACTGTAATCTTATAATTCTAACTGTAATCTTGTAACTCTACATCGCGATATGATGTAGAGGATAAAAAGCTTGAAGGATTATTGAAGCAACGCGAAACCTGAAAAACGTAGAATAGGAAACCTGAATAGAAACAGGAAGAACGCCTGGAAATTAGCACGACATGCTTGAAAACCAGGTCGAGGGAATTCTGTAAAATCCTTGTGAATTTTTGAATACCGCGGGCTTGTAAGAATGATCCGCTGGGCAGGGGAGAAACTATACCACGAACAGAAGCGAGCTGGCTGATGAACAAAGCCCTTGGATTAACTTGTTGGAAACTGTTCGCTCGGTAGGTGATGATCAAAGGCTGGGTGATTAGAATGTGTAATTCGGCCAGAGCTGCACTGTATGGAATTATTGGCGTCAGTTCACCCGCTTCAAATGCCATTCTTCAAAAGTGTTCGATTGAGTGAATCCCAAATGCAATAAACTTGCGCCATGCTGGAGGTTCAATATTCAATTAACAAAGGAAGAATTATGAACAAAAGAGAATTCACTGGTTGCCTAATTGAAATTTTTAGTTTGAACGTGCGCTTGGCATGTACACTTTTCACAATGTTCAGCTGAAAAGTGAATGGACAATAATAACCTACAACCTATAAAATAATCTATATTACTGATTGGTGAAGAAAGGGATTTTCCTCGATTTTGGAAAATGTTTCACATGGGAAAGTTTTAACAAAAAAGCTAGAGCATAAAATGTTCTATAATATTTATGTCGAGTGCCATCTTAATATATAATTCCGTAAGTCAAATTTTTGTAAAGAAATTGTGAGTGACTGGATGGCCGTAGAAGGATGGGAGGGGTCTTATTTTAAAGGTCTTGACGTGAATTTTGAGGGAAAACTATTCATTTTTCTTATTTTTTCACCATAAATTCGCAACAGAATAAAACTTTTCCCATTAAAACAACATGGGGTTTAATTTGTTTACATCTTTTGAAATTAAAACAGCTGTGCCACAGAGTTGTCTTAGTTGTATATCTGTGTACTCATAGCCAGCTGTACTTTTTATGAATTCAGTTTGTTTACTTTTAAAGCAATGTATAATTTTTAGTTATGGTGATCTATAGTTATCTTATCGTATTTCTTCTTTATTTATTTAGTAATGAACAACGGAGGAAGGCCGCGTCGCCGAGGTGTTGGCTTTCGAAATCAGCATGACAGACGACAGCGTAGGCGAGAAATTTATAATGAGGAAAGGAATGAACAACCACATCATGACGTCGAAGATACTCCTATTTTTAGATTACCACTTATAAACGAGATACCAACACACAATCTGGGCCTGATGAATGATCAATGTATGCATTGTGGTGCGTTGCACTTTGTTGAAGAGTCTACAAATGGTCACTACAACTCTTGCTGCCATAACGGTCTCATACATCTACCACAACCTGAAAAAGTTTACTGTTTTAGAGGCTATTGTCCCTAAAAACCACCATTTAAATGTAAATGTATCTACTGTATATAATACAGGGTGAGCATAAAGTCTTGCCCTGATTTTAAAAATTTATTACAGAATAACCGTTTGACATATCAATTTATATCTGGCGCTGTTACATAGGTTAGTGTTAGTAGTTTTTTTGACCAATAGATGGCGCTAGTGGTCCTAAACAATGACGCTGTCTGCTAGTTCACGTTAGTTGCGGTCAAAATGGCGTCGAAGCAGGAAAAAGCACAATGTGTGCTTTGGTTTCACGAAACGAAATCGCCCATCAGTGTTCAGCGTAATTTTCGGGCTTCTTATGGACGCAGCCCTCCTGATGTTAAATCAATAAAGCGATGGTATGACAGGTTCAAAGAAACAGGCAGCGTTGAAGATCTTCCTAGAAGTGGCAGGCCTAGTGTGAGTGAAGCAACTGTTGATCGTGTTCGGCAATCATTTCAACGGAGTCCGTCTAAGTCAACTCGTCAAGCATCACGTCAACTTCAAATACCGCAATCAAGTGTTGTGAAAATTCTTCATAAAAGGCTTAGGTTGCATGCTTATAAAGTGCAAATCGTGCAGGCCTTGCAACCGAATGATTTGCTGAGACGTGCAGAATTCGCAACTGAGATTCTCAACAGGATTGATGGCGCTAACGATTACTTAAATCGCATATGTTTTACAGATGAATCCACCTTTCATGTCAGTGGAATGGTAAATAGGCATAATGTCCGTATATGGGGATCAGAGAATCCACACGCTACTGTACAGTTACAGCGAGACAGTGAAAAAGTTAATGTTTGGTGCGGCCTAATGCACAACAAGGTTTTTGGGCCGTTTTTCTTCACGGAAAAAACCATTAGCGCTAACATTTACTTAGACGTGTTGCAACAGTTCATTGCACCACAGTTAGAAGATTATCAACCATGGATAATTTTCCAGCAAGATGGAGCACCCCCCCACTGGGCTTTGATAGTGCGTAATTTCCTAGATGAAACATTTCCGGATCGGTGGATTGGAAGGGATGGTCCAACACCCTGGCCACCCCGCTCTCCAGACATTACTCCCCTTGACTTTTTTTTATGGGGATATATCAAGGACAGAGTCTTCGCCACACCAGTTGCTGACATCGACGAATTGAAGGCTAGGATACAAGCTGCTGTGGGTACTGTGACAGAACACATGTTACAAAACACCTGGCGAGAACTGGAATACCGCCTCGACATTCTCCGGGCTACCAAGGGGGCACACGTTGAAGTTTACTAACGTGAGTGATATTTAAAAAAAACTACTAACACTAACCTATGTAACAGCGCCAGATATAAATTGATATGTCAAACGGTTATTCTGTAATAAATTTTTAAAATCAGGGCAAGACTTTATGCTCACCCTGTATATTGTATACAGTTTGTGTTGTAAACTATATTATAATGCTAGAAAATCATTGCTTATTTATAAATGACCAATGAAGGTTGATAAAAAATTTATGTATTTTGGTTTTTTAGGGGCTTTTGCCCCTACAAGCCCCTAGTTCTACTACAAACTGAAAAATAAGCACAAAATTGATGAAAAAGTTATTTTTCACGATGAGGAATTTAAGCTTTTTTAAATGTTTTAAATATTTTTCTTATATTAGATAGATTTCCCCCTGTGCCAACTGTTGGTTTCAGAACATTATAGAATCCAACAGCAGGTTGGAAAGATTTGGCAATTTCTCTTATCTACAAATGTATTGAGATTTTTAATTACTTCACAAACAGATAAATTAAGGCAAAACGGTCGTCTTGAAATATAGACCCCGTTTGTAACGGTGACCGATTAGATTGGCCAGCAAAAAAAGACACTGTTCTCTGCTGAAAATCACTTCCCGGTGGTTCGGAACCCACCTAAAACTGTAGGTCCAACTCATAAATCACCATCATCCAACTCATTACCCACGCACAGGTCTAAGACCTATGTGGGCTTCATCCTCAAAAAAAAAAAAAAAAAAAAAGTGGGATCCCTCGAAATTTTCTACCAACACTGAAAAAAGATCTAAAAAAAAACGTTTTTTTCAGGTGACCCACTGAAAAATATTTTACTTGTAATCTTCCCTCCAGAAATCAATCTGGGTTCGTGGGTTGGGCAAACAATTGCTGACAGTGCTCACAGTTATGCTGTATGATGTAAATTGGAAACAACCTTAAACCCTGCCAGATGAAAAGAAGTACCATATAAATACTGTAGATCACTAGCATATAGTGTAGACTCTGTGGGAGGGGGGCAATCTGGGTTGTGAAAACATCTGCTTTTTTTAGGGATAAGGTGACCTAAGTTTTTGGTTCGGTTTTTTCAAAACTGCAGGAAATGCCACTTTTTTACAATATTGGTTAAAAACAATATACAACAAACAACATATGAAATGAAATGTACATTTATTTCCACAGAAAAAACAAATACAAATGTTTGATTAGATACAAAAAATGAAAATAGTTGAATATCCCACAAAAACTTGAGTCTGAGTGTGGGATAGAGTTAAAATAGAGATAAAATAGAACAAGACTTCCAGCTTCCTTGCTTAACATATATTCAAAATTTGTGAAGAGAACAGTTTTGGACTTTGCTCTTTCACATTCATTGT
>OX418220.1:70308446-70329997 GCA_948455865.1 Conomelus anceps | reverse complement strand
TTGTGAGTGAATGAAAATACTAATGCATATCTGGAGAAAGCTTTAGAAAAATGAAACAGCAATTTCATATCTTTAAAATTCCTGCTGCGGTGAATTCAAATACAAACTTTATTTCCACTACACAATACGGTAACACAATAATATTTTAATAGCTCCAAAGGTTACAAAACTCGTTTAGTTGGGAAATTAATAACAAACAAAAAACAAATTCGATAAGATAAATTATTTATTAGGTAATTTAGCAAAATGAGGTGATTTCTTAGAAGTTTCTCAGTATTTTATTAATTTTTATGTACTTTACTGTGTTATCTCGTCTATCAATGAAGAAAGTCAGAAGGCCCGAAAATTGATTGATTTATTTTTATAAATGGAACGTCTTCTTGTACCTATTTCGTGAATTAATTATAGTCGAACGAGCGAAGCGAGTTCTTCCTTTTGACTTGAGGCTCGAGGCGTTGTGTGTTTGTGGGTATGTTCCACGATAACTTTCGAACGCCTTTATCAAGCAACTTCAAATTTGAAATACAGATTCTTGGTATCTTTAGACAGGTCAAGTTCGTTGGCCAATAAAATTAACCGATTCCATCCTTTTCATTGATATATATATATATATCTATATATCACTTTTTTAGAAAATAGTAGTTGTTTCTACGATTCTACCATATGATGGCATTCGCAATAGATTTCAAAATATATTTTGAGTTATCAGCTGTAGGTGAATATAAATGTGATCAGGTTTTTTATAGAATCTCTATCTGATATACTAATTTCATTGCCCTGATATTTGGATATAATTATGAACAGCTGTTTTTTATGTGGTAAATATATCTACTAAATATATTCCATTGCCCTGATATATAGGTATATGATTACGGTAGGTCTTTTTTGTGGAAAATAAATCTGTGTTATCAGAGCAACGATGAACTTGAACTTAAAGTGATAAAATGTCTTGTGAATTTTTAAATAAGTATCTTCAAAGCAACCGTTTTTCGTTACTACCTTACCCCTACGATAAGCTTTCCAGATGAGTTTCCCTTTCAAAAATTAATTGCTTGCAATCGAGTTCTCCAGCCCGTTGGGCTCACTAGTTTTATTTATTTTTAGATTTATATTAAATTATTTTTTAAATTTATTTTCTACCTTCTCAGTTTTAGAAAATACAGCTTGTTAGCAATTTCTTGGAATTGGAAGATTCAAACTCAGATTCTTTAGAATTTTAGAATCCCCCGAAGGCTTTCTTTTTGTCGTGTTATTGTTTTAATAAAAGAGAAGACTTACTTACTTTCCGTGTCCGGACATTTTACATAAATATGGCCCAATTTATATACACTTATTCCAAAACTTTGCAGCGTAAACCGCCTTGTCATTTCCTAAAAACAAGTCCTCCTTGAGGCAAGTGAGCCCTAAATTCTCACAGACAAGGAGGTGCTCAGGGGTCTGTGGGAGGCCACAGTCGCAATTCTCGTCATCTGAGTACCCCCATCTCTTCATGTTGGCTCTGCATGCTGAAACTCCAGTCCTTAGCCTATTGAGCGTCCTCCATTCCTCAAATGCCAAAGAATGCCCAGCCATCATCCTCTCTTTAGCCTTAAAGTGGGAGACAAGTGGAAGTTCTTCTTCCCATAGGGACAGTCTCCTTTTTTCAGCTGTTGTGTCCAGGGCTTCATGTCTCCTCAGAAAACTGCTTCTTGATTTTAATCTGTATTGAGCAACAGCCTGCCCATACATTGGGTGCCTCTGGTCAGTCTCTTGCTTCATTTTTTCCTTCTCTGCAAACACTTTCCTTCGTATTTTGGGTGGAGCTATTCCTGCAACTGAATAGATTTTATTGACAGGAGTGGGCCGAAGGCAGCCTGTCACAAGCCTGACTGACTCATTGAGGGCCACATCCACCTCTTTTGCGTGGCAGGAGGCTTCCCACACCGGCGCACAGTATTCTCCTGCAGAGAAGCAGAGTGCCAAGGCTGTTGTTCTCAGGACTTCGGGGTGGGCCCCCCAGGATGAGCCTGTAAGTTTACGGAGGATGTTGTTCCTAGCAGCTATTTTACCTTTGAGGCCTCTGCAGTGAGCCTTGAAACTGAGTGTCCTGTCAAGATTTACTCCCAAGTATTTTGGGCAGGCTGTGTGTTCAAGAGTTGTTCCCTTCCATTGGACATTCAGTTTTCTATTTGCCTCCATGTTCCTGAGGTGAAAAGCGCTGACTTGAGTCTTCTGAGGGTTTGCCTTGAGCCAATTTCTTTCAAAATACGTTTCCAGATTTTCCAGGGCTCCAGTAAGTCTCCTTTCCACCATCTCAAAAGATTCATCCTGGGCGGCAATTGCAGTGTCGTCAGCATAAATGAAGCTTCGAGTGTCCCCATAAATTGGTTGGTCATTTGTATACATATTGTATAACATTGGGGAGAGCACACTACCTTGAGGTAGCCCATTTTTTTGTATTCTCCACCGGCTATTTTTGCCTTGAAGGGTCACATAGAATCTTCTATTCTGGAGGATTGCTTGGATGATTCTTGTCAGGTGATAGTCTTTTGTAAGTCCATAGATCTTGGAAACCAACTTTTTATGGTTGACAGTGTCATAGGCGGCCGAAAGGTCAATGAATGCTACCCCTGTCACAAGTTTATTTTCGTAGCCATTTTCTATATGTTGGGTGAGGTTGAGTACTTGGCCATTGCAAGACCTCCCAGGTCTAAAACCTGCTTGCTCTGGGATCAGTTTGTCATCAACCACTGTACCAATTCTTGCAAGAATCATTCTTTCAAAGGCTTTGAAGAGATGACAGAGAAGCGAAATAGGGCGAAAACTCTTGGGGTCACTGGGTTCTTTTCCAGGTTTCAAAATAGCAATGACCTGTGCCTTTCAGACAGAGAAGACTTATTAGCTATCATCTCATTCAAGTATCGTGCCTAATTAGTTCAATCGGAAAATTCAAAATTCAGCAGGCCCCGGTTTCACTCTCCTGCTTCTTAATGATATTATACTCATTTTCTTTCCCTCTCTCTTTACCTACTTTACCCACGCCTGTAAGCTCTTCTCCCTTTTCAACAACAAGATTCGACGGGCATTTACGCTTATCCTGGACATTACCATTTTTACAATCTTCCCTATTTCCATTTGCAGTTATTCCGTAATAAAAAGAAGAGCTTCACTTGAGTTGGATGATTCTGAGAAAATGGGAGTCTGACTGGATAATGAGAGAAACATTACAATTCCTGCGTCTAAAATAGAACAGTGTTCAGAACTTAACCTAGTATTCAGAGATCAGAGTACTTGATAAGTCCGCATAGATTTGAGACCTGTGCGTGGGTAATGAATTGGATGATGGTGACCGATGACTTGGATCTACAGTTTCAGGTGGGTTCCGAACCTCCGAGAAGTGATTTTACAGCAGAGAACAGTCTTTTCTGCTGGCCACTCCAATCGGTCACCCTTACAAAGAGCGTCCAGGAGTTTCGTAACTTATCCCTGGTTGAACAGATACCTGCTACGTCACTCTGCTATCACTTTTGAAAGTGCACATTACACTAGAAGCCCAATAACTACTTATTTTTATTCGCCATAAATATAAGGAATGAACTAATGAATAAATAAAGAGAAAGAGAGATAGAGAAGAAAAATTAGAAAGAAAGTGAGTGAGAGAGCTCAGATAGTTCCTGAATATTTGGTGTTGTATTAAAGTTAAATTCACAGTAAATAGAATTTAAATTTTTCAAATGGGACTCATTCAAAATAATTAGAATTCTATTAATAAATCAAGTATTATCACTATTAATAATCTGTTATTAATACGCGATAATATTAATTTATAGCATTATTGATAATAGTAATCTCAGCAATCAAGTAGGCCTACTGTTCACTCCTTCATTTAGAATTGTTGGGCTAGTGATATTCAACAAAAAACAAATTTAATAAAGCTCACTACATCTTGTCTGTAACCTTTAGTGAAGTATTCTTCTATTGTTCAGATTTGACCTCTCATTGTATGGACTGTACCGATTCCAAGGAATTCAAATGAATAATTTGTAATATCTTGACAAGAAATAGAATTGGCACAATCAAGAGAGAAAATAGATAGATTTTTTTCGGAAGATGTAGCCCATACAGGTCTGAGACCTGTGCGTGGGTAATGAATTGGGTGATTGTGTTTGATGACAGATATTCATCTTATTTGGTTAGAAATTCATTTACTGTATTCGTACAGCAGGCAATTATTTATTTGCAACGATGTGAAAGCCTAGCGCTTCTCACCAGCTCATAAAATGCTCAAAACAGAGTTTTTCCAAATTTGAAATCCTACAATACCCATTAAAACTTATGCAAAGCTAATAAATTGAATAAAAAATAAGTGAAATCAGTTGTCTACATCATTAGGCTATATGCTCAGAAAATAAAAAATATGAAAGCTTTAACTGATTTTGATGAAATATTTCAAATAAAATAAAAGCAATGCTACAATTTAAAGCTAACAATTATTGTGTGATAATGGTGTATAGCTTTAGAAGCCGATAATTTATTGATAACGTTTCAAATAACACAGCATATCATAATGTGAGAATCAATAATTTTCTAATCTGAATATAACATAAAGCACATCAGCACAGAAAAATTAATGTTTTTAAAGTAATTTAGCAAAATAAAATGGAAAATATATTTTTTTCTGTAATATTAGGCTGTAGCCTGAAAAAAGCTTTCTCAATTAAAAGAAAAAAACAGTGAACGCCATTGATGAAGCGCTAGTGCTAGAAATTTGAAATGAAACACATTTATAATGGTGGCACAAATAAAGCAACCAACAAAATTTGCTTTATCTTTGAACTCTCATTTACCTGTCTGTAAATCATGAATGACAGTTTCATTCCGAATCAACTTAGGCCGTTTCACTGTAAAACAGAGATAGATTTCAGTTACGTAGATAGATTTAGACAGAGGGCTAGAAGATCCGCTTTTAATTTACTTAATAAATATTGTCTTTGTAGTGGCGAAGGTGATATTGAGGAAGTTATCCATAATGAGTAATAAGAATTGAAGTTGTCACAACCACATTTATTGGAAACAATGATACACTAGTTTTGGTTGTTACACCATTATCAATCTCAAACAAACTAAAACTAAAGTACAGAGTAGCTTAATATATGCTAAACACAGAATGATACTATTGGCTGAGGGAGAAAGTGCCTCTAATAGGCTGACCTTCAATGGTCTGTGATTGGCTGAAGGCCAAAACGAGTCACGCCCATTGGTGGGATGAGCAACAAGCAAAAATGAGTGTCAAAATCAGAACGAAAACCCGGAAACACATAGAAAGCAACAAACAAGAACAATATACAAGAAGGATAAAATTACGAAATTCTAAAATTAAAAAATTTAAGCTTACTGAAATGCAGTCAAGGTCAACACGAAAGTACCGTTATGAAATTATTATTCTGGAGTTTTAGAAGGTCAACCGAGAAGCACGAAAGTTTCGTTTTGAAATTATTATTTTGGAGTTTTAATATCGGTACTTTCGTGTCTTGGTTGAACTTGACTGGTCTAAAATTACAACATTTACAAAACTTTAAAGCTCAAATTAATATTGAAGGTCACTCAAACGCAGTCAAGGTCAACCGAAAAACACGAAAGTACCGTTATTAAATTATTATTCTGGCATTTCAATAACGGTTCTTTCGTGTTTTACAGTTGACCTCTACTATATTTCAGAGCTTTAATTTTGTAATTTTAGACCAGTCAAGGTCAATCGAGACACACGAAAGTACCGTTATTAAAATTCCAGAGTAATAATTTCATAACGGTACTTTCGTGTTTCTCGGTTGACCTTGATTGCATTTCAGTGAGCTTCAATTTTTTAATTTTAAAATTTTATCCTTCTTGTTTATTGATTTGGTTTGTTGCTTTCTATGTGTTTCCAGTTTTTGGTTATGATGCGTAGTTTCTGACTATATAGTTTTTGACTATGATTATTCCTTGATGCTCCTCCCACCAGTGGGCGTATCTCGTTTAGGCCTTCAGCCAATCACAGACCTTCATTGCAGGTCAGCCTATTAGAGGCACTTTCTCCCTCATCCAATAGTATCATTCCGTGTTTAGTATATATTAAGCTACTCTGTACTTTAGTTTTGGTTTGATTCAAATTGATAATGGTGTAACAACCAAAACTAGTATTTCACTGTTTTAAATAAATTTCGCTGTGACAACTTCAAGTCTTATTATTCATGTTAAATATTGTAATAGAACTACTTTTTTACTTGAAAAATACTAACAGAAAATTTGTGGAAATTAAAGTTTCAGAAGAAGATTGAATTCAAGAGTTTCAAATTTCATAAAAAGATTCTACTTATTATATCTGTTTACTTTAATCCACAGTATTACAGCCTATAGTTGGTTCACTTATAGAACAAATTCAGCACAACTAGAAGCTTAGATTCGTCAAAATCAAAGCTTTTTTGCAAAGTTTAAACTTATAAAGTCAGTGTAAGTATTTTTAAATCCATTGTTTGTCAAAACTTGACAAACAATGCAACTTGCAACTTCACTTTTATAATAGTCATAAGAAAATTGCAAACAATGCAGGAAGAAAATGGCTCTTGAAGAAACGAATTGAATGTAATTATTATCTATAACTTAAAGTATTAACTATAACTGTAATTATTAACTATAACTGTAGTTGTTATCGATAACTATTTCTACAAACATTACTTATCCAGCAATCCAAACTCACAAACAACAGCAGATGACGTCAACAAAATGTTCTCTCACCTGAAACAAGCAAAAAAGTAGAATTATTAAACATTTATTATTGTTTTTTTTTTTTAACAAAATGGTCATAATTTCAATTTGAGGTAATACAAATTCATCCATCAATTCTAAAAAGTTTGGATTGGTGACCATGCTTTAATGATTTGATGTTACAATTACCCGGTGGTTTGGAGCCCACCTAAAATAGTGGGTCCACCATGTTCCCCATACATGGCTCAAACGGCGAGGTCGAAAGAGTAGATTTTGAAGGAATGGAAAAGGCATGCTGTAATAGCAATCGAATAAACATCTAACACAGAGTATAGAATAACTTATAAATTAGTTAATTCTGAATTTTAGAATTAAATTAATTCTAAATTTTGTGCTAAGAGGTATCAACTGGCAAAATTTGGTTGACATTTTTACTTGAAGGAAATGCTTTGCTTCAAAGTTTTCATAACTTCACATTTCTAACGAACTTTATTTATTAAGTCCTCCCGTTTACTACGCACAGCAGTATAACTATGATTTCTTTTTGAAAGAACATGATATAAAATCATTTCAAAGGTCGGGCTACTGGGCAAAGGGGTTGACGTTTAAAAACTGAAGTAGAATAAATTATAACTAATTTGTTGTGTTAAAAGAGATATGGAACCTGTTCATCATGAATAAAGTCTGAAATTGTGAAATTACTCAATTTTTTTTCACAGGTTGGTTACTGCATCCTCAGGTATACTTTAGTTGAAGGTTAACCCAACCTTCAATTACAGTACAGCTGAGGATGCAGCACGTAAGCTGTGAAACCATGATAATATGACAAATAAATTAAGTAATTCATCAATTTCAGACTTTTTCAAGATTATAGCTTTCCAACTCAATAAAATGACAGAGAATGATCATAGATAGCGGTCTGAATTATTTAAGATCAGAAGAAATAAGCATTAATAGTGAAGTTTCTGAAGTATTAGTGAAGTTTCTAAAGTTGATTGCAGTTGTCCAACATTAGCTCACATACCTCAATTCCAATAACCATTCTAAATACAAAAATATGGATAAAATATTTAAAGTGGGATGTTGAAGATACATCTTGTTTCTACTATAATAGCCTATATAATAAGATTCCTGGATTTCTTGTTCCATGACGAACTGCGTTATTAATATTAACTTTTTAATTGAATTCAACAAGTCGTACTGCAAGTCGTTAAATTTCACATGAAAACTTAATAAGAATTCAACGACTTGCAGTCAAATTTGCAGAGGCCTCTGATAATGGATCTCCAAGATTCGAAAACGTTCGGCCTACAGAGTAAGTAAATTCTACTTATTTTTAATAAAAATTTGAATGCAAGTCCTTGAATTCACTTGAAAAGTTAATATAATAAGACTTTAAAAGACACTTTTAACAATGAGACACTTGTCACAATTTCCATTTAAAAGTGTTTTTGAAGTTTTAATGTTACTATTGATAACATTCAAATAGAAATTATTAACCAATTTTTCCATTACTCTTACAATAATAATATTTCTCTATTTACACGACTCACACCCATTCTTGTTGGTAATAAAAGAGCACTCCACGCTGTATCATTTGTAGCCTTTTCTAAAATAAACGCCTACGAATTTAATTAAATGAATAACACCCACCGTTCCCCATGACAACTGAACTTTATAGCACAGCCATACATTACAATAGCGTAGAAACCCGTGAATGACATTTATGAGCCAAGTTTTCCACGTAAGTATGTCTGCAGTTTCCCGCAACGTTAAATTTTGCAAGAGAATATGACAGAGGAGGCATCTGTATAAACTGAAAACTTTCAAACCTGATAATAATTTCCACCACATGCAAAGTTTTAAGACACGAATTAAAAGTGTATAATTCTGATATCTTTTATTAAATAAGTTACAAGTTGAAGTTTTATTACCATGATGTGGAGTGGGAAGGGTGGAAGGGTGAAGGGAGAGGGGCTGTGCGACCCCAGCTGGTCGCAAGAAGGTCATAGAAGATAACACGTTTCAACTTCAAGCGCAACCGTGCGAATATATAATTGCGAAGCGTCAAGGCTGGAGGGGAAGGACATGAAAGAGAGAAACTCAGATGACTTTATTCTGAGTGAGAGAGAGAGAGAGAATGATGTTGAGGAGAGGGTGAAAGAGTGCGAGAGAGGAGAGAGTGAATGAATAGAGAGATAGTAGAACGGGGGAGCATAAGTTACTGGAAAATGCAATGATTGTTACGTAACAACGTATTAGCGAAGAGAAAAAACAGTAACTTCCTGCCGAAAATTCATTTTCAAGGACTGACAATAATTGAATGTCATGGAGTTGTCACACATGTTATTACACACTCATCGTTTCTATAAAACAGTAATTATTATTGAAGGCAAGATAAGCTCTTGATAATGAATTAATGTCAAGTACATCTTTCAAAAAAAAAAATAATAAAACATTAATTAAAAACCACGATTGGTTTGGAAACGCCGAGTATGAAATGAAATTGGGTTTGATTTAAAATGTGGTATGTGTGGCAATACAGTATTAGCCGAGTTGTTAGTTGTATTATAACTCACACCTACAAAGTAAAAAAAGTACACCTTTTTTTTGTACTTTAGTACATGGGTTACCATAGTTGAGTAGGTTAATTTACATCTACTTCTAATTGCTAGATATTTGTGTAGTTTATCAAGTTTTGTAGTTTTTTTATTTTATACACATGTAATTTTTGGTTACTTCAATTTTTTGAAGGAAGGATGAAAAATTTATTTATTTATTATATTTATCTATCATCATCACTAAAGGTTGTCATTGATTAAAATTAAAATAATATTATTTCCTCACACAATAGTCCAACTATAGCCTAGTACAAAAAAAATACAATTATTAATACAAAATTTGTACAATTATTATTAGAAAATAATAGTGATGATTGGTCACGTGGTGAGCGTGTTATTTATGCAATCGTGATGTTCAGTCACGAGTGCTCAAGACTGCGTTTGGATGGGGGACCGTGCTTCAATAACTTGATGTTTTCAGCTTTATTATCACTTACTCGGTGTTCGGAACCCACCTAAAACCCATAACACAGCTCAAACGGCAAGGTGGAAATCAGAACGGTATAGACTAGTAATACCTTCGTGGGTGGAAATACCCTCCGAGCCACCCTTGCCACTTTTCAAGGGTGGGCTCTCCCCACCAATAAAAGACATAAGCTTGTTTATTATTGTTATTATTTGAAAAGCTCTGGAATAATATTTAATTGGGAAAAATATAGAGAAATTTGCGCATTAAAACGTTATCATAATAACGTTACTCTTCATATAAAAAATAATTTTCTCCATAAAAAACCAATTTCCAATATCATCTCCATAAAATGCATCTCCAATATCAAAATTTGTATTCGATGTTGAATTTATTTTCATGTTCCAAATAATTCCAAATATTCCAAGTTCAATTTATATTCCGATGCTTGTCATATTTATGTATGTAATAAATCTTTTAATTTTCAAGATTTCCTGTAACAGTATCATTATCATAATCTTTAATTTATAACTTAACCTTTCCACACTCAGAAGCCGAAAAGAACCTTTTCTTATGGTGAAGCTAACGGTAGAGTAAGCAGAGGAATGCCAGTGAATGTAGGTTAAACACGGTTGGAAATACGTTGACACTTTTAGATACTACATTGTGAAAGTTACGTTCACGGCAGATGGTGACAGAACTTTCGATGGCGAGAGTGAATAGTACACTGAATTGACTTTTAAAATATACAGGAGGATGATACAATATTATTAAAAAAAATGCAAAACAGTGAAGAGTGAATATCATAATTTTCTACAACGAATTTGTCTCTCTTCTTCTTTGACATTTCCTTCGCCAAGTGGGAATATTTTCTCGACTTTCACGATAAATTTTTATGAGTCACCTTCTTGTAATAATATTCATTTGATTCTAGGCAATTGAAAGAGAATAAACAGTGCGTCGGTGGATACTTGTCTCAATAGGAGAAATTAATAATTTTTTATTTAATTTTCCAAATACAGTATTAAGAATCAGAAATATAAAAAGAAACTATTACGGAACTCAATTAAATATATATGGAAAAGTTCTACATTCAATAATGACAAAAGATGTATTTTATAGGAAAAGAGGATTGTTTAAGTTCTGGATTTTTCTTTCTGGGGTTCTACTACAGAAGTGAAGGTTTGAGTTAAAGTTTTTTTGTGTTATGACAAACAAATCAAGCCTCAAAAAATCCTCAACTCAAATTTCAACTAAACTTAAACTTTCTTATCTGGAGTAGAACCCTCCCTCTACCCAGTAGAAGTGCTCATATTTTATCCTCTAATTAAACTGTACCAAACTATACTACTGATGTAATGAATATTCAGGAGATCAGAATGAGATCAACTGAAATAAAAAAAGGTTTTATAAGAATCGAAATTTGAGATCGTTCAGAAAGTTAAAAAAAGCAGCTCAATTTGAAAAATGTTCATCATTAATGAGTGATTGATAAGAGCTCACGCAAGTGGCTCACTCTCTGAGCAAATGCAGATTAATCTTTCTCATCTTCCGCAAAAACCTGACACCAGTAATTAATAGGATGACTTTGTTTACCGAATTCGAGCTCTTTTACAACCGATCAAAATCTGTGAACTTTATGGCTCAGTACGAGAGAATCATCATAGGTAATAATATTTCACAGTAATCTGAAGTAATTGGAATCAGATCCTATTAACATCATTACCTGTCTTGTTCAGATTAGTCATGAACATAATAATAATAATAATAATAATAATAATAATAATAATAAATCATAATAATAAGCGTATGACTCCTATTGGTGGGGAGGCTTTACCACCTCACCGTTTGAGACATGTTATGGATAACCGTGGTTTGTAGACTAACTATTCCATGGACTTTAAGGTATAAATATGATGCAATGAAATTAATTATACAAGCTGTACAACGCAAACTTGTATTTACATCTTCTACTGTGGAAAAACCTACTACTTTATTGCTTTTAAGTGGTACTTGTTCTTTGCTTTTAAGTTTTTTCCAACTGCGTGCTTTAACAGAAAAATCTCATTTGGCTGAAAGCTGGAATTTAAGGGGTTTGGATTTTTAGCGGAATTTCCATGATGAAGAAAACTCTCAATCAAGGTTCAATTAAGGATTAAAAATATAACGGATGTATATAGCCTTCTTAGTAGAAAGACAATTAGGCCTACGAATAGTTGCACATCGACAATTAATTGACCTACATCATTTGTTTAAGCATGACAAACATTTTTGTGTGGATTCCGAACTACCTGCATAACAATAAAACAATTCCTTGGAGAGGAATGAATAGTATTTTAAATTTTTAAATGCTACAAATCATGAATAGTTTTTAAAAAGTTAACAAACAGACAATTTGATGATTGAAGTGAGAATTTAATCGAAGGTAATATTTTAAATTTCCAAATTGCAGCAATCAATGGTGAGTAGTTTTAACCAAAGTAGTTTTAAATAGAATTTAATCAAAGACATTTTAAGGGAGATTTTAAATTTTCAAATTGAAGCAACCAATGAAAATAGTTTAAATGTTAACAAACAGACGATTTAATGATTGAAATGAGAATTGAATCGAAGTTACTAACAAGTGCATCAGTTACCACACAAACGCACATTCGCATGCACGAGCAAGCAGAATCCAGCCGTACAACTTTAAATGAACAAACTTCGCGTGGTGTTACATAAACAAATACTACATCGCTTCACCGTGATACGAGACTAGGAAAACACGCTTCTTGTTAGTGAGAGACCCTTTGATTCAGGAGGCTGTTAAGGATGTTGTAATTCCATTTTGAGGTCAGTTCTCATCAATATGAACGTTAAAACTTGAGAGTCGCTCGCCCTGACGGTTTATTGACTTCTAGTTTCATAGACGTTGATTGCATATGTAGTCTTCAGGTCTGTAATCTATACCTAAACTATTATTGGAGAGCTTGATTGCTTTCTCACCATTACATTTCATGTTTAAAGTGAACCTTTATCTGTTGTTGCTTCTGTTGTTGGTGGAAACAATTTGCTAACACTTATTGCGGTATAATAAAATTGTTCAAAGTTGATTATTTCATTATATTTTTAATGCGATTATGTTAGAATAAACAAATAAGAAATATAAGAATAATATTGTTCCTGGATTTCTTGTTCCATGACGAACTGCGTTGTTAATATTAACTTTTCATGTGAATTTAACGACTTGCAGTCAAATATTCATTAAGAATAAGTATAACTTACTTAATCTGTAGGCCGAGCGCTTTCGAATCTTTGAGATCCATCTTCAGAGGATCTGCCTCTACTTATAGTTATACTTATTCTTAATGAATATTTGACTGCAAGTCGTTAAATTAACATGAATAGTTAATAATATTGTGATAGATACCTGAGTTTCTGATTCAAAAGTACGCATTTACCGAGAATTAATACTCATAAATTTCTATGAATACTCATAAGTGTGATCAATTACTCATTATTATCAATAATCATAAATTTCATATCAAAATTATGTCAGTTCAACATTTCAAGCCAATGTTAACCCATAGTGGATCAGATATATTTATAAAAAATAATATATACTGGAGTAAATATATAAATGGAGATAAACTTATTTTATTATAATTAGCCTCCTTCTGCAAGAACGCCTTTGCGAATATTTTGAAAGAAGGGGCAATATATGCAACCACCATTCATACAATACGTATGTGAGTTTTATTCTGGTTTTTTATTATGTTTATTATATTTTATTATTTTTAAATATTTTATGTGACCTGGGTGGAACAGGTAAGGTATCAGAGTGCTCAGGTCGCACCTGAAGAAAGTTCTTGATGACTGTTTGCAAATAAACAAATAAT
This sequence comes from Conomelus anceps, assembly GCA_948455865.1. Lineage (NCBI taxonomy): Eukaryota > Metazoa > Arthropoda > Insecta > Hemiptera > Delphacidae > Conomelus > Conomelus anceps. Next base: position 70,316,369 of record OX418220.1, on the reverse strand, counting down.
TTTTCCTACAGTGACCCGAAAAAGTGCCTATTCTTGCACTAACTGAAGCATGCAAAATAGTCTATTCCTGCACCAGTGCGGGAAAGTAAATTGCAGTGCGGGAATGTACTTTTCCGCACTCCAAATTTGCAACCTAACAACACAAAATAGTGAGCATGTAATACGCAGGTTCCCTATTCTGCATTCAAAAATAGGTTGGCTACTCTGCTTCAGCTGTGAATAGTTGTTGTAGTTGTTGTTGATGAAATCGATTTGATTCGAAGATAGGTTATTTGAGGAATTTTCAGGTTATGTATGCCCTGTTTTGTTCTGTTTGAATCACTTTATACATTACTGTAGGAAAAATTTAATGTGTAATACGAGTGCAAAGTATTGTTTCTGCACTCAAGAAACTTTTTTCACTCGCCTTTGGCTCGTGAAAAAAACTGTTTCTCTCGATGCAGAAAAACGCTATTTTGCACTCTAGTTACACAAATAGCTATTAAAATGATCAAATTCATTACGGACTAGCATTTCACCCGGTCTTTTCTGGTAACGGTCACAAAATTACGAAATTGGAAATGGTGAGGGAATTGCAGTATTGCTATCCATTCAGTTCAACTATTTGAAAAATTCAACTATTTGAAAAGAGAAGAGCACATGTAAACTGTGTTTTTGACGCTGTGTAATTAGCAATATTGATACACAACTAATCTGTTGCTTTCACTTGAGACATATCGGCGTATCATCTATATCAGCATCATAGTGCCGTATCATGTATCAGCTGCTTAGAGTTAGTTTCCTGCATCTCATTTTACAAAAATGCTGAAATTCATATACTAATTTTGAAAAAAGTAAATAAAAAATGAGAAATCGGGCTTCGAGGTGCATTGAATTGAATTTAGAGGAAGATTTGTGCCAAATTTAGAGTTCCGAATCGTTGCCGTTTTTGAGAAATCCGTAAGGCTAAAGTCCTCCCCTCCCCCCCTCCTAATCATTCTTATTATTTAGATGGATCTCTATTCACCTTATTGGGTTTGAGACTTGATCATATTGAGACTATACATATAATGAAGGGCGTTGATGGGCAAAATGCAGGTCTCAACCAGGAATTGAACCTTTTAATTGATTCTTTGAATCATTATGATTGTACATGTTTATCAAGGGATTGAAAGCTTGATTTTTCTCCCTTTTCTTTTCATTTTTTCGTATTGTTTCCTTTTATTTTTCCTTCTTTTCGTGCTTATGATGCCCACATAGGTCTAAGACTTGTCTGAGGTAATAAGTGGATGATAATAATGCTGTAGATAGAAGCTGCAACGCTTCAATCAAGATTTTGACTCACAATAATTATCTTGTCAAAAAATTATTACATAAATTGTTGATATACAAAGCTGAATATAAGTTATGGAGCACTAAGCGATTAAATTTCATTCCCAAAGTAGATGTGGAAGCCGCATTCTGATGAATAAATCCATTACACACTTCAATGAAGTGAAAATTCCCTCTGATCATTATCTTCGACTAAGTTCTTTGATAGGAAAATTCCGTCTTCAATCAGCAAATTGGAAAAAAGTATTAACACCGGCATATTGATTGGCAGCCTGTAGGCTATATGTAACAAAAGGTTTGGAAAACCTTTGTCCAAACATGAGGTGGTAATTTATGCATTGGCTGTTTCCCGCTAGAAAATGGCATAGCAAAAACGCAGTTAGAAAAAAGTAAAACTGTGTTCTTTTTGTAACGGGGGCATCGATCAATTAAAAAGAACACCTCTTCCAAGTTAATAGACTTGTAAAGCTGATAAATATTAAAAGCTTATTATAAGTCCCGCATCTATTTATTCTCAGGTACAGAAGATATGAATGCAATATTCATTTCGATAATAATTTTTCTATTGTCACTATTTTTCTGTTTAAGCAGAATGTGCAAAAATATCGCGTACAAGCTATAACGGTGCACCCATTTTTTTAAGGCATTCTATTTTAAAAATGCAATTTGGCAACTAACTTGGCCTAAATTATGCCTGAATTCTAAACATTTGTACTACAATATCAGCAAAAATCAGACCTACTTACACCGATTTAAAAGAATTCTATCTATGCTGCTAATTTACTGAACAGAGCTGGGAAGCGAGGCATAAACGATCCAATACTCCAACATTCTCACATTATTTAATTTGACGGATGATACCCAGATGAGTCTTGAGACTTGTGCGTATTATTTGTACTTTATAACGTGTCTATAAAACTGTAACCACATTATAGGATACATAGTATTTTTTGTTTTTACAGTTTCTGATTGTTTTGTTTTCCAATTTTTACTTAATTTTGTCAATTTATTCATGATTTTTCAATTTTTTTTTTAGCTCTTCAATTTTTACTTGTTGATCCGCATAAGTAGTTTCGACATGCATCCTGGGTCGCATTTCAGTGAAAAATAAACTCCACTTCACCATCTCAAACTTAAATAAAAATAATCTGGACTGAACTGAATTACTCCAACCAGCGAACAAGGTTTTTTCCTTCTGCTGGTTGGTGCCCAAAAAAAAAACATTATTTATTTACATTTATTTAAGAAATTATTCTATTTCATGTATTAATTTATTAACATTAAGTTAATGAAACTTCAATTTTGTTTTTTTTTTTGTAAAGCTGTGGCAATAAATAAAATCCATTACATTACATCAAATAAATTATTTCTAGTGTATATAAATGTAACCAACTCAAAGAACTCAACTTTTTATGGTAAATTCAACTACTTGCAGACAATTCTGGAATTGACTGCAAGTCGTTGAATTTACCATAAAAAGTTAATATAACTACGCAGATCGTTATGGAACAAGAAATCCAGGAATTTACAGAACTTCTTGAATTTTCATTACCGTCATGGATTCAAAGTCAGCCCTAGGGGGAGAGGGTCATTGGTTTCATAACTCCAAATTTGAAATTTTCAAGGAGGAACAATATCGCGGTCAGCAAAAAACCCATTTGTGACTCCCCGCCTGGAACTGCATGGATTATGGATAAACTTAATGGATTAGCAAAAATTGTATGAAGTAGTGTAAGAAGTCTACTTCCACCTGCTACTGAAGGCCTACTTCTTAACTTATTATAATGTCACTTGCTTGAAGTTGTACTAGTATACTGGTACAATCATGTACTATTTGTACTGATTGGCGGGCGAAACGAGACAATTTTTTGGATGATGAAGCCCACATAGGTCTGAGACCTGTGCGTGGATAATGAATTAGATGATGGTGATTGATGAGTTGGACCTACAGTTTTAGGTGGGTTTCGAACCAGCAAAGGAAGCATTTAGTTTATAATGGCCACTTACTTATAACGGTTATGATCAAATGTACTAGTTTATTAGTCTAGTTATTAATGAGTTAGTTGGCAGTGCCCCAATTGTAATAGGCAGATGATTATAGAATTTGATTCCAAAATATGCCTTGATTAGAGGCAGCGCAATGGGTTAAAATCATCGATCTTAGAAACTTGATTAAAAAAAATAATAGATTTACTCATCCAATTATTTTTACATGAAACTTTTTCTTTCTTTTTCTGGAGGATGAAGCCCACATAGGTGTGAGACCTGTGCGTGGATAATGAATTGAATGATATCGTGAATGATGAGCTAAACCTATAGTTTTAGGTGGGTTTCGAACAACCGGGAATGATTTTACAGCAGAGAACAGTGTCTTTTTTCTGGCCAATCTAATCGGTCACCCTTAAAAATGTGGCCAGGAGAACGCATCTTATCTCTATCTGATACCTGCTACGGCTTACGGCTATCACTTCACAGTCTTTTTTTTGATCAATCCAATCAGTCACCCTTACAAAGAGTGCCCAGGAGAACGCAGCTTATCTCTATCTGATTGAACAGATATCTGCTACGGCTCAGGGCTATAGTAATAATTGCGAATGACTGATTGCTCCTGCTCCTGTCTACCCAATGTGTGCTATCCAGCAAGAGCAGCGGCGACCCATGATTGTAGCAGGGCATGAGCCATCTACCTGTTGACGCAGGCCGCTGTCAGATGAGAGACGTGGCAACAGCGCACGCCGGGTTCAAAGTACCGATGCGAGTGAACGGTGCTGGTGCTGGCTGCTACCTCCTACCCTACCTTCACAACACCGTGCAAGGCACAGCCCGACTCCGATCTCCTGTGTCCATGCACAGCAGAAGGCACAAGCCACAAGCTAAAAGGTGGAACAATGACTCTACAAATGCCCACGCTCGATTCTGAATCGCGCGACAGGTGGGAGTCATGCGTCACTCGCGACATGACAGGCGACATTGCACTGCACTGACCGACTCTGCAAAGTTGACATTCGATTCTTGAATCAGCACCCACAGAATCAAGTGACAGACAAGTAACAATTGACTCAGCAAAGTTGACACTTGATTCCAGAATCGCCACTCACAAAATGAAATGAAAAACAATTGAACAAATAAGTTTTTGAGTTGATTTAAAAGAAATACAGAGCGTACATTCTATACTTGAATTAAGTAGTAGTAATAATAATAATAATAATAATAATAAAAATAATAATAATAGTAATAAAAATAATAATAATAATAATTTCTCTGGTTGTCAGTACAGCACTACCAGAGGAGTATATTTACAATATTCAGTCTTTTTCTTTTATTATTCACAATATTAAAAAAATAACATTGCAGAATATACTGTTTGTATAGTCTTAAATCTAATATGAAGTATTGCAATACTGAGTTATGTGGCTCCCACTATATAAATGTGTCTCGGAGTGCCACTATTTTGTCTTTTTATTTGAATAGACGTACTTCTGAAGCAAGTTTTTGAGTGGATTGAAAAGCTAAAAATACATAGCATACATTAAATACTTGAATGAAAAACTTCTACAATTGAGGTTCTAAAACTAGTTTTTGAGTCGTTTGAAAAGCTGAGAAATACATAGCATACATTAAATACTTGAAGAACTTCCTACAAAGTCAAGTGAAGAACTATTAGACCAAGAACGTAACAGGTATTTGTTCAATCAGAGATAAGCTACGAAACTCCTGGGCGCTATTTGTAAGGGTGACCGATTGTATTGGCCAGTAAAAAAAGACTCTGTTCTTTGCTGTAGGATCACTTCCCGGTGGTTTGTGAACCACCTAAAACTGTAGGTTCAACTCATCAATCACCATCATCCAATTCATTACCCACACACAGGTCTCAGACCTATGTGGGCTTCATCCTCCGAAAAAAAAGAATACTAGAATGAAGAAATTCTAATTGAAAATCTACACGAAGCTTTTGAGTTGATGGAAAAGCTAAGAAATTAATACATAGCATATATTGAATACTTGAATAAAGAACTTCTACAATTATTGGCTTTATTGATGAAATATTTTCAACGGTTGGAGTGTTTTGGAGAAAGTGCATTGAGGAAGATGAACGAACAAGGGCTTTCAACAAAGATGACCCAGAAGTAGAGCCACTATAGTAGTATAGTTTCAATATAGCGTTATAGATTTCTCATAGAAAATTGTTTCAGCTCATCAATGCGAGATTCAAAATCCTATAGGTCACAAATTACCAAAAATCTACTAACCTTTCTATTAATATGGTGGTTCGGAACCCACCTAAAAAACTTTAGGTCCAACTCATCAATCACCATCATCCAACTAATTACCCACGCACAGGTCTCAGACCTATGTGGGTCATCCTTAAAAAAAAAATCTCCACTATCTGGTATCTATCACTCATTTCATTTCCAAGCGTTACAATATGTGCCTGTATTTCACAATGAAATTATGATGTTTCATTATTTCCACTTTTTTATTTATTTTTTATTCATTTATTAGCGTACTCTAACCACCTAAGAAAGGGGTATTATGAATTTGTCGTTGATTTAAGTTAAATGATAAAAACTTAGGGTGTCAAGATTCTGAGTCATTCTACCCCAACGTAGTAATAGATTGTTCCTAGTTCAGATTTTACAGCTTTCACGACACTACTTAGCTTTTTTACTCAAGTTCTATTAAGTAGTTCCTAAGTTAACTGAAATGGTAAGAAGTTTGTAGCTTAAATTCTTGACTGGAGAACTTTAGGAGAAATTGAATGGATACGGCTTGAGCAGCTCGAAAAGTTCATTACCTGAAACTTTGCCTGTACTGAGAATGAGAATAATGGGAAGCTTCAATTCAATATAACAGTGATTATTATTTGGCTAAGCTAGAGGAACAGAAAGGTTAATTGCCAAAACTACCCAACCACTAATTAACTAATCAAAATTAGGGAGGAGCATTTTCTATAAAGAGGTGTATCCACAATAATTAACAGCATCCCATTCAATTCAACTGTTCTATTGATATTGCCAATTTATGATAATAAATGATTTCTATTTGTAAAAGGTATAATAAAAAATTACGAAACGTTGGTGACACAATGACTGATTTTCATTGATCCCGAGATTTCCCTCATAACATTTGATCCATGGTTGAGATACTGATCCCCTTAATATACTTTACTTTGATACTGACCCCTTGACTTTATCCTAGGTATTTGATCAGGTTTAATTGGAACTATAAGTAGAATCTTAATTATTTTCGGAGGCTGGAGCCCACATAGGCCTGAGACCTGTGCGTGGATAATGAATTGGATGATGGTGATTGATGAGTTGGACTTAGTTATAGGTGGGTTCCGAACCACCGGGAAATGATTTTACCAGGATATATTACAGCAGAGAACAGAGTATTTTTTGCTGGCCACTCCAATCGGTCACCTTTACAAAGAGCGCCTAGGACTTTCAGCTTATCTCTGATTGAACAGATACCTGGTACGGCACTCGGCTATCACTTCCCAATATTCTTTTGGTAGTGAAATCCGATCTGAACTAACTCAACCTAATTAATGAAAAATTACCAAATTTATAATGCTTTAAAATTTGTATATTAATACTGTGTTGATATTGTAAATATATTTTTTAATAAATATTATTATTATTATACGTAAAACTCCCAAAGTGGAAGACGCTGAGTAAAGAAGGTTCATTTTTTGGAGTTGTTTTTCTTGTTTGCCCACCAGCTTTTCATTTTTTGTTCGAATTCAGCTCTTATATTTTTTAAGCAAATATATTATAATAATACTTAAAATGATCGAAATAATCAATCAACTCTCTCCAAACTATCATACTCTATACCTGTTTATGTTAGTCCTTGCCATTGCCAAGCCCTCATCCTGCAGGAAACTAAAGTGAGACCTAAACACCCTGTCTGCTCACCAAACCAGTCATGAATATTTGAACATAGTATAGTGCAGGTTTGAATGGAGGTGGCAAAAGCTGCTTAAGACCCTGCAACTGCAAGGAATTACATAGACAATCCTGGTCTGAACCAATCGTCGTATACCAGAGATTTTATCTGTCACTACAAATAATATCCTAACTAAAGGCGCTGCTTGGGCTGAAATACTAATTACTGTTCAGTATATCTATTGCTACTTCTCCCAAAAAATTATTATCGATAAGGTTGTAAAAATGTACCAAGCTCAAATTATATTAGGTTTAGTTGCCAAGATAATAATTTTATTATTGAAAATGCCAAAATTCACTCAATGAAGAGTTTGTACAAACTAAGTTAACGATAACGCTAACTTTGGTCACCCTTACAGAGAGGGCTAAGGAGAGTGTTGCTATCTAATCTGATTGAACAGATACCTGTTTACCAGATACCAGATACTTAAGTTTGTACAAACTAAGTTAACGATAACGCTAACTTGAAAACTCTGCATTTGCCACAAGATGCTATTAGCGTCATCAACCCTTTAAAACAGTTTTTAGCTCAACAGCTACATAAAAATTAGTGGCAATTACAAAACAAACTGGTAGAGAAATATCGAACTATCTCGTGTTACCAAGCTCCTACAACATTCCTTGATGATAACGCCAACGCTAACCTGAAGACTCTATGCAA
>OX418220.1:70142699-70308246 GCA_948455865.1 Conomelus anceps | reverse complement strand
GCGAATACGTTTATTAAAGATTCGCTTACTGTATTATTTGTATTATTGATGTTAATAAAAAATTCAGATCAAAAAGCCCCTATGTGGGCTTCATCCTCCAAAAAAAAACTTATTTAGTAGCAGAGTTGTTTGTTTCCGCAAACATTAATCACCAGTACTGTAGTTAAGTTTTTATTGATCATTGATTTATTTATTTTATACATCATCAATTAAATTTTAATGTGATTATTGTGTTGTTGAGAGTATTCTGAGACTAAATTAATTTTGAGACGAGATTATTGAAAAAATTACAGCATAAGCAGTATACAATATAATAGATTCTATTAGATTAGAGTAAGTCAGCAGAAATTGGATAGGCTAGATAAGCTGCTGATTCAAAAGTAGGCATTTACCAAGAATCAATACTCATAAATTTCTATCGAAATTATGTCAGTTCAACATTTCAAGCCAATGATAACCCATAGTGGATCAGATATTGATAAAAAAATAAAATATACTGGAGTAAATGGAATTTAACTTATTTTATTAGCCTCCTTCTGCAAGAACGCCTTTGCGAATATTTAGAAAGAAGGGGCAAGAATATGCAACCACCATTCATACATTACGCATGTGAATTTTATTCTGGTTTTTTATTAGTTTTATTATATTCATAGATTTTATTGTTCAATAAAAGAATGGTGCCATGAAATACACCATTGAGAGTCTCTGAACTCTCTACCGACCTTTTCAGGATTTATTCCTGGACCATAGACAAGCCAAAATATCATATTCAAAATTTTGAAAACTCAAAAACCAGACGTGGCTCACTAGCAGCGATGTCACATGATAACAGTTGATATTGACAATGCAATATCTTAAAAATGGATTTTCTCTGTTGTTTACGAACCGTTTTCCGTAAATTTGGTGTCATTAGATTTGCAATTAAATATCTAAATAAAACGTAATAAACGTAATTTTTTATTATAAGGGGTTTTTAAGATATTTACGCCATTTTGAAAATAATGATTGTCAATTTTTTTCCTGTAATTAGATCTTTAGGTAATAAAGCTAAATACCAAATTTCATTTGATTATAACTAGTCGTTCTCGAATTAAAATTTCCTATGTGAAAAAAACAAAATCGCGGCTATACGAGTAACTTTTGAGTTTTCGAAATTTTGAATATGATATTTTGGCTTGTCTATGGTCCAGGAGTAATACCTTAAAAGGTCGGTAGAGAGTTCAGAGACACTCTGTATAAAAGCAGTCACGAATCTGGGTTTTCTACATATTATTATATGCATACGAACTACATACGTTACATACGAACAGTTTTTTCTAAATATTCAGTTACACTGACGCCTCCCTCGAAAATCTTCTACACTCCTCCAAGGGGGGGGGGGCGCCCCCCAAGAGTAGATGATGATGTTGAAGATAAGTGGGCAAAATACACAATTCCGCAAATTTGTGCATGGTCTTGTCCAAAAAAATGATGTGGAAAGGTAATACAGGTAACACAAGAGTACCAAGTATTTAGCACGTGGGTAATTTATTCATTATAATCCGTCAATAATATATTTAAGTTTTAAGTATAGACCGGTAAGCGTAGCATTCTCTTTGAGTTTTAAAATTTTTATGACAATGTGTTAATTGAAGTATTTTTCTTTGCTTTCTGAAGTTTTTCTTTCTTTACATTTTTTCTATTTGTTCTTTCGCTCTTCAGTTTGTTTCTTTTTTGTTGAGTATTCATTTCCCAACCAAGCAAATTTTGTAACCTTTGGAGCTATTAAAATATTATTATGCTCTTGTACTGTTGTTTAGTGGAAATCAAATTTTAATTTTAATTTATTAGGGTTTTATGAGTTGGCAATACAGGAATTAGACAAATTCAACAGGAAAATAATTATTTTTCGTTTTTCAAATCTTCTTACAATACAAGGTTTTCGAATCGTGCTGGAGATTCATTTTCAAAGGCCTTTTGAAAGACCTTTGAAAATGAATATCAACGATTCGAAAACGCTCAGCCAATACAATAAGTAAAATATTACTTATTCTTAATAAAACTTGACTGCAAGTCGCTGAATTCACCTAAAAAGTTAATAGAAACAACGCAGTTCGTTATGGAACAAGAAATCCAGGAATCTCACAATAATTTACAGTAACTTACCAAAACGGGTTACGCCTACAGAGGCATTCAGAATTCATCAACAAAAACAAGTGGATCGTTTTTATTGCGAACAAGATAATGAATGATTCGGCTGGAGCCCACGAGTTCAGTTATGGCTCTGAGATTGAGACAACTTTTAGCTTGTTCCAGAAAGAAAGCAGTCTTTTATCCGTTCTTTGCACGGAGTTGTTGAAAGAAGGTGGGCGAGCCGGCAGCCAGCGTACAACAGAGTCACTGCCCTGTCCTTAGACTATTAGGTTCATTGTCGTGCTACAAATGGAACAAATTTAAATGGCCGAAAAAGAATGGGAAGCGCCACGCCTTGCAACAGAACCGCACAAGTTCATTCTGATTATAATTCCTACTGAGATGATCTTGGATTAGAAAATACTGACACAATGAAACTAAAAAACATTCCGTTTTTTACAGTGTGGTAGGTGAAGTAGGTATTTTACAATGACTGTGTCTAGTGCATATGTTTAAACCGTTGATCACTAGACTCAGGGCCGTATCCATGATTTTTCCTTCAATTAATACTAAGACGAAATTGTCACAACCACATTTATTAAAAATATTGACATACTAGTTTCGGTTGTTATACCATTATCAATCTCAAACAAACTAGAACTAAAGTACAGAGTAGCTTAATATATACTAAACATGTAATGATACTATTGGCTAAGCGAGAAAGAGGCTGACCTTCATTGAAGGTTGTGATTGGCTGAAGGCCATAATAAGTCCCTGGTGGGAGGAGTAACAAGCAAAAATAAAAGTCAAATCAAGAACCAAAAACCGTGAACATTTAGAAAGCAACAAAGAAGAACAATACACAATTAAGCAATAATTGAATCAAATTGAAATTAGAAAAATTAAAAAATTGAAGCTCACTGAAATGCAGTCAAGGTCAACCGAGAAAGACACGAAAGTACCCTACCGTTTTTAAAAGGTAGGCTAGAATTATGATGAAACTAAGTTAGTTGTATTGAATTGGTTAAAATAAATTTAATCATTTAAACTAGTATTGGAATCGTTTTTTACCAACCTAGTTATCTCCAAAGCTTCTAAAATGTTCGATTGTCTGCCTTTGCCAATAAAATTGCAGAAATTCAACATTTTCTTCAGTCTTGAACTTGTGTCCATTATTAATGGGATGCTCTGCAAAATTTGAATTTCCTTTTTGGGTTTTCCAATCACTAATCTGTTCATTTATTCTACATTTGAAACTTCTACCGGTCTGACCCACATAAGAAGCAAAACAATCACCGCAATTCAATTTATAAACTCCACTTTTAGCTTGGTTAGCCTCTTTCTCGCTTAGCCAATAATATCATTCCATCTTTAAGCTACTCTGTACTTTAGTTTTAGTTTGTTTGAAATTGATAATGGTATAACAACCAAAACTAGTATGTCAAAATTCATCCAATTTATGTTTCAGATTAGTTAACTTTATGTAATGACAATGTTACTATTCACTAGACTAGTACTATTTCACTATATACAGTAATATAAACTTACTACAGTATTTCACTATATACTGTATAGTACTATAAACTACTATTTTACTACAGTATATACTATACTATATACTACGTTTCTACACTACTATAAAACTACTTACTACATAGTACTGTTTCATTACACTATTTCCCTATTGTTATTTCTAACTCCCGACACTAATATCTTGCTGGTCCGGGTTCAACTTCCCCATCACCGGGGGAGTACCGTATTTTTCTCCAGGCATTTTTCTAAAGTCGGATAATTTTCTGAAATCTTCACACCTCATCAGGCTCATGTGGGAATCATTAACAATAAAAGGCTTTTAGTTGGTTATTCTAATTGAGGTGCGGCTCCCCCAAGACCCCCCCCCCCCCCAAAAAAAACAACATTGTATTATACGCCCAGTAGGTTAGAGTTAGAAGCCCGGCTTAAAAATACAACTAAAATAATATAAAGTCCCACTAGGTCGACAAAAATCAACATTCTATCCTCATTCTCTATAGTCCTAGTGGAAAGAGCTCTTTTGTATGCATCGCCCTCGCCTGCTACCTGCTCATTTGAAGAAGAATAAGACGTTTCTAGAATGTTGGGGGAAGTAGAAGTTATTCAACTCACCTTGGCCAAACAAAAGAGCCTGTTCTCAGAAGGAGCAGGTGAATGACAAAGGGTTTCGGAAAAATATTTGTATGGCGTGAAGAAACAAGCAAGTCTGATGTTTGTTACAACCTGTTCGAAATGTACTATTTCGGAAGAATCAAAACTGAATCCTCGAAACTGAAACCACTGACGTCTTTCCAGGATGTAGTTTTGGGAATGAGTGTTCGATATTATTGGAAAGTGATATTCGAGTGCCGTAGCAGGTATCTGTTCAATCAAGATAAGCTACGAAACTCCTGGACGCTCTTTGCAAGGGTGACCGATTGGATTGGCCAACAAAAAAGACTCTGTTCTCTGCTGTAAAATCACTTCCCGGTGGTTCGGAACCCACCTAAAACTGTAGGTCCAACTCATCAATCACCATCATCCAATTCATTACCCACGCACAGGTCTCAGACCTATGTGGGCTTTATCCTCCCAAAAAAAGGGAAAAACATGTAAACAATGTTCCAAATATTAAGCAATGACAAGGAAGAATTGTCATTTATACTGCAACAAGTCTATGGAAACTTTATATGCAACTACAACTTAATTTGTGAACTACTTTATTATTGGAAGAGTGGTTAAAGAGTGCTCCGATTAAAAAAAAACATACTACACTTCGAAAATACCATCTCCAGCTTCAGACTAGCCCGATTAGAGCTCGAAAGGTTCACCCCAGATGACTTTGAGGAGGTGAGAACTCTTGAACTGCAGGTGACAATCGAAAAGCTTTGATTTTGTTCCAACTGTGTTAGACTTTGACCATTCAAATACAAACAGGAATGTATAGCTGCGAGCTGTGGCAGGCATAAGTTCAGTCAGATAAGATAAGCTACTAACTCCTGGGCCCTCTTTGTAAGGGTGATCGATTGGATTGACTAGAAAAAAAAGTCTTTCTCTGCTGTGAAATCACTTCCCGTTGGTTCAGAACCCAACCAAAACTGTAGGTTGAACTCATCAATCACTCATTACCAACGCACAAGTCTGAGACTTACTGGACTCCATTCTTCCACAAAAATAAAAGGAAAAAGATGGTTAAGTATTAAAATTCTATATTTGATCTAATGTAGTTCTCTATCCAGGAAAAGCCTTCATAAATAGAAGGTTCTTTACTCTTTACCTAGGAAAATTCTAAATATATAGAAGGCCACCTCGTAAGTGGAAATGTCATTATGTGAAGCCTTCTGTTACTAAAACTTTAGTTATAAAAAAATGGAGTTGTTTCAGGTTCAAAGTTTATATAGATACGGTATGTTAAGCTGTTGGCCTTGATCTTAATCGAGCTACTTGGTCCAATTTCATGATCATAAACTTAAAACGATAATTGATTGCATTTCAGGTAACTGTAGATACATTTGTTGAGTCAACGGGAGCCTTACCGTTTACCGGTGAATGGAATTTTACCGGGAACCAAGGCGTCTTATTGGTTTATTTAAATTTAAAGACGATCAAAAATTTGAATACATCAGACGCCTTGGTTTCCTTTATAATTCCATGTACCGGTAAGAGGTAAGGCTCTCATGAACTTCATGAATTTTTGAATGTCTATGAATTTGAATAGACCAATCAGACGCTTTAGTTTACGGTAAAACTCCATTTACCGGTGACATCTGATTGGTCTATTGCCGATGAATTGTAATCAGACGCCTCCGGTAACATTTACCGGTTACCGGTGAAGCTCCCAGGAACTCAACGATTTTTTCAACTTCCAACTCGATATTTCTTTCTAAATAGCCCAAGAATGATAACGATTATAAAAATAAGCATTAGGCTAAAAGCATAATTTTTTTTTGAGAATGAAGCCCACATAGGTCTTAGACCTGTGCGTGGGTAATGAGTAGGATGATGGTGATTGATGAGTTGGACCAACAATTTTAGGTGGGTTCCGAACCACCGGGAAGTGATTTTACAGCAGAGAACAGTGTCCTTTTTGCTGGCCAATCTAATCGGTCACCGTTACAAACAGGTCCTAAGAGAACGCAGCTTATCTCTATCTGATTGAACAGATATCTGCTACGGCTCGCGGCTATCACTTCCGAATTGAAAGCATAGGGAGTCAATGAAGACCAGTGGTATAAATATAATAATAATAAGCGTATGGCTTTTAATGTTGGGGAGACCCTTACGGGTAGTTCCACCTTGCCGTTTGAGCCATGTTACGGTGGACCTACAATTTTAGGTGGGTTCCGAACCACTGGGAAGTGACAATAGAGCGTATAAAATCAAGCAGTATAAATAATAGACTTTTTTGAATGCAATTGACCATGAATTCAATGAGCTTTGAACATCTGGAAGGTCTGGTATGAAATACAGTACGGTATGTACTTGGTTGAGATTGAGATTCTAAAATCATAGATCGTCAATCAAATTCCATAATTGGCTACGAGATCAATTGCCGATTGACCTCTACACTTTCATTCATCATGGCTATTCTATTAACAGCCCCTGAATGGATATAACTGACTGTGCTATGTATTTGAAATTGATCAAAATCATAATTCGTGATTTCACCAAGGTAGAAAGACTTACATCAATGTTTGACAGTTTATTTCGGTCACACTAGCTTAGTCAGTTATATATACTTATATGTAGTTTTAAATCGAGAATAACATTAAATGAAGGTCAATTTTAAACACAGCTGTTCTTCTAGAGCAATTGAGACTCTACAGCATTGTGGATTTCTTGTATAACAAGAGTCTTAGAGAGAGAGTTTAGATTCAAAATTCAAATTCATGTTATTGCCATCGGCAAATAATACAAACAAAAAATGTATAACCTCCAAAATAAAAAGAAATATTACAACAACAACAAAGCCAGTGAATGAAAAATAACAATAGCTAGTTGAAATAAAATTTAAAAAAAAACAGGAGAATATAATTATTACAGGCGTTGCTAGCAAAAGCTAAAAAGCTTGAGCGCCAACAAATTACAAGAGTTATAATTTAGAGTTATAGAAAGAGCAAGAGCTATAGATTACTGTACGAGAGTATTCTAATGTATTAAGTTCCAGATTAGTCCATCCTTTAGAAATACCATTGTTTTTTAACTAATCATGATAGATAATGAGATTGAATAGTAAGTTAAAATGTGAACTGCAGACTATTTTTAATACACTAATATATTAGTTAATTTGCTAATAAACCATGTATTTCAATTTAATAATAAATATGTATCTTGGTTTAATAAAATATTTGTGAAAGGCTAACAGTTGATCATCAAACATGTTACAGAAAAAAAATATAAATCTAGCCTACAATGTGTTTAACAAATCTGGCCAATATGATTAATATTTTCGTGAAGCTCCCAAGGCGGAAGATGCAAACTAACACTAGTTAATTTTTTGGAATTGTCCCTTTTGTTTGCCTACCAGTTTTTCATTCCATTTATTTATTGTGTCAAAATTACAATGAATGTGGAGCAACAGACTCAAGTCCAAAACTGCTCTCTCCACAAATTTTGAATATGTTACATTGTCTATTATTTTCTGCTAGAATTCAGCTTTGGAGCTCTCTAGTTTTTCAATTCTAAATTTCTTCTTTGATAATTTTGGTCAATTCTAAATTTCTTTGAGCATTTCTTATCCATTCTCATTGGCAAGTGATAATATTTATTTCACTATTCTTTAGTCGTTGATCTGGGAGCTTCATTATGTAGCCAATATTTGATACGTCTTTTTGCCAAGTCTGTTTCTATGTTAGAAATCTCTTCAACTTTAGATGTTTTCTGTAGTCTGTATCCGTTCTGTCTTTTTTTGAGGATGAAGCCCACATAGGTCTGAGAACTGTGCGTTGCTAATGAATTGGATGATGGCGATTGATGAGTTGAACCTACAGTTTTAGGTGGGTTCCGAACCACCGGGAAGTGATTTACAGCAGAGAACAGTGTCTTTTTTGCTGGCCAATCCAATCAGTCACCCTTACAAAGAGTGCATAGGAGTTTCATAGTGTATCTCTGATTTAACAGATACCTGGTACGGCACTCGGCTATCACTTTGTCTACAATTTTCCTTATTATTTTTAAGAAAAGGCTATTATTATAACCTACCATATTCATCAGTCTGAAATCCTCCCTATATCACGCATTGCGCATCAGTTGACAAAGAAGCCTACTATACAAATACATCCCAGTCCCAGCACCGCATCGTTAACATAGAAAATCTATTATGCGTCATGGAGTATTGCGCTAAAGTTATATTGCAGCAAGTCATTAGCCCTGATGATCGGCTATGATCAGCCAGCCATGTTAATACCTCCATGAAAAGTTATGTGAAGTGTAATAGGGTGAGCTTCCAGTAACAAGATTCAGTTCAAGGTGTGGGGTAAAAGTTTTATGGCGGTGACTAGCAAAGCATGCTGATACGCTGCAGTGTGTGAACTGAACAGCAAAAGCCGTCTTGCCACGTCGGCGCGATTACGTCAAATTTCCAACACACTCAAACTCAACTATTGGCAAAATATTTCAAACTTTCAGCCAGGAAATCCGCATAGCTTATGCATTAGGAACTCGATAAACTTCTGCTAATCAAGAGCGATGGAGATAACCTAAAAACATGTCATTTTCAAAGGGTATGGAGGTACAACTTGTCAATTTCTGAGGGTTTAAAGGTGTATACCAAATACTTGTACGGCTCTGCGATGTAAAGTTCTCAAGTGGTTCAAGAGGTACCCTAAAAATCTATACTAAAACCTGTAGTTTTCTAACCTAAAAATATGTCATTTTCAAAGGGTGTACCGGTATACCCAACTTGTCAATTTCTGAGGGTTTAAAGGAGTATACCAACTACTTCTATGGCTCTGCAATGTAGACTTCCTTAGTGGTTTGAGAGGTAACATAAAAATTCATCCTAAAACCTTTAATTTTCTAAGGGTATGAAGGGTATTCAGCCTCATTTTATAAGGATATTCCAGTTACTTCGACCGCTCTACCCTATGGTTTAAGACCCTTAAAAATACATCCTAAACATGTCATTTTCTAAGGGTATAAAATGTATTTGGTCTTATTTTATAAGGGTATTCCAGCTAATTCTATGAAACTACCCTCTAGAGCTCTAGAGTTCCTCGGTAGATTAGGAAATGGAGCTTAGGAAACATCCTAAAAACCTATCCTGCTATCCTGGAACCTGTTATTTTCCAAGGGTATGAAGGGTATTCATCTTCACTTTATAAGAGTATTCCAGTTACCTTTATGGCTGTACCCCCTAGGGTTCCTTGATAGATTATGAAATGGAGCTTTCCATCGATAAAAAGGTTGATATACTAAACTTATAAAGGCCATACACAAACGCTATCCACTATACTAAAAGTCTATTATACTAAACTCATCTTTTAGGTTAACAAGATTGGGTAAAGGTTATAGGAAAGTATGCAGAGAAAAACGTCATGCTGTATGAACCAAATGGATTTTTTGAAATGAAGAAACTTGCACAGGATAGAGGAAAAGAAGGAAACTTTTTTCAGAAACTTAGTCAATTTTTAGTCCGTCCTATAGTCAGTAGTCAGGGAGTAAACAGACGTATCCGTATCAGCAGATTTATACACTTTACTATCTATGACATTATCTGCTATATTTAGGCTTTTGATTGGAGATTAATCTTGTTTTTGTTTGTTTGTATAGTAGGCTATAGAAGTCCTGTGAAGTAAGATTACAATTTGATAACTGGAGAATATTGTCTATCAATATTAACAGCATTATTAAATGGAAATGAATCCATGGGCGTTCATCTTTCTTAATCTAGGGGGGGGGGGGGGGGCTGGGAGCCATTTTGTGTTTAAAACTGGATTCTTGTGTAAACTTGTGTTTAAAACAAAAAACTGGATTCTAGGGGGGGGGGGGGGGCTCGAGCCCCCCTTGCCCATATCAATGGACGCCCATGAATGAATCCCTTTGTTGTTTTCGCTGACATTATAATAAGTGAAACTGAATTCTCACTTTCAAGACAATTCAGTTTTCCTCAAAAATATGATTTATATTTATTCATATTATTATTTTCAGACATTTATTTTATATTGAATCCAATAGTATACCTCTTATAATCATGTAATAGAATAATATAGTGGATACATTTCTATTCAGTGCAACACTATTGAAGCTCATTTTGAATTTGAAAGTGACTTGCTGCCACTTTATTAATAAATTAATAATTTGGAAAAACATAAACAAGCCAAGTTAAAATCAAGGTGGTACTACAGCAAGTAAAACAGAAGTCATGTTTTAAGCGAAGTTAAACTGTAAACTGAGTCCTAAATGAACAGATATGTTTTTTAAGTGATATAAATTAATAAAAAATATATATATTAAGAAATTTTTGATGTTGAAGTCCCTTATTAACCTTTCACTTGATGCATAAACATAAATAATTACTGAAAAAGTGTAGAATTCACCTATGAATTATATATATATAATTTTAGTTTTTTCTGGTTAGTTTGGTTTCTTTTATTTCCTTTATGTTAATATGTTAACTTGTAACCATTAAATTATTTTGTTGTAAAGTTGTGGCAATAAACAATTGAATTGAATTGAATATATTTAATTTATGTATATTAGAAAATATTTTTTCTCACGCTCTTATTTGAAGAGGGGATTTTAGCTTCCAATATATTCTGTAATCTATATTGAAATCTGTTAATTTTTGTTGTAGATTACGTCTTGGAGACTCTAGTTAAGGAGTATAAAATACGCCAGATCAACAATTATACTCTTATAAACTAGTTTCCATAATAACTATATCAATTAGTTGGGGTGAACCTTAATTTTGATATAAAAGGAACTCTTGTGCACTATAAAAAGCTTCATCAACTGAATATTTCTATATTTTCAAGACTCTTTAAAAACTGCGGTAGCTTGTTGTAGAGTTTCCTACCAATATAACTAGGTTTTTGTTCTACTATAGTGACTCACCAAGAAATAATCTCTTCGGCTTCTTGTATTATAATCGTGTATGTCAAGATTTTGGTTAATATCGTTCGTTTTTACATACAAAGTAGCTTCATACACATATAAGCAGGGTACAGTTAGCAGACCAAGTCTCTTGAACAACGGCCTACATGAATCTTATTTATTTACTCTTTCTATACACCTAACCGCTTTCTTTTGGATCTTAAACACCCTATCAAGGTTTTTTTTTGATGAATTACCTCATAGGGGTGAATAATTTCAAAGTGGAAGGATCACTGTGGAAGGATTAACAACACATGTGATTGCCCCTCAATTCAACAGGTCAACGAGATGAAATATTTAGGTACAATAGTGGACAGCAAACTCAAGTGGGACAAGCACATCAATCAATCAGTAACCAGGATTAGGAAACTTCTATATAAATTTTATCAACTGCGTAAAATCCTAAACTATGATACAATAAAAACCGTTTACTTTTCATTAGTCCAATCAATCCTAAGATACGTCATAATTGTCTGGGGAACTACACATTTCATCCATATTGAACCACTTTATAAAATTCAAAAACGCATTCTAAAAATAATTGGTTTCAAGGAGAATCAATTCCCCACGAACATTCTCTTCAAGGACAGTAAAGTACTCAGTGTGAGGCAACTCTACATCCAGGCTATCATCACAAGAATGAAGAAAAACACCGAAGAATTAAGACTGGTAAATCACATACACCAAACAAGGCAAAGAAACACAAATTCAATAGTATCAAGGATGCACACAACTTTTGGACAACGAAATTACATTTACCTAGGGCCGAAAATTTCCAACATAATACCTGCAAATATTAAAGAAGAAATTAACACATATCATTTTAAAAAGAAGTTTAGTCAATGGCTGATAGACATTGGAGTGGACATTAGTGAGAACTTAGTAAGACTGTAAATAGTTGAGCAACTACTTTTTTCGTTCTTTTTCATTACTTATTTTAAACTTTTCAACTAATTTTCTTTTTTTTATTATTTAATGCATTGTAATTAATCACTTTTAAAACTTACACACTAATATCTTGAGTAATATAGAAAACATTTGAAGTAGAAAAACCCCAACACATAGTATTATAGTGGGGTATATTAATTTATTAATTACATTTTTATATTTAAAAAAACTTGAGGCATGAAATTATTATCGTTGTATTATATATAATATTATATTATCCATTCATTGTATTGTAAAATGTTTTTGATAAATAAATTTGAATTTGAATTTGAAAAAAAAAATTGTATAGTGCAAAGCTTACTCAGTGTAGGCCTAATCATATAGTCACGATAAGCTCTTCCATTATAAATAAAAATAAGTCTACAAATCCTAAAAAAGACTTACGCTACAACTGACCCAAAGCCGCTTGCACAACTAGGACAACTTTTTTGTAGTCACATAATCTAAGAATTTAGATGGTGTCAGAATCCCATGTTTTGATACTGTGATAATCTCACAAAAATAACTCGTTATACAACTATTCAACAGCATCAGTGAGATTTTAATAAGACAACGAATAGCATGTTGGTAACGCGCATATAATAAATCTAAAGCCCGTAAAATTAACACAGGATTGTATTTGTTGTTTGCAAGTAGCCAAGGTCAACACTGCCTGTCCACCTGCCTGACCACGTGACCATTCCAATAGTATCATCATCATCAGCAGAAGCAGCATCAACATCATTATTACCACCATCATCATCATCGTCATCAATGTATCAAAGCCTGCATTGTCATTCTTGTTATTAATGACTTCTCATTGGAATACTCCGGTACCATGCACGAGATTACACCACTGCCACCGCCTCATCCTATGTGAAAGCTACTTTAATCTATACGAAATACCTCTCTGTTATTATTACAAATACACTACACTATTGCGTCGCCATTTTTCCCCAATATTTACTAATAGTAAATATCATCCTGATATTTATCGACATATCTTCATCCTGATCATCAACCGCAATAATGAACAGTTTGAGTATTTTTCAAGTGGGAAAAACTGGACCGTGAAACACTTTGAACTCATATGTTCATTTCAGTTTCAAAATACCCGTAAGGGTCTCCCCACCACGAAAAGCCATACGAATTTACTTCACTTAGTTTCAAAATAGAATACAATTTACCGGTTTGAAATTGAAATTCAGCACACTGTTTAATGAGAATAATAAAGTAACCTACCTATCAACAATGAGGGTATTTTTGGGTTTGTTTATTTATTTATTCATGACAAAACTACAATAAAGCAAAGACTCAACAGACATTCACCCGTAACTGCTTTTTTGACAAATTTACAACACTGAAAAATCCAAATCTTAGGTTATGCCAATTTTTCACAAGGAATTTCACTTTGAAGAACAATGACATATTCTCTCCAATTTTAGATTATAGATTTAGTACTGTATAACACTTTTTAAAAGAAGCACTAACACAGTCCAATCGTCAAAGAAAGTAGACATAACTTTGAATTTTGTTTAGATTTCAGAGCCAGAACATAGAAGATACATGTCAATCACATATTTAATTAACGTTTTGGGTTGGGATTTACATTTTCATGTCATCTATTTTCGAGATTAATCAACTCTTCAACTCCTTGAAACTGCTAATTCTTACAGTATTAGCGAAATACAACTGGTTATAAAGGAAGTAACAGGTATTTTAGTCGAATACTGAACAACAGCTTTTATTGTGGGGATTTTAATTTCTAGTCATCCATTTTTTAGAATAATCAACTCTTTATTTACACAGTGTTAGCAAAATACAACTGGCAATTGAGAAACAACAGGATTTTTAGCCCAATACTGCCAGTATTACTAAATTTTGATGAGTTCACACATTTACTTCACTTTACATCGTTCGAGTGTTTTCATCGAAGTGGAGGACGGGAAAAGGTTGAAACGATCAGAATTGAAAATAATTATGAAATTCGTTGCAATGGTACAAATATTAGACAGAGTCTTAACCCCACAATACCAATACAATACCCTGGAGTTATTGAAAATGCTACTTCTTCATTGCCTACTAGAGGTTCACCCGTGCTTTGCAACTGGATGTTTAAGCTTAAAATAAAATTTATGAATTTCAATCACCAATGCCAATACAATTCCAAAAAGGGGATTAAAGAAAGAAAGTAAGATAGATAGACAGATTTATTGCCAAATAAAACAAAATGATTAGGAGCTGCAATATTGGTACGGAACAAATGAGTTGCTTTGGCCTGTGACTTTTGCATCATAGTGACGTATTATGTATCAGCTGTTGTATGAGCTTCCTGCATCTAAGAAATTTTAAAACAGTAATAGTGCCCATAAGTGAAATTTGAAAATTAATTTTGATGTCTGAAAGGAAAATCAAAAACGGCCTTCGAAGTGCACTGTGTAGAGTTTAGAGGAAGCTTTTTGTAAAATCGTTGCCGTTTTTGTGAAATCCGTAAGACTGACATACACACCTACTCCCTCTCATTATATACAGGAACAGGAACTGTACTATATACAGTTATATAATGTATATAACATTATATACAGACACAATATAGCATTATATACAGGCACAATATAACATTATATACAGGCACAATATAACATTATATACAGGCATAATATAACATTATATACAGGCACAATATAACATTATATACAGGCACAATATAACATTATATACAGGCACAATATAACATTATATACAGGCATAATATAACATTATATACAGGCACAATATAACATTATATACAGGCACAATATCTCATTATATACAGAGAACTAAGGACAGGGACTAAACTAGGGAACTCCACTAGAGGAACTTCTAGACTAATTCAAGTTGGATTCAAACCCAGATCTTGAATCTAGTCCTTCATAAATCTACACTCGAAATTCACGTTCAAAGTATGAAATTTATTCAAAATAAAAATATTGAACTCAAATAAAACATTATCTTTCAAATAAAGAGCGTGCACATGCTGAAATTACTGTTTTGAAAGACAATTGAAAACTTGAAACACAACATTATCGAGCGATAAAATTCTTTGGCGAACCACTGTCGAGGGGATGAACTCTTTAAAGTCAAAAAAGATTGAGCGCATAGATTAGAATTCGTAACATCAAACTTTTTAAGAGAAACAGACAACTTGGACGAACTTCTGCGAGAATGACTCCCGAAAGAAAACAATCTTCAAACTTGTGGAACTTTTGCACGGATTTTGAATTTTCATTGTCGAAATAACAAAGGGTAAGCTTGTTGCTTGCCTACTTGCCAGTCATCTTTCTGTTATTGCCTCATTCTGGTGAATAGCTACAGGAAATGTTGGGAAAAGATAGCTTCCTGCCCTTATTACTGAGTTTCCTGGTCGATTGAAACGATCGGGACGAGGGAAAGAGGAATACGTGAGTAGCCAAAGAGCTTTATTTGTGAGCGAAAACACGACAATTTTCCACGGGAAATTCAACACCATTCTAATTCAGCATATAAAGCGTCTCTTTTTTCATACATCCAACCAGTGTTAACGGAAATGGCATCAACAAAGACTCTGAATGAAAATATAATAATTTGAATTTTGCCCATTGGAATTTCGTCCAGGAAGTGTCGCTGTTGCGATTTTCCTAAATAATATAGAACAAATATGACCTGTGACACTTTTTCGGTTCAAAGCTGACTAACTCTATTTATAACATCAATTCAAGCGTTCTTTGTAGTTGCGAAGGAGATATTGTGGAAGGTATCCACAATGAACAATTAGACGAAATTGTCACAACCACATTTATTAAAAAATATTGAGAGACTATTTTCGGTTGTTATGCCATTATCAATCTCAATCAAACTCTAGTTTTCGAGCTTGATAATGGTATAACAACCAAAACTAGTTTCTCAATATTTTTTAATAAATGTGGTTGTGACAATTTCGTCTAATTATTCATTAATTCAAGCGAGTTAATTTTTTCTGAAACTACTGTTTACATGTACAGGCTAAAATAAAATCAAATTAAAGTTGGATAGAGTCTGACAATGACGTGACTGTCGAAACTATAGTATTTCGAATAATTATCAAAATGATTCAATACAAATTTTCAATTCTTACAAGAATGTGGCCGTTGCCTAGTGGGTTAGCTAGCGCTGGTTTGCTAACCACAGGTTCGATCCCCATTTGACCGAGAGATTTCTAATGAGGTCCGTGTTTCGGAGGACACGTTAAGTATCCTAAAAAGCAGTCCTTAATTCACGTCAGAGGCCCAGAATTTTGTCCAGGTGCGACCGGAGAACTCTGACACCAGACCTGAACCAGCCAGGTCACAAAATATTACTGTTATTTATTATTCATACTAAATTTTATTTTTTCCATACATGCTTCAAAATCTGCATTCAAGTACTGAAAACTGAATACTTATGACAGAATATAGATTCTAAATTTTACAAGTACTAAATATCATTGTCAGTTAGATTCTAAATTTTACAAGTACTAAATATCATTGTCAGTTAGATTCTAAATTTTACAAGTACTAAATATCATTGTCAGTTAGATTCTAAATTTTACAAGTACTAAATATCATTGTCAGTTAGATTCTAAATTTTGCAATACCATTGTCAATTAGAAATTTTGTCGTCAAATCGGTTGTTATTGACCAATCGATCTTCCTTCAACACACTTTTCTCATTAATTATGTAGTTTACTTCCTGTTGTGTAAAATTCAGTTGATAGTGGAATAATTCTTAAATATTGCAATTATCAACAATTATTGCTAAATCAATATAGAATAATATCGAATTTTCCTAACCATCTATTACTGTTGTTAATAATATTCGTGTATCGAAAGATTCGAAAATGTTCAGTATGTTTAAAATAATTGGATATTACAACAATAATTTTGAAGCCTGTGCAGCATCTCTTATCCATCAGTACAGAAATACAAAATTCAAGGTCAGTCCTGCATAGCACGTTTATACAAATTATTAATAATACAAATTTCATTCATTTTTTATTGCAATTTTCAACCGATTTTATATAAAGTCCTGTATGAAGTGTTTTTCATACTAAATATCAACTTGTACTAGACAATTCATTTTTTTATATAAAAAACATAATAAAGAAATACTGTTTTATTTAACGTCTAAAAAAATTTGAATTCATTCATTTATTCTAATTTTTCTGTGCATCTCTATACTGCATATTATTATCACGAGAATGGATATTCACGACAATGAATAGAAAATGTTCATCAATATTTCGTCATGGAGAACATCAAAGATAAATAATTTTTTTACTTGTACAGACAGTTAGTTATTGGGTGATAAATTCACTCATAGGAGGTCAAGAGATATTTGGTGAGAATTTCCCCTGAAGCTATGGGTAGTGAGGTAGAAGCACGGAGTATGGAATTAGGCTAATTTTATGCTCTGTGGGTTGAAGCTGCATGTATGAAGGGAGTTTTAACGTTGAACATGTATGAGTACATGAAACTAAGTTTTCACATCGCAAACCGCAAACGTATATGATTCGAATAAGATAAACCGCAAATGTACGTTTATAATTCGACTCTGAGACCTGGACTGCTTTACCGGAATACAGAGCTACAATATTCAGAGGTCGATGACCGTTCAAATTTCCCGAGCGGATAGAAAGTTCAAACCCGTCGAGGTAAGAAGTTTTTTGGGCACTTACGGAGCCGGCCACGGTCAAGCTGTATGTGTTGAGTTCAGAAAACTCCAGATAACAAAAACCTTTTCACTGCCAGGGCGACGGAGAGCAAGTTTAGAATCACAATTATGCCGGCATTTATTTGTCGCAAGTAGCCTACTCTAATCAACGGTCATGATTCTTGTTTATCGAGAGGCTTTCGTTCCATTCGGTCGGCGCTGGGCTCAACTCAGCTCGGCTAGGCTCACACAACGGTGTTCCGCTTTCGTAGCAACTGGTTTTTCTGCTTCACACTATACATGGCAAGTTTCGCAACAAGTTCCCATTTGCCGAGTGTGTATACTCCGGTAAATGCTTGCTCACTGGAGCTTGTAACTTCAATTCTAATCACGGCTAGATTGGAATACAGTTCGAACAAGATTAATGCAAAAATAACTATCGCTGCTATAGCTAATAATAGCTATCGTGATCTGCTTTAGAATATTTTCCGCGTTGTATGTCCTCAAATATTAAACCAAAAAAGAAGGTTAACGTCTAAAATAATTTGAGTTAATTCATTTATTCTAATTTTTCTGTGCATCTCATCACCACGGCCGCTTAGCGCAGTTGGTTGGGGTTGGGTCGTCGTAACCTCAGCTTGCTGTCGTTTCTGCGGTCGTGGGTTCGAATCCCGCTCCTCCCTCTGGCATCTATGTGTTATTATTCACCTCATTACCCACGCACAAGTCTCGGACTCATGTGGGCATCATCAGCAATAAAAAATCCTTCTTCCTCAACAACATTTCACCCTCCATTATTTTCTCAATTTCTTTATTATTTATTCTAAATTTTTCTCCATATTCTTTTCGAATATTATTTGCTTTTTCCCCCATTATACTCTTTTATCTCTTCCTCATCCCTCATTCTAATTCCTTTCTTCTATGTTTCTACCTCTTTCTTCACCGTCCCACTCCTCTTACCTCATCTACTCATCACTACAATTTTCCTTCTCTTATCCTTGTTCCGGTAGTTCTTTTTCTCTTACCTTCCTTTTTCTGTGATTTTGTTGTTCTTTATCTCCTTCTTTGTCTCATTTTTTCCTTATTTTTTAAGGATGAAACCCACATCGGTCTAAAGGCAATGAGTTGGATGATGGTGGTTAATGAGTTGGACGTTCAGTTTTAGATGGATTCCGAACTACCGGGAAGTGATTTACAGCCGAGAACAAGGATTTTTTGCTGGTTGACCTTACAGAGGGCGCTCTTTCTATGATTGCTTCTTTGTCCTCTTCTTTTTCTACTCCTCTTTGGCTCCTTTTGCTCCTTCTTCTTCTCCTCCTCCTTCTTCTTCTTTGTTTCTTTTTGCTCCTTCTTAATCCTTTTCTTCTTCTCCTTCTTTATTGTCTTCTCCTCCTCCTCCTTCCTCCTTCTTCGTTTTCTTCTCCTCCTCCTCCTCCTCCTCCTCCATATTCTTCTTACTCTTCTCATCCTCTTCCCCTTCTTCACCTTCCCAATTATCTCCTATTTTGAGCACACATAAGTTGTCCGATCTAGGCAAGTAAAAAATATTGAATTTCCACTGCAATGTCATCAGGGTGAAAAAATTCCATAAAAATTTATCCAAAATCATCAAAGACAAATTAGAACCAATCAAGACGATAGATTTTCAGAGTTGACTCGTTCAAAATTGCCGCTTTAGTGCTTACAGAATGATTGATGATTTTAATAAACATCTACGAAATTGCCCAAGGCAGCCTCCATAGAATAAGGCTGGATGAATATATAGAGGGAGAGAGAAAGAGAGAGTGATTGGTAGGAGAGAGGGAGCTAAATCGAGGAAGATAATGAATGCTAGAACAAAAGCAACAGAAATTGGAAAGGAAGGGTGTGAATAGAATTAGCACAAACCGCTACAATGGCGAAAATGGGCGCGAGTGACAAGGGTACAGGCTCAATATTGCAGATGGTTGTAGTAGGGAGATTCTATAAAACGATATTCATCCATTTCATGAAGCACACTCACTATCCGCTCTGTTGTGCCCATAGTGTGTTAATGAAATTCAACTCAATTCCCCATTAGTAACGGGCCACGACTTTGACGCCTATCAGCTTTTGTACATGAAGTACCCTAGTTGCAATCACATGGCTCAGAAGCCTTCAAATGGGGACAGATAATGTACTGCCAGTACTCGAGATTATCACTACTCTGTTTTCTTTCATTGTCCAAACTGTCAACTGATGGTGAAGGTTAGGATGGTGTTTTTTAGTCATTTTATACATAAAAGAGCAATCATAGTAATTTACTGATAGTAAATATTGTTAATTTTCATAGACGTTAGTAAAATTAAGAGATGGACCACACTTGATCACAATCTTTGCTTAAAATGTGTGTTTTTCGTAAATTTATTGTCGAAAGAGTCCTAGTAATTTACTGATAGTAAAAAGAAAATAAAGCCAAAAGAGCAATCATAGTAATTTACTGATAGTAAATATAGTCAATTTTTGTTAATTTTCATAGACATCAGTAAAATTAAGAGATGGACCACACTTGATCACAATCTTTGCTTAAAATGTGTGTTTTTCGTAAATTTATTGTCGAAAGAGTCATAGTAATTTACTGATAGTAAATATAGCCACGTTTTCATAGATATGAGTAAAATTAAGAGATGCAACACCTTTTATCACAAGCTTTGTTTAGAGAATGATGCAACACATTTTCAAAGGTACTTTGTGTAAATATTTATTATTATTAAGATATATATTTTTGTTAAAATATAACTTAAAATTTGTAAAGAAAGTAGAAGTGGGCTATGCCTGCCTATCTTTACTTGATTGTGTTTTGTGTAATAAATGAATGATTAAATAAATTGAACGGAATGTACAAGATCGCA
This sequence comes from Conomelus anceps, assembly GCA_948455865.1. Taxonomy (NCBI): domain Eukaryota; kingdom Metazoa; phylum Arthropoda; class Insecta; order Hemiptera; family Delphacidae; genus Conomelus; species Conomelus anceps. The sequence goes on along the minus strand of OX418220.1, from coordinate 70,287,547 downwards.
CAACAGATAAATTGAGTGATTTTTATTTATTTCCGATTATCAATAATAGAAATACAAAATACAAAGCAAACGTGAATTATAAATAAACAATTAGGAATTACTAGATATATCTTATTTAATTAATTCACAAGTTCCATTGTAAAATTTTGGAGGACAAAACAAGTTAAGATTGTCGGTCCCGGGTGTCTAAAAACAGTCGTAAATCTGGGTTTCCTGGCTCTGCGATTTATGCGAAGCACATTGTGCTAGATAGATAGATAGATATATATTGCCAGACGCAGATATATATTGCAATTGCAAGTGCTGCCAGACGCAAGCTGAAGAATTGTGGAGGATATGACTCAACATTACAGTACGCAACATTGAACGTACGGTAACTACCGTACGAATTACCATACGTAATTTTGAGCCAAATCCCCAACAATTATACAGCTTGCATCTAGCACACTGGTGCGCGAAAAGTGCCTAGCTAGTAAAACCTAGCTTCAATGCTCAGCTTGAAGTCACTTCAGAAGCCCTGAGCTTGTTTAGGTGCGACCTGATAACTCTGAAACCAGACCTCAACCAGCCAGGTCACACGATTGTATTATTTTAAAACTAACTGAGACCTGTGCGTGGGTAATGAATTGGATGATGGCGATTGATGAGTCGAACCTTTAGGTGAGTTCCGAACCACCGGGAAATGATTTTACAGCAGAGAACAGAGTCTTTTTGGACAGTCAGTTAATGCTCTGGTGGAAAATTAAAAATGAATTGCAGATTGCACTTTATTAGACCGTCTTTAATATTTACTATTGACCACTAGTCTATCAAAGTCATTTCAATCTGCTCCTCCACGGAAATCATAAAACTTTACTGTTTACTGTGCAGAATATAAATAGTTAAATAAATTCCTGGATTTCTTGTCCCATGACGAACTGCGTTGTCAATATTAACTTTTTAAGTGAATTCAACGACTTGCAGTCAAATTTTTATTAAGAATAAGTAGGATTTACTTACTCTGTAGGCCGAACGTTTTCGAATCTTCGAGATCCGTTTTCAGAGGCCTACAGAGTAAGTAAATTCTACTTATTCTTAATAAAAATTTGACTGCAAGTCGTTAAATTCACTTAAAAAGTTAAGGTAAATAAATTTAAAAGATGTTAATGAATTTCTAAGTAGACAGCCCGACCAGTCTGTCTAGAAGGCAGTTTGGTAGAAGATCACTGATCTGAGTGAATAGAAGATCAGTAAGTAATGAATAATTAATTATTTATCGTCCAATAGTAAAATATCAGTAGTAGATGAAACTGATTTGAATAATAGAATTACTTGCCAACTAAGGTACAACTTAACTCCAATGTTATCCAGTAGTGCAATCTTCCATCACTGAGTTAAAAACGTTAGCATAAATATTAAAATAGGCTACAGTAGTTGAAAGAGTTAGCTGCTAACCTCAAATCACCTCTATTCCGTTTCTTGAGCTAATGATTATTGGTTGATTATTCAGTAAAATCAATTTAAATGCTAAACCTAAAACCAGCTCTTATCACTTAAATCTTGTGAGTGTTACGTAATTGACTATCTGAGAACATCATTGTAGAAGGAAAGAAGAATCAACAGAAATAGATATTTTGAGGAAATTGTTAAAGTTTTAGGATAATTTTTTTTTTCGGAGGATGAAGCCCACATAGGTCTGAGACCCGAGCGTGGGTAATGAATTGGATGATGGTGATTGATGAGTTGGACCTACAGTTATAGGTGGGTTCCGAACCATCGGGAAGTGATTTTACAGCAGAGAACAGTCTTTCTTGCTGGCTAATCCAATCCGCCACCCTTACAAAGAGTGCCCAGGAGTTTCGTAGCTTTGATTGAACAGATACCTGCTACAGCACTCTGCTAACACTTCCCTATTTAATTAGATTCATTATGGATCAAAATATTGAATTGGAAAAATAAATTCAAATACTGAATGATTGAGTGTGAATTTCTATGAAGTGAAAAATGAAATTAATAGAAATTCATGAACATTAAAAGGTAAAAACTTGAATCAATAAATGAATAAAGCTTATTCGATGTTTAGAATGAAGTAGTGTAATAAATACCAAAGACGATATGAATTATATGTATTTATCTGTGATATGACTGTGATGTTGTTTATCTGTAATCACAATGAGTATATGTAATGAAGTTTGCAAAACTATCTGTGATTCTTCATGCAAAAAATAAATACAGTATTATAAATACTAATATATAATCTTTTTTTACTAGAAACTGTATTTTTGCGAAGAAAGTGTACGGTGTACAGCAGTAAGAAAAAATAAATAAGATGAGAGATGGGTGGTGCAAAACCCCATATATATACTGTAATTGAATATTTTTTGTAATAACTTTAAATTTTTTCAACTAAGCAACGATTTGTGATCATTAACAATCATTATAAATCAATTATTGTCATTTGAAGATTTAATAGACCATCTAAGAGTCAATTTTGGACTATAAGCTATTACTATAGCTATTCCTGTAACAGCTGGACTTCAGAAAGTAAACAGAGTAATTGTCAATTTATTCACAGATTGTTTGTTTACTGCTGTAGAATCTACATTTACTTTTGACTTTCCATATCTACTGCTGGCAAATATCAATCGATAATGTAATCATTATCAACGTTCAAATTGATTAGATTCCACTTAAAATTAGATGTGAGTTAATTTACTTATAGCAATAAAACGATCGTGTTTGCTTACTATACCATGGATGACATTCATTTCCAAACTTGAAAAGCGTTTTTCCTATCACTCTTCAGAATCTTATCCAAAATCTTATCTAAGACAACTAACTTGGTTCAGTTTATTTAGAAAATAGTGGCCAAACAAAACACTCATAATCACAACTTTCCCGGTGGTTTGGAACCAGGGAACACATAAGACCAATAGAAGGGGCTTCTTGTTGCCGAGGTGAAGCCACTTGTTAGGCGCTCGTCCACTACAAATATGGCGGCGCAGGGATGACTCCCCAAGTGGCGAGCGCTTGATAAGCTGGTTTTTGCTATTACCAGTACGGCACGCGTTACATCGCCAGCCTGTTTCTTCATAATATGAATTGCTCATTCTTGAGATGGATAAATTATAGAAATGTCATTTCTCAGTTGATATATTCTGAAATTTTAATTGTGAGTAGAGGCATTCTGTGATGAATTTTGTTGACAAGGATTACTCAAACTTTACTCGAAAAATAGTTAATTTTCTAATGGAGTGACATTTTTTCACATACCTTCCTATATTATATCTGTCATTTGACTGCCACATCCTTTTACTTAACATGAAATAGAACAGTAGGAGAAAGAAAAAACAAAAAGCTGAATTGAACTGGATAATGTATTTACTTTGCAAATCTAGTCACAGCGATCATAAAAGGCATCACAAAAACACTATCACAATTATTGTCTTTCGTTATCGCTGTCTAGTCACAACAATAATAATTAATAATCTTAATGTTGTTTGACATTCTCACTCATAATTTCTATAAATAGAATAGTCTCTTTCTCCAACACATAGCACAATACATTGCACAATACTCAGTGTCTTCGCGAGTGCTTGAAGAATACTTTTTTTTATCAACCCAAAGTTGGTCTGGTTGGCGCCCATATAGAAATTATATCATTATGGATAGCGAAAGTAGAGTCTTCACAATAGGCTATTTCCCCATTAGACAAAGTAAGTAAATGTTCAACGTTTTCTAGTCATTGATTTATACGATTCAATTAAGTTACATGACTTTAAAGATGAATTTTCATTTTATAATTTCATTGTGTAACAGCATAGTAGAGAAATTAAAAAAATTTGTGACATTTATTTCTATAATAACTCATATTAAAACTGAGTTATATTATATGTATTATGTATTTTAATGGAGATGACTGTTTATATTTTAAGAATATTGGCTCATGTTTATATTGTAAAAGATACAATGCTCAACATATGATTAATAAAATGAAATAAAAAATTGTTCTAGTAAACATTTTTCTATTTGGATCTTGTTCATTTGCGTTCATAATGGAAAGAATTATAGGTTAGACTATTTTAATCAATAATTTCCTAAAAACAATCTAACTATAATATTATTACATTACAATAATAAACCTTCAAGGAAGTATTGAATCAAATACAAGAAATAAGTGAAGAATTGGCTTTGTGGTTCTGGATGCACAAGCCGGCTGACGACAGCGCGCCATCCCGATCGCGTTTCAACGTTGCACTTCAACCTAACATTGTATCCAAAGTATAGGTCGTAGATTAAAAGAAAAATCATAAAAAAAATTCCGTTATTTCTGTACAACTTTCTCGCTTTGAGCACATCTCTACCCAAAAGATGAAAATTTTGGTAGCCGACTCACTTTTTTATGTCATGTTTGATACTCGGACAAAAATTATAACTTTAAACAACTAACTAAAATTTATAGAGGTAACTATTAACTTTTATAATGCCACTGTTATCGTCAGAAACTAATTGTCTATACCCATGCCAAGTTTGAAAGTTATATCTTAATCCTAAGTGTGTCAAACTGCAGTTTATTTGGAGAGCGCGCATTGAAATTTTCTGCTCTCGAAAATACGATTTCGTCTTTCTATCCACTACATGGATGGCGGACTTGGCTTCACCTCCTGTATGCTACGCTAGTGCATAAGCCCCTTCTATTGGTCTTATGGGTTCGTTGTTCGGAACCCACCTAAAACTGTAGGTCCAGCTCATCAATTACCATCATCCAGCTCATTACCCACGCAGAGGTCTCAGACCTATTTGGGCTTCATCCTCCGAATAAAGAGAAAGAGTTCCAAATTCTTTCAAGAAAGTGTAATAATTAACTTCTGTTTGAAGCCAATGAGCAACCTTTGATGGGTATGATACAAAGCAGAACAAAATAGTGATACAAAACAGAACATATAAGGAATCATTCTTAAAGTATGGGACACCAAGAGTAACATTTTTTTTTGAGGATGAAACCCTGTGTGTGGGTAATGAGTTGGATGATGGTGATTGATAAGTTGGACCTACAGTTTTAGGTAGGTTCCGAACCACCGTACATCAAGCTATCGTGCAATCTTGGTTGCTATAGTAAACAGTTTCTGAAACTACTGATCCTTCACAACTTGTTAATTACTCCCTACTCCTAATTTTACTGAAAGCTCCCCGCAGTATACAACGGGTGTGGTTGGGGGGTATAATTACCTCCCAATAATCTGAGCTTTACTGAAAAAGATCATAGATAATAAATACCTTGAAAAATATGAAATATATAAGAAAGTGATTGGCTGCAAGGCTGCATGCTAAGCGCCGATATTGATGTTCAATTTGGGCGCTCGTGACTGCACTTGGAAAGGTGACCGGTAGCTATAAAATGACTGACGTTTGACCTAAAAGTGTAGGTCCACTAATCTTTAGGTCATTATTATCATTAACCTCATCTTTCACGCGCAATTTTCAGACTAGTGGTCATCAGTAAGAAAAGTCCACGAAATCCCAGCTTTAAAATGAACCTCAGAAAGCCCTACAATAGTAGATTATGCAACGATTTTATTATGACTTCTTTTAAAAGCCAAAATTGCGATGTAAATTAGGAACGAGTAAAACAGGTGTCCTAAACATCTCACGAGTGGCTTGTACGCAAAATACAATCATTGCATACAATGTTTTATGGCTGCAGTTCAATATTCCATCCAATAAAATAATCGCATGAGTTTCAATACTTGATAATGTCGATACTTCATACCATTCACTGGATGGGATATCGAACTGCAACCTATTTTATCTGCGATTACCAATATATTACGTTCGATTAAACTCGCAATCAATCGAATAACTTGGCTACACTAACATAACCTAGAATGACACCTGGCATCAGGCCCGCCCAGAGGGGGGCAAGGGGGGCAATTGCCCAGGGGCCCGGGCTCTGGAGGGGCCTGGGCTCTGTAAACGAACAACAGTTTATTTCAACAACACTAACCATACACAGATCAGATTCGGTAGGCCTAGTTAGTTCTAAAGATAAAAGGTTTAATTCATTTAAAAATTTAATAAAATATAAAGATTAAGATAAAGATCTTATTTCAATTATTGAAGACTTGGCAAACAAAAAAGGCTGAAAAGTAATTGTTTTAAAGGTGAATTTTCTATTATTCCCATTTATAGTATAATCTCTTTTTTCTTCATTTCTATTGTATCATGAGCATCAAGATATTCATGATTGTTTACTTCTGTCAACAAATTAATTTTGGAAAACGAGTGTCCAGATTCTAAAGCATGTTTGGCTATTGCCTGATTTTCTGGTTGGTTGTACTTAAAATTTGAAACTTTAAAAAAGTGTACTTTTAAACTGATATTTAATATTTGCTTTGGACTACATATAATTTTTGCATCATTCATATTTTATTTTATAGATCCCAGAGTTTTCTTCGATTATTTTAATGTTAATTTTAGGATTGCCAAGAATATGTTCAAGTGCGGATTTTGAATAAAAACTTATGTTGACATTAGCATGTTTTTTAAAATCTGTTTCAACAACTTTTGAATGGGATCCATAATTCGATCATAGATTTCCAGATTTCTTCTTTCTTCTCGTTTTAGAAAAATGTTGTTCTTAATAATTTTGAGATACTTTTTTCTTCTTTAAAATCATTTGATCAATCAAATTTGGTTGAAACTCATTAAATTTTTCTATTTGCATCATTTTCTGAGCTTCTAATCAGGGGCGGATCTAGGGCTGGGCGAGCAGAGCAACCAGCTAACATAACGCAGGTTGGGTCGGAAAGAACCGCGAGGCCCTGGTTGAGCTACCAGCCTTTAAGCAAGCGAAGAGTAAAAGAGACATAGAAATCTGTTATATTGAAATTTCTCACCCCAAAATTATTGCGTCAGTGTGAAATACTTAAAGAAGCCCACAAAAATGGACCGGGCGAGTCAGCGGGGCCCTGCGGTCCGGACCTAACTGAAAAACGCAGGTCGTTTAGAAGCGCGACCCCTTAAACCAGCCCCATAAGCAAGCAGAGTGAGCCCCATAAACCAGGTTTGTTATGCATCTTAAAGTGCAAGACTAAATAAAATTAGAAGGTGGTATTTTTAAAAAATAAACCCAACGTAATGTATCAACTTTTGAGTATTGGCTATACTTTACAGTTTTGACTTGGCATATTTTATGACAAACCATGTCAAATTTTGGCTTTTGGGCTTAGCTAACCATTTTCAGCATGTTAAACATGAAGATATACACAGAAAAGGCATTATTTCGTATAAAAAAATCAGCCAATGCGTACTTCCTATAGTGCCAACTGATGAAATATTTTAGGCTATTAATTGGAAACTACTATAATACACAAATAAGGTCGGTTTTATAAGTTGATCATAGCACAGCTAACTAGTTGAAAAAACGCATCAAAAACGCATTTTCAGGGCTAATTTTTCAAAAAATCAGTGTGATTCCCCCCCCCCCCCCCCAGACAAAAGAAAATTTGGAATTTTAGCAGGCCATTGTAAGACAATTTTTGGCAAGAGTCAAAGATGTCTGGAAGCACTAAAAATGTGGTTTTGTAGGACTTTTATTCTAAAAAAGCGTTCAAGGAGTACCCCTCAATTATTTTGAAAGAAATTTTCAAGTAGCCTATGGTACTGTACATTACCCCAATCAGGAGCAGTGAGGAATCAAATATAGAAAAGTGGAAGTTTCAAGTAAGGTCCCGGATCTCCCATTGACAGTAACACAAGAACTAGACAAAATTTACTTTGGCCCATAACGTGGGTTGAAGTGTTAAGTTAGAAGAATAAATGCCTAGAATCACTTGACATGTAGTTTCAGAGAGGTAATTTTTTAAACATTTTCTCGGGGAGTTCCAACCCCCGTTCTGAAATTAATGGCCATGTATATTGCTTCAATTCATCGTTAGAGGTCTACTACTCCAAATTACAAATACCATTGTAATTATTGTACCGAGAGTCTAACGCTCCCGGCAACATCCCCCCCCCCCTCTAGACCGACCCTGTTGTTATGCCACTGCTTTGTGTGATGTAACGATACACATTATTAAAATTTGTATTTAAAATATCATATCATTACAGACAATAGGTGCTGAACAATTAAATTTGGAAAGTTGGTTTAATTTCAATTGAAAATACCCTTAAATTCACGATTCTATGCCTCATTTTCAAACGACCCGGAACCCCCCCCCCCCAATGGTAACCATACCTCACTCAGGTATTTCCCCCCCCCCCCCCCCCCAAAATCTGCTGCTGGATCCGCCCCTGACAGGGTTGCATAGGCCCATATTGGAAGTGCTGAAGGGGGCCCGTACTCAAGTTTGCCCAGGAGCCCGGAATTTCTCTGGGCGGGCCTGCCTGGCATTAAAGGGTACAGTCGTCAATAATAGAAATTTAGAATGAGAAAGTGTAGTTTTGAACTTGTGTAACTATTTATTCAGTAAATTAGTTGGTAAATAATAGAAATCCACAATGAGAAAGTGTAAAGTTTTGAACCTGCTGTAATGTAACTATTTAATCAGTAAATTAGTCAACAGAATGCATGAGGTAGTTGGGAAATTTCAAAGCCCCCGTTCATTGGTAATAGTTGTGAAAAGTTTTCACAGTTCTTAATCACTTTTCCCAATAAGAAAACATGGACCTAAGATGTGTATTAAGTATTGGATGAACGTTTGAAAGGTAGTTTACCTGGATTTCTGGAGTCAGCCTGCAATGCCAACCCGCCCAGAAGTAACGGAACTAGTAGCCACATCACTTCTAAAACCGGCCGGACGCCACAGCACTTTGAAATTCTTATTCAGATACGAATCTTGTCGATAGTTAACAGAGCACACATAAAGCAGGTGTTTTTGTCGCGCACTTGTGATCCAAACAGCTCTATCCTCAGCAGTCTTGGAGAAATTTCTTCTCAACCAAGACTGAGGACGGCAATAGCAGAAGACATCGCGCGGTGAAGGAACGCTCGTTCGGTTAACACAGGTAGAAACAGACACCGGCAGCGCCACAACAGAACTGAGCTAAAGGATGTGAAGAGCCGATCTACTCCCCCTCCACGCAGTTCCCCCACCACTTACCAAACATCGCCCCTCAATCCTCTTCATCACATTCACCTTCCTTCTTCTTTTTCCAGCCATCTCATCAACCATTGTATTCGCGCATCACTCCGATCACTTCTGCAATTTTTATTATTACGCAGATAAGATTTTTATTACTGCATACCGTCCGTCCATTGAAAGCCGAGCCGAAATATTCCATCCACAAATTTCCATCGTCCATCACCGATCATAATACACTTTTTACTCTTCGTGAGCTCTTGCTTTTACCATAGAGCCAAAAGGTTCTTGAAAGGCATGATTTTATGCAGCAATCCTCCGTCGCTTCATGGGTTAGTTTGGGAAATGCTGATATGCTGATGCCTTCTGATAGGCAGGAGAGGTCCTTGCAAATATATTGCAATTAAATCCTAATTTCAAAATCAGATAAGGCTATCGTGAAAATCAATTTCAAAATAATAGCTGAGTTTGCAACAGGAACATTCGCTCTATTCATCACTCTCATCAATCACCATCATCCTATCTCAGACCTATGTGAGCTTTATCCTCCCAAAAAAATCATGGGGTTTAGAGAAAGAGTACATTTTTACTTCATTTTAAGTAATTTGGGAGTTTCATGAGTTTTCCCTCTCCAAATGTCAACAAGTTTTCCAATCTGTAATTACAGATTGAGTTTATTATTTAAATAATGTGTTGGGACGCCCAAAGTTATTACCCCTATCCTTGATGGTGAGTTAAAAAAATGTGATGGACAATTTAGAAAGAGCAGAAAATGAACGAACTCTGAAAAGGATAAACTATAGTCTATAAAACTATAAGTAAGTATAAACTATACTTTGCTATAGTCTGTGCAAAGATGGCATCAGCGCGCTCATATTCCCATATGAAAAAGCATTGCCAAAGAACTCAGTACTGAATCTCAGGTTTGCACGTACTATAGTAGTAGTAGAAGTAGAAGGATAGGAGCGGTCCCAGTTTAGGAGTTTGAGGGTTTACAAATGGGGGTTTTAGACATTTTTTGCAAGATTCCCTCTCTTTTTATCCCTTCACCAGTAAATTTCCGATTTTTGGTTCAGATTATTTCCGATTTTCAGACCCCATGATTCCTCCCTGGGACCGCATTTGCAGAAGGATCATATAAATATGCATTGAGCTCAGAAACGCCATTTTAATCCAACCCTAGGAGTGAGCAAATCTATCTAAAAAATTTGAAAAATCTATCTAAATTGCATTTATCAATTGTGTTCCTTATTGCTATATTACTCCAATGAAGAAATTTTGTTCAATATAATAATACACGCTTTTTTGGCATACATTAAAGGGGGGGGGGAAGCCACGGCCCACTGCCCTCCCCAAATGGCCCCCTCATTGAGTTTTTTTTTGTTTTTACAATGTTGAAGATGGAGATGTAAGTGCATAAGAACTCGTGTGGAACGGAGGCGAAAATTCGAGAGTTCATGGCACCAGTTGGGCAGAAGTACCAAGAGCGAAGAAAAAACTTCTGACATATGATTTAGACCTAATTATGAATAATTATTCTTAAAATATCATAATTATTAATAATTTCATAAGTACTTCTAATATTGAAGTGGCAAGAGCGAAGAAAAAACTTCTGTCTTATGATTTATACCTAATTATGAATTATTCCTAAAATATAATATAAATTTCATAAGTAGGCTACTTCTATGAATGTAAATGCTGCTACGCATTTATAACGTGTTTTCAGTTTTATTGTTCTTGATATTTATAGATTGTTGACGCTGCTGAGCTGTAGTAAATATCTGTAGTCTTGCATTATTAATTACTTTTGAAAGTTTGATCATCATTCTTGGAAATTCGAAACATTTAGCTGGTTATGATTTACGATCTAGAAGTAGAATGCCTAGAGCAAAGAAATATGCAATTTTTTAACTAACCACATTTACTGATGTGGTTTGTTAGAACGTTGCAACACAAACAAGAAGAATACTCTTTTAAAAAGATTAGTTCAGAAATGCTTCATCATTGTCGAAGGAGCAAAAAGATCAATTAATTATTCGTTTTATAAATTCACCAGAAAATGCTAGATGAATAAAATTAATATTTTTATGTAGTGTTTTTATTTAAAATTTGATAGTTAAATCAAATTAAATTGTTGACATTTTTAAGGTAGTTATATTATGAGTTGTGAACCAGTAAAGCAATGAGCAATTGAAAACGGTGTAGCTCCGTAAATTTCAACTTTAAAAGCAATATTTTGCTCCAAGAGAGACAAAATCGAGTGATTTTTATGATCTCTCGTAAAACGTTGTAACTGTTGTTACCTCTTATTACAAAATTTGAAAGAAGAATACAGTAATATGATACAGCACAGGTACGAGTAGAATAAATACAGTAATACAATACTATTATCAGAATTTCACTTGAACTTTACTTTGATTCTGGCTGTAATTTACATCATTTACATTTAGTTTTGTTTGTATTTCAGCTTATACTATTTTTCCCTATTCTGCTCATATTTACGCTAAGTTCCTTGGGCGCATCGTTCCTCTACATTCATTATTTTCCTATTCCAATAACTCTATCTTATTTTCCAATAATTCTATCCTATTTTTCCAATAATTTTCCCATATTTTTCCAATAATTTTCCTATATTTTTCCAATAATTTCCGATATTTCAAATTTATCTTGCAATAACTTTTCTCATATGGAATTCCACTATTTGTATTGTATACTACTATTCATTATTATTATTATACGAATACTATTATTATCCACTATTTTTCGCTTGTTATAGGAAAATAAATAAAAATTCTATTTCCGTTGTGCCCCTTCCAATGTAATATTACCTCAATAAATGAATAAAATCCATATACAATGAAACGGTATAGTAGTGGTCTAAAGAGTTGATCCCTGGCCGATTCTTCCCCTTCTCCTCCTACTCTCTGCTACTGTGCGTTGCAATGACATATGCAGGCTAGTTGAAACGCAGAAAATCTGTTTGTCTCTGGCCGTAGTTTTCAAATTAGGAATAAAACATGAATAGAGCATGCGCAGTTGGCTTCCTTCTACCGCCGCCCGCTCCCGCACCGAAAAACCAGGGATCAACTCCTCAGACCACAACAGTACTTCTTAAAACAATTATCATATTAAAAGGATATTGAAAGGAAAATGCAAAAAATGAAGACAAATTACTGTACGTTGAAGATCGGTGCAGTTATGTTCAACGAGTTTGAAAAAAAGGAAATATTTTGTAAGGAAGAACATGAATAATTCGCGTTGTACAATAAATAAGTGTCTTCGACCTTTCGATTGTTCGTTCTTTTCCATCAATTATTTTCAATCGTATCAAATATCATTTGTGTAATCATCAATGTGATTCAATTCTATTGATTCTTAGAAATCCAGAATCTCATTTGGGGATCAGTTTATTCAACGAGCTGGATAAAAGTCTCTCTCTTTTCTCTTCCTTTCATTCTTTTCTCTTTCTATCTCTCTCTCGCTCTCTCTGAGTCTCTTTGTTCTCAAAAAATATTATTTCAACCTTTTAGCTTACTATGTCTACACAAAGATTCAGGTCCAAAAAAAATCGAAGATCGCAAATTTCCTCTTACTTTCATAGCTTGTTGAACTTCTCTGCAATGGAATAAGCCCTTGAGGTGGAAAAATAAACATGTCCAATAATTTGAAGCTCGAAAGTTTTCAGGTTTAGTTTCAGTGAATTCTCATTATTCCTACCAAAGCTTCATGTTTTCCTTCAAGGAAAGTTCACAGACATTCATTATAATTTTCAAATATTTACTACCAATAATTATCTTTAACATTATTATTATTATTTAACAAGGATATAAAGTTTGATTTTAATTTATTTTGTTTGAACTTCTCAATTGCATTAAACAGTCAAATAAAGGGATGTTGAATAATTCAGTTCCTAATTACAAAGCAAGAGGTGCTCTATGAAAAACGTATGACTGATGAAGATAAGGAAAACAAGCCAATTTCTCCTTAGGTGTTATCTGGTGTTTTTCAACGAATTTCTTGGTTTTCCCGAAGGCTAAGATTGGAACTTGTTTTGAGATGTACGGTCAATAAATAATGATGCAATTTTTTGCTGAAAATTATTGTTCAGGGTAATTTCATAGATCATCAAGCAAGTATACGAACAAGTAGCATCATTAACCGGATTGCAGTGACGGAGATGTGGCATCTTCCTACTAATGCCTAATAGCTTGGATGTAATAAAAAAAGAACATTTTCGTCGGAATTTTTGAACAGCAGCACGTGCAGCTTTACAACTTTATTAATGGGTGTAAAGGAGGCAGATTTGGGGAAGCCTGTTGCCTCCATTGTAAATAAATAAATAAACAAATAAATAAACAAACAAACAAATAGATAAATAAATAAATGAATATATACATAAATAAATAAATAGAATAAATAAATAATGAAATAAAAAATAAAATATAAAAATAAATAAAATGAATAGAATAAATGAAAAAATAAATAAATAAAAATAATAAAATATAAAAAAATAGAATAAATAAAAAAAATAAAACCAATAAAATAATTAAAATCAATAAAATGAAATAAATAGAATAAATAAATTCAGACATCTGGGAAAACTGGGATAATAAAATACGAAACTTCTTTGCTATCTTTAATGCAGATCGCTTCTTAGGTGTTATATTAAGTTATGCACTATTTTATTATTTTCTCTAATATCTATTTTCCTAATATTTCAATATTGTCTTGTTTTATGCCTACCATTCCATTTCCATTGTTCCATTAATGGGATGGATTGAGGTAGATATAGAATTTATGAATAGGGAAAAAAGTAAACATCACATTCTTTATCAATATGATTGAAACAAGTAGGCCTAGGCTTATTTAAAAGATGGAATAGTGCATTTCTAATTTTTTCCAATCCATCCAATGAAAGTGTGCGTAAGAGACGAAGAGAGAGTGAGTGAGTGTGCGTTGGAGAGAGTGAGAGAGCAAGTAAGATCAAAAAAGAGAGCGATAGAGGAAGAGACTTGCTGTGGAAGGCTAGCTAGAAGAAGAAGAGAAAGAAGAAGAAGGAAAAAAGGTGAAAAGAGGAAGAAGAAGAAGAAAAAGTAAAAGGAAAAGAAGAGGAAGAAAAAGGAGAAGAACTAGAAGACGAAGAGATAGAAGAAGAGAAAACGAAGATAAGAAGAAGAAGAACAAGAACAAGGGAAAAAGGAGAAGAAAAAGAAGTAGTAGAAGAAGGAAAAAAAGAAGAAGAAAAAGGAGTAGTAGTAGTAGTAGAAGAAGAAATGTAAAAGAAGAAGAGTGAGAAGAAAAAAAATGAAAAGAAGAAGAAGAAGGGAAAAGGAGCAGTGGTAGAAGAAGAAAAAGTAAAAGAAGAAGAGTAAGAAGAAAAAGAAGAAGAAAAATGAAAAGAAGAAGGATAAAAAGGAGAAAAAGAAGAAGAAGAAGAAGAAGAAAAGAAGAATACGATGAGCAAGAAGAAGAAAAAAGTCGAAGAGAAAACGAAGAACAAGGAAAAAAGAATAATAAGAACAAGGAGGAGGAGGAGGAGAAGAAAAAGAAGAAGGAGAAGAAGAAAATGAAAAGGAAAAAAGGAAGAAGGAAGAAGGAGGAGGAGAAGAAGAAAAGAAAAAGAAGATGAAGGAGAATAGTTGAAGGTGGAGAAAGATGAAGTAATAGAAGAACAAGAAGGAGAAAAGTGGATGGTGGAGAAAGATGAAGAAGTAGAAGAAGAAGAAGAAGAAGAAGAAGAAGAAGAAGAAGAAGAAGAGAGAGAATGATAGGTAGATAGATTGTTCAATCAGATAGCCTGAGAGAGTGAGGAAGAGAGAGAAAGAAGAGCGAGTGTGTGTGAGTGCAAGTGAGTTGATAAGGCAAAAGATTGAAGGGGACAAGAGGAGAGTGGCGAAGATGGGGCCACTCCGTTATGTTAATGCTGGCTGGCTGGCAGGTTCAACATTGATGAGTGTCCAATGTGAGGACCCTCTCAGCCCGGCGAGGACAACACTAACGGGACCCTCTCCCATTATCAGTCTGGCAAACGCCTATAATTGATGGAAACAGAACTCGCAAAACAAGCGGACGTATCAGGATCGAGGACTTTGAAAAGTGCAACACAAAGCTAATCAGCATATCAGAACCCGTAGACGAGGAAGAGGTTTTTTTTCTGAGGATGAAGCCCACATAGGACTGAGACCTGTACGCGGGTAATGAGTTGGATCTACAGTTTTACGTGGGTTCCGAACCAACGAGAAGTGATTTTACAGCAGAGAACGTGTCTTTTTTGCTGGCCAATCTAATCAGTCACCGTTACAAACAGGACCTACGAAAACGCAGCTTATCTCTATCTGATTGAACAGATACCTGCTACGGCTCACGGCTATCACTGATGTTGAATTGTTCAGGAGCTGGATTGCTTCAACATTTTGGTGGTGATGCAGAGCCTCTTCATAGGACTTCGCTGATCTTTCAAAATATTCAAAGTGAACTAAAAAAAAGTAAAAAAGTATATTGAAAAAAAAAACTTAGTTTTGAGAAGAGCTGCAGCAGTTTTTCTGAGTTTTTCTGGTTTTTACTTCTCGATGGTTCGGAGCCCACCTAAGACTGAAGGTCATACTTATCAATCATCATCATCATCATCATCGAACTCATAACCACGCACAAGTAACAGGCCTCATACATATGTGGGCTTCACCCTCCAAAAAGCAAAGTAAAGCAAAGCAGCTGCCAATTGAAGTAAAAAAAGTAGTTTTCCTACAGTGACCCGAAAAAGGGCCTATTTTTGCAATGACTGTAGCACGCAAAATAGTCTATTCCTGCACCAGTGCGGGAAAGTAAATTCCAGAGCACGAAAGTACTTTTCCGCACTCCAGATTTGCAACCTAACAACACAAAATATTGAACATTTAATACGCAGGTTCCCTATTCTGCATTCAAAAATAGGTTGGCTACTCTGTTTCAGCTACTCAAAAACAGTCAGCTGTAGTTGTTGTTGTCAGGAATTGTCAGGTTATGTATGTCCAGTTTAAATTACTTTATACGTTACTTTGATGATGCATAACTGCTTTAGTCAATCACTTCATTCAACCTCACAAGAATGATCCTGATAATCAAGAAAAAAATACAATTAGTCAAGACAGAGGCGTTTGGGGCCAAGGGGGCTACGCCCGCCATGAAATGAAGATGAATTTGGTATAATAAACTTTCAAAAACTTTTCTTGTAAAATATTCAATTCACTTGATTTGCTTGTTTCCTTTAAGAAAAAATAATAATAGTATTTCAAGAATCTGGTGTCATTCACTGTTTGAATTTGTCAAACTATCTACTAAATTATACTTTTTTTTGTAGATTACGTCATGGAGACTCCAGTTAAGGAGTATAAGACAAGTCAGATAAACAATTATACACTCTTATACACTAGTTACCATAATATTTACTACATAAATTAGTTGAGGAGAGGCTTAATTTTGATGTGAAAGTAACTCTTGTACAACATAAAACTCTGTATCAACTAAATATTTCTTCAATTGTTTTTTTTAAATATTTCTATATTTTGAAGACTTTAAAAAAACTGCCGTAGCTTGTTGTAGAGTTTCCTACCAATATAACTAGCTTCATCAACTAAATATTTTTTCAATTGTTTTTAAATATTTCTATAATTATCTTGAAGACTCTTCAAAAACTGCGGTAGCTTGTAGTTTCCTACCAATATAACTAGGTTTTTGTTTGAATAAGCTACTATTGTGACTCATTAAGTGATAATCTCCTTGGCTTTTTGTATTATAATCGTGTACGTCTAGATTTTGGTCTATGTCACTGAGGGGCTACCGGTATGGATTGGAGTTTCTTAGCCGTTTCACAATTTTTTATCACATTCAATAGAATTTTATTACGACATCAATAAGTAAAGTTTGATTTTCAGTATCATTTGTTTATCCACAGATAAGTTTTTTTGTGTTATACCCATTTTCCCTTTGCTCTATTACTATACAACAGGGTGAGAAAATTGCATCTGTAAACTAAAACAATTACCAAACTTGTTTCTATAGGGCTTGGTCCCCACAAAAAATTCATCTATATTCGCCACTGTGTCAAGATGCATTCTAATTCAAGTTAAGTTACAGTAGCTTGTGGGGAATCATTCACCAGGACTGTATAATAAGCAGACTACAGCTTTGTGATGGGTATCACAAAATTAGGCGATGGATATTTATAATTTCTTGAAATACCACCCCACTGAAATGCTTTAAAACCTATTTCCCCCTTTTTTTGCAGAGTATTTCCTATGAATAGTGATGCTACTTTAGATGTAATTTACTTTTTGTGTTGATGGAATTTATTTTTGTTTTTATATATTTCAATAGCTTTCTATTTGTTTTGTAAAAATGTATTATTTTATTCTTTGTGATCATGAACTTCTGAACTTTTACAGTGATAATTAGAAAGGAATCATTTAATTTGTTTTGCCATTCATAATGTGTATTCAGTTATTGTTTAAAGACCGACCAATTATTTATAATTCTTTTTCAAATTTTCTTGTATTATTTTTATCTCTTGTATTGTGTTAATTTTATGTAGTGGGTTTGGATATGGGGTTTTTTCAGCCTCGCCCGAGCCTAAATAAAGTATTTCATCTATCTATCTCTTTCACTGAATTGGAAATGAGTAGTATCATTTCCCCCGCCATACTGCAAGACAAAAACCGTGTAGAACGGAATTTGTTCAATTGTTCAACTAAATAATGGGACAATTTTTTCTGTGTGAAAGAGAATAGTAAATGAATGAACGGGCCAGTCAAAAGCTGAATAGAAATCGAAGAAAGATAAATAGAGAGGATCGAATGTTGTGGAAGACGCTGGAAGCGAGAATGAGTAAAGAGTGGGCCCCTCGAGCCTCTGGCCCTGGTGGGAGGAGGAGGTAGAGAGGAGCAGCAGAGTCCTCCGTACCAGCGAGTACCAGGCACAGCTCGAGTTTACGACGACCTCCATAGAACTATATACTATATATGTACTATAATACATATATACTAAAGAGCCAACTCATTGACACACTCGCTGACTGGCTGACTCGCTTGCCCCTCCAATGGTGGAACCTTCTAGGTCAACCGAGAGCCACAGTCACAGCCGTGTTTTATTTAGCTTATCTTTGCCACTGCGAACAGATCTGCTGCAGCGGCTACACTATCACAGTTTGTCAGTAGTTGTAGTATTTTACCACAATGAACTACTGTTATAGCTACTATTTATATACCAGTAACAAATTTATATGTTGCTGGAGAAACAAATCATTCATTCTTCCATGGTGTCATGCATTCTTATTACATTTGAACTATTATTTGTTCAATATCAAAACTGACACTGTCTTTCTATTTAATAGTAAAACCTGTGTAAGGCGGAACTCCACCGGACTGAAAAAAATTTCCGTTTTAGCAGGTTTCCGGGTTAGACAGGGTGATCATACTGTACAAAAATCCTAGGGACCGGATGAAACATTCCGTTTCAGCAGGTTTCCGTCTTACAAGGGGTCCGTCTTCAGGTTTTACTTATGATTTTCACTCACTTACACTGGAGGGATGCATTTCACTTCAAAAGAGAAGCATCATTAGCCTCTTTAGAAGTGAAATTCACCCCTCCAGTGAGGGAAAATCATATATTAAATAGAAATACAGTGACAGTTTTGATATTAGATTGCTCAGGTATTTGTTATGGAAAACATCACAGATATTATTTGTTTGAAAAAACTTGATAGATATTTGACTGTAGCCTAGGCCTACTTATGAAAGTTCTATTTTAAGATAAGACCAAATTTACAGACCAATTTACACCAACAAAAAATGGCACCGTTACTTGAATAGTTGACAAAATTTTAAGGAAAGAAAACAATTGAAAATTTTTGAGGCATTGCATGTGTTTTATCAAATACCAAATTTACCCAATCCTCAGATTCAATAATAAACTATCACTATAAACTATATTTTTCACTGTAAATCCCAGTGTTGCCCCCAAAAATTAACTTTGAGTGCTCATATCTCAGAAAATAATTGATGAAATTTTTTTTATTTATTGCAATAGACTACATTTCAGTAGCCTAATAATCTCCAGTCAAAGAGACTTTGAAAAAAAATATGAGCAAAACCCTATTGCACAGCCTTAACACAATTATCTTGCACTCTTATGGATCCATGATTGTTAAATAGCACCAGCAATAGTAAGTTACAAAGATAAACCGAACTGTAATTGTAGTAATGACACTATTATGACATTTTTTGGGCACCTTTCTATTATATAAGTGTGTCACTCTATAAGACTGGGTGATCATTGATAGAAATTTTTATGCATTGGAGGGGACGCTGAGAGTTCCCATGATTCCATGAACAGTTCATGTTATGACATGTTACGATTGTACTAAATAAAATAGTAATATTAATAATAGCATAATACATTAGGTGATCTTATTTGTGATGTTTTCCATGACAAAATACTTAATAAACAATCTAATATTAAAACTGACACTGTATTTCACTTTATAATGCTTTACTCACATATATTGGAGATGTTTGAGGAATGCATTTCACTTCTGAAAAGACTGAAATACTGACGAAGCTACTTTTCAGAAGTGTAATGCATTCCTCAAACATCTCCAATACATGTGAGTAAAGAATTATATAAATTCCTGGATTTCCTGTTCCATGACGAACTGCGTTGTAATATTAACTTTTCAAGTGAATTCAACGACTTGCAGACAAATTGTTGATTCAAATGAAGATGGGTTTTAAGAACTTGAAAACGTTCGGCCTACAGAAGTAAGTGAAATACTACTTGCTTTAATAAAATTTTGACTGCAAGTCGTTGAATTCCCTTGAAAAGTTAAAATTATAATTATAAAAGCGAAATACAGTGTCAGTTTTAATAGATTGATCTTATTTCACCACATTAAAATAATACATCACTTTCAATGTTCTATGAATGATTATGATGTGATATATGAAACTAGGATTATTAATCGTGGAATAATCCATAGACATTGTAATTATTACCAATTGCTAAAACCATCTAAACCATCTTCAGGTTAAATCCATCTATTAGATTATCACCCAAACTGGGTATAATTTCACCTCAATTATTAAGAAATGGAAAATAACACTAGGAAATATCGTAGTACTCAACACCTTTACTGTAGTGAGTAGCATACTACAACACCTACTACAGCGATCCACCCATTACTGAAGTACCGTACCTAATAAGTTAAGTCGTTAAGCTCATTGAGGAATACCTCACAATGCATTCTATTGGAATTACTTGAGTGTACTGTGGGTCGTCTGACGATGCTCTAGACAACAGAGCGAAACGGCCGTCACGCCATAACGTGAGTTAATTTCCATTCAAAAGTTGTTTTATTAAGTTTATATTACATATTAGTGGAAACAAGATGGATCTTCAACATCACATTCAATGATATGTTTTTCTTGTTCCATAACGATGTGCATTGTTAATATTAACTTTTTGTTGTAAGTTTAACGACTTGCAGTCAGTTTTAGATTGTGCGATTTAGTTTTAGATTTTCAATAACACGAAAACGTTCAGCCTAGTGTGAGTACATTTATGATGTATTCACAATCTAAAATTGACTGCAAGTCGTTAAATTTACAACAAAAAGTCGAAATATGTTTTTGTACCATGAAAATAGTCTTTGAGATTGTATATACTTGTTACCGTACCAGTGTACTATACTTGTCTAGAATCAGAATCAGATTTATGTAGCAACTATAAAATTAACTGTTAGAGTTGTAACTATACAATTTAACAATTATGATAACAGTAGACTGATTTGAGTGATGAGAGAACGGCGTTCCTGAGTATATTCAAACATGTAAGGAAAAAACACTTTCCTTACGTTTAAGTGGGAGCATTTCTTATCTTATTTATTTCAATAAAATGAGCAATAACATTCAAAATTAATCTACTTATCAAATAAGTATTTTGAAATATATTCTCCTACTGTTCATATTCAAGACAAATTGTACCCAAGGATAATTCAAATTCAGGCAAGCTGCTTTATTACAATCTTTCAATGCACTAAAGTCAAAACGTTTAACAATTTTAAACATTTATCTATTGAATGAACATTGGAGAAAAATTCGTTGAAAGAGAATAAACCACAATTATTCTATTGCAATGATAATTTACTATTTTGTGAACTTTTTATTGTAAATTCAACGACTTGCAGTCAATTTTAATTGTGAACAAAAAAGAGAGTAGAAATATCATTTATTCACAATTAAAATTGACAGCAAGTCGTTAAATTTACAATAAAGAATTTATATTAACTTTTTGTTGTAAATTTAACGACTTGCAGTCAGTTTTTAAATTGTGAATTTATAATACAGTGCAATCTCGCTAATCCGTCACTATATCTGGATTGGTGTTGTCGGATTATCGAAATGGCCGGATTAGTGGATGTATGGGTAAAAAACGTTCAAAACCCATACAAATGTAAGTTGAAATTTAATAAAAACACGTTAAAGTAAATATAGTTGAACAGTACAGTACTGTACAATTATGAAATTATAAAAGTAACAATAAAATGGATACAGTAAGATTTCCAATTTAAAATGATAGTAAAACGAAAAATCTGATTATTCATTACGGGGGAGAAAAATTTCTTTGATTGTTTTCTGTTTTTTTTTTTTTGGGTGGCCGCACAGTGCCGGATTACTGGACGTGCTGTACTGGCGCACGGCCGGATTATAGAGACTGTACTGTAATTGTACTCACTTGGCCGAACGTTTTCGAGTTATTGAAACTCATTTTCAAGGCCTTGCATATATTTCAAGGACATTAAGGCCTTGTAGATAAGTTTCAATAACTCGAAATCTTTCGGCCAAGTGTGAGTAAAATTATTATATAATCACAATTTAAAACTGACTCCAAGTCGCTAAATCTACAACAAAAAGTTAATATTAACAACGCAGATCGTTATGGAACAAGAAATCCAAGAATTTAATATTAAGATCGCTATGGAGCAAGAAATCCATGAATGTTATTTTGCATAGTTATTCTTAGTTATTGTGTTTCTTAATAAGATCTTAAATTCTTATTAAATTGGGACATATACATAAATACTGTACAATGTCACAAATGAAAAAAAATACAAAATAATTAAAACTAATATTAATTTAATGGTTTATGATTACTGAAAATTGAATCCACTAATTTTATCATAACCACATGCTGATATTAAAATATTCTTTTATTCTGGAGATACTTCAGAGTCTAGACAGCATGTTAGTTTTACAATGTATCAAACCTCACAGGACCCGACTTATTACATCACATGGATGGAAGTTTTCCCATAGACATTGCACAAGATTCGCGTTATTCTTCCAGTCATACGCTGTTAAAAACGCTTACTGTTGATTATGCCGACACTAATGTAATTCTTTGCAATTTCGTAACTCACATAATATAAGAGAAAAAATAATGAGGAGCAATGGCAATAATTTCCCGTTTACTTGCAATGACACGCAGCCGTTAAAGAAAATTTATCTTGATGAGATCTTGTTACATTCCACACCACTGAACGGAAAACTGAATGAAACTCTTCCACTTTAATTGAAATGTATGATACACCATTTCCTGCAAAAGAATGAATGATGTCAATCTCAATGATTCACTCAAACTAGCAAAGAACCACATAATTTATCTTCTGTTGACCTTCTATGTTTTTGTTGTTGAATCTAAAAAGTAAGGGAGTATAGGTTCAAATATCAGGCAAAAATATTAAAATAGTATTTAAAAAGTAAAATTAATACAGTAAATATGAAATACTTATCAAAAATACAAGTAAGAATATATCTGATTCTGATATCAGACTCCCCAGAGTTCATTTAATTTTAATATTTTCTTTCAAGGATTCTGAAAAATAGCAAATAACTTCCTGGATTTCCCGTTCCATGACGAACTGCGTTGTTAATATTAACTTTTCATGTGAAATTTAACGACTTGCAGTCAAATATTCATTAAGAATAAGTATAACTTACTTAATAGACCTACTTAATTAGGCCTCTGAAGATGGATCTCAAAGATTCGAAAGCGCTCGGCCTACAGATCAAGTAAGTTATACTTATTCTTAATGAATATTTGACTGCAAGTCGTTAAATTTCACATGAAAAGTTAATAATAACAAATAACTGTCTGGAAAGTGAGAAAGTTAGCATGTGACATCTATATTCTAAAGTACTGGTGATACATACACATACTTACGACATTATCTTCCTTTTGCATAATTAGCACGCTTATTTTTTATTTGAAATGCATGGTAAAAACTAGAAGACCTATTGAATAGTCGTATGTTATTGCAAATGATGTTCTGCTTCAATAATGAACTGAGGCCAAACAACCCAGCCACATTAATATAGTTTTCATTCTAATCAATTATTTCTAATTTTAATTGATAACCGAGTTTGTATAACTATGTTTCTGCTACTGCTTTTCAGTTATAAAATGTATTCTTCTGCAGATTTGTTTTGAAGACTCCAGTTGGATGGAACAATATAACCGGAATTCCACTGTAGTTACCATAAATAATTTTTTTAAAGGATGAAGCCCACATAGGTATGAGAGCTGTGCGTGGGCAATGATGGTGATTGATGAGTTGGACACAGTTTTAGGTGGGTTCCGAACCACTGGGAAGTGATTTTACAGCAGAGAACAGAGTCTTTTTTGCTGGTCAGTCCAATCAATCGGTCACCCTTTAAAAGAGCGCAGAAGTTTCGTAGCTTATCTCTGATTGAACAGATACCTGCTACGGCACTTCGCTATCACTTCCTAAGTGAGTATACATCCAGTATAAGTGAGTAAAAATCATAATTTAAAAAAATATAGTGTCTGTTTTGATATTAGATTTTTCATAAAGTATTTCGACATGGAAAACATCAGGGATTAATATATTCAACTTATTTAAAACGAAATTGCATTGAAGGTCAAAGGAATTTCAATCATCAAATTGTTGAATAGTTTTTTACTTTGATAAGTTCTACTCATGCTTACATTGTACTATTTTCTCAAAATATTGAAATACTGCCCATATTTCAATGATTAAGAGAAGTAAAGTAGAAATAAGGTCATTTGAATCAAAGTTTTAATTCTCCTGATGAGATTTAACTAAAAATTGATTAACTCGGACTGCAATTAATACAGCTACACTCTCAGAGAAAGTTCAGATAGAGATCATTAAGAGCTCACTGCTTTCCAATCTAGAGCCTGAACGGCAATTGATCTAATCTACTGAAACTATATTCTAGAATAGCCAATAAAGATTTAAATCAACGCTATTTCAGTGTAAAGTTGTTTAACAGTATCTGATAATTCATCACTTATCTGATTATCTAATTAGATTGATTTTGTATATTTGATGGTTTTACTGAAATATCCCACAATAAAATTTCTGTTTAAGTATTCTCATTTTAGGATGGATATTGAAAGCAAATTGATTTTCAAATCAAACAATTACGGACCAATTAATATGTGGTCAATATACTTTGTACATAATTTTAGATCAATTTAAACATACTGTTATGAAACGTTATTTTCATTTGTTGTATTTATCATTGTACTGTACTTGTTTTTTTTATAATAATAATAATATTACAATTTTAACTTTGCTACAACTTATGACTATGAATACTAGATTCTCAATCATCTTGAATGTAGTCATTCTAATTTTCATTATATTATATAATTATTATTTTATATGCTCGATAATTTATTCAATGAATGAATTGACACATTATAAATTTAAACATGAACGACAGAATCGCATGATGACAGCGAAAACCCGATGAACCGGTTGGGTCCAGCAAAATCTTTTCATCAGATACCGTTACTGAATACGAAACCAGCAAACAGCGGATGCTTCAAAGAACAGTAATAAATATCTGGTTGGCTTAATCAAAATTTCTCCATTTATACAAAAATCAAAGTCTTTTGACCTTTCACAAATGAATAAAATATTAAAAGGAAAAGTAAAAAAATCAAAAGTTTTAAACAGCAGGAGTAAAAAAATAATGAAAGCAGCAAAAACGACAAATTTTTAAAAGCTGAAGTTGAAATTTACACTCTGTGATGTTTTCCGTAACAAAATACCCTATGAACAATCTAATATCGAAACTGACACTGTATTTCTATTTAAATTATGATTTTTACTTACACTGGAGATACTGGATCTCTATTATTGTTGTGGTTATCCATTTTTCGTGAAATGCAGTAGAACTATTCATATGTATTATCTTGCTGTGCAGAACTGACCTTTTTGAGGTCAGTTCTGCACAGCAAGATAATACATATGAATACTGGATCTCTTTAGAAGTGAAATGCATCCCTCCAGTATAAATGAGTAAAAATCATAATTTAAATAGAAATACAGTACTGTATCAGTTTTGATATCAAATTTATATCTTCATATTATCTGTAAGGAAGAATGGAATCTATTATATTTCAATTCAAAATTGGATTGATTCTAATAAATTTCCTAAAATTAAAAATGTTGAACATATTTAGTTATATTAGAACATCTATATTACAAAGTATTTCTTATTATTACAAGAATCGATGTGCATAGAAGAATCAATAAGACTGTCACAAAATGTTTATAATGGATAACATTATAGATAATTCAAATTGTTTGAATTGAAAAAACGCTTTTAGCCTATTCATGAATAAAGTAGATATTGGAAAACATCTCCAAATTGAATTTGGTTTTCAATTTCAATTCAATTCAATTCAATTTATTCACAGTATCATTACAACAAAGGTGCTCCTAAACCAGTAAGTTTTTCAGGAGGTGCCATATATTGATTTAATACAATTAAATAATATTCTTGAACAAACTAAAAAGTCAAAATAACATAACCTACAATACACATGACACACTAATGAAATTGAAAAATACATCCAGTTCTTCAGCAAAATCGAACTCCAACCCCCAAAATTCTTTAAAAAGCCTTTAACAAGTCAGATTAACAATTCTACAATCTTATACACTAGTTACCATAATTACTATATAAATTAGTTGAGTTGAGACTTAATTTTGATGTGAAAGGAACTCTTGTACACTATAAAAAGCTCTATCAACCAAATATTTTTTCAATTGTTTTTTAATATTTCTATATTTTGAAGACTCTTTAAAAACTGCTGTAGCTTGTTGTAGATTTTCCTACCAATACAACTAATATTTTGTTCGAATAAGCTACTATTGTGACTCATCAAGTGATTATCTCCTCGGCTTTTTGTATTATAATCGTGTACGTCAAGATTTTGGTCTATATCAATGAGGGGCTATGGATTGAAGATTCTCAGCCGTTTCACGATTTTTTATCACTTTCAATAGAATTTTATTAAGGAATCAAGAAGTAAACTTTGATCTCAGTATCATCTGTTTATCTTCAGAGACACGATAATTAAGCCTCACCTCAACTAATTGAAGTAATTATGGTATCTAGTGTATAATATTGTTGATCTGACTTGTCTTATACTCCTTAACTGGAGTCTTCAAGACGTAATCTACAAAAAAAAAAAAAAAAAAAAAAACGTTTTTGTGTTATATCTATTTTCCCCTTTCCTCTCTCTATTACCTTACTATACTATAGGGTAAGAAAATTGCAACTATACAGCAACGACATGGAAACAGTTTTGAAATTGTAGAGGAACCAATATTGTAAGAGTAGAGGAGCAATATGGCAACAAAATTGCAAATGTACAGCTACATTTGTTTGTTTTTTTTTGTAGATTACGTCTTGGAGACTCCAGTTAAGGAGTATAAGACAAGTCAGATCAACAATATTATACACTAGATACCATAATTACTTCAATTAGTTGAGGCGAGGCTTAATTTTGATGTGAAAGGAACTCTTGTACACTATAAAAAGCTTTATCAACTAAATATTTCTTCAATTGTTTTTTGAATATTTCTATATTTTCAAGACTCTTCAAAAACTGCGGTAGCTTATTGTAGAATTTCCTACCAATATAACTAGGTTTTTGTTTGAATAAGCTACTATTGTGACTCACCAAGTAATAATCTCCTCGGCCTCTTGTATTATAATCATGTACATCAAGATTTTGGTTAATATCATTCGTTTTTACATATAGAGTAGCTTCATACACATATAAGCAGGGTACAGTTAGGAGACCAAGTCTCTTGAACAACGGCCTACATGAATCTAATATATTTACTCTTTCTATACACCTAACCGCTTTCTTTTGGATCTTAAACACCCTATCAAGATTTTGTTTTGATGAATTACCCCATACTAAGATAGCATACCTAATATGTGACAGTAAGAGCCCATGGTAAGCTGTAAAAAGTAACTTTTTGTCATTCAATCTAGCGAGCTGTCGCAGGACAAATACCCCAGATTAAATTTTACTACATATTTTCTCAATGTATGGAGTCCAGGTCAATCGTCTATCCAACATAACTCCTAGAAATGCAATTTTTTCTTATCGTTTATAAACACGTTTATAGCCCTATCTTCATTTAAATTATGTTTGTTTTTGAATTGAAGGTATTGGCATTTTTACTATTTATAGTTAATTTCAACTGATTTAAAAATTGGACAATGGACTGCACACCTATATGGGCACTTATTTCTAAATTATCTAGAATGGAATTGCTGAAAATGAGTGATGTATCGTCAGCAAATAAGAGGGCTCTACCACTAATTAATTCTTTAGGTAAACGGTTGACATATAACAAAAAAAGCAATGGACATGACACATGAGGCTACAATATTTGAATGTAGAGGAGCAATATGACAACAAAATTGCTAATGTTCAGTAACAGTTTTGAAATTGTAGAGTAACACTAAGGCAACAATATAACAACTAAAGATTAACAAAATGACAATATAGTTTAAAAAATTTAGACCTATAATATAGTAGGCTAACCGCAGAGAGCAGAAGACATTAAATTATCCCAAAATATCATCCCTTTTCTTAGAAGTCTTTACTAATATGGAGTAGACTAGTAATGACATTAGTATAAGATAAAGAGCTCTTGCATGCTGATGACCAAGTAATTTTCCAGTAAAATAGCCATATTCTACTATTATTTTCTCACTTTTATTTGTGCACCTTCAAGGACAATCTATTTGTGTTTTCCTACTCGCCCTTTGCTCTCTGTTACACACTATGGCAACAATATTGGAACTGCAGATCAACGAAACATTGCAACAGTTCAGAAACTTTAGAGTTGCAAAAATAGAGAAGTTGCACAAATATACGCTAAAAATATGTTAATGCTAAAAACTACAATAATCAGTTTCAAGCCACTTTTACACTTACATGCAAGAATGTGGTATAATCTAATATTAAAACTAACACAGTATTTCACTTTTATATAATGTTTTATTCTCATATATTGGAGGTGCTTGAGGGATGCATTTCACTTCTGAAAAGAAGCTTCGTCAGCCCTCAACTTCTTTTCAGAAGTGAAATGCATCCCTTAAGCATCTCCAATATATGTGAGTAAAACATTATATGAAAATGAAATACAGTGTCAGTTTTAATATTAGAAATATAAGTATTTCGTCATGGAAAACATCACAGAATGTGGTACAATTGTACAACAAAGAGGTTAGAATGATTAAATTCTTATCAAATTGAGTGAGATATTATGTAATGTAGTATATTAGGTTCAGAATGATGCAGTAAATTAAATAAATGAGTGATATCAATAAATAAATGAAATATTAAAAAATAACCATGATAAATTACATTTCTGTACAACATCTTTGAAAGGCAGCTTCTTTTTCAATATCTTTGTCTGCCAGATCTGCCATTATATAATATAAGGAGTTGCAAAGTATAGTAAGTTATTTTGGAACCTCTGTGATGTTTTCCATGATGAAATACTTGATGTATAATGTAATATCAAAACTCTCTGTATTTTAATTTAAATTATGTTTTTCACCTACTTATACTACTAAGTTCTAAAAAGAAAGGCGGTTCAAGCTTCTCTTTAGAAGTAAAATGCATCCTCCAAAAGTGAGTAAAAATCATAATTTAAATTCAGTCAGTTTTGATATTAGATGTACTGGAACCATAACCTAAAATCTACTCCTGGATTTCTTGTTCCATGACGAACTGCGTTGTTAATATTAACTTTTCAAGTGGATTCAATCACTTGCAGTCAAATTTTCATTAAGAATAAGTAGAATTTACTTACTCTGTAGGCCGAACGTTTTCGAATCTTTGAGATCCATTTTCAGGATTTTGATATTGGCCTCTGATTTGATATTTATCTCAAAGATTCGAAAACGTTCGGCCTACAGAGTAAGTAAATTCTACTTATTCTTAATAAAAATTTTGACTGCAAGTTGTTGAATTCACTTAAAAAATTAATACTAAAATCTACATTTACACATTGACTAGGTAGTTTAGTGATGCATTTAATTCAATTATAACTCAATATATATATATATTGTATGTATATAGTCTTGTATGTATTGGCCTTCCACCTAATTTATTATGGCAAAGAGAATGTATTAATGCCTAATGTATGTCAAAACATAATCAATTTTGCTCAAATATGGGAAGCAGATTAGACATGTTCATTTTTTGTAGCAGCGGCAAGTGTAACTTTGAATTGATTTTCGTTCTTCTTAGCATTAAAGGATCTTTAAAATAGGTTTGCGCAACTTCTCTAATATTGCAACTGTAGAGCATCAAGTTTGGTAACACGACATGCTACACCAATAGTAGCAGCAGTGGCATTGGGTGAGCTATCGCAGTCTTGTACTAAGCTAAGTGATCTTTTGAAGAGAGACTGCTGTGACAGAGACACTCAATAGTGTCAGCGACCATCTTAATAATAATTTTTACTAATGGTGACAATCGGTGCTGGCTCGCACAAATTGGTCTGTTGAAGTTGAATGCTACGTCACGTCCTGGTCTTTCATCAGTCAGTCTGTATACAGTATCAAACCCTTCACTTCAAGCATCCAACTGACAAACAAGCATATTCTTCTGCCTTTGACAATAGAAGGCCAATTACACGTTAGTACCAGCTTTTCTTTATCATAGGTAGGCATAATATTATTTTATCTACGGTTAAAGTAGATAGCCTAAAGGAGATTATAAAGTGTTGTCAATACAGCTTACTTTATTCCACGTTCATTATGAAATGAAAAATTTTTATGCTGAAAGAGGTTTATTATGCGATATTTCAGCATTCACGGATTACCTATGCCCTATGGCATAGCTTTTTGGGGTACAGTAATTCCAGCCCAGTAGGGCAAATCTTAAATTGCAAAAATGGGCAAAAAGAGTTCTGGTGGGTGAGTCTATTCGGACGAGCTGTCGACTGTATTTCAAACAGTTAAAAATTCTGCCTGTACCTAGTTTTCATATATATTTGAAACAGTCAATTTAATAAAGAAAAATTAATTAATGTTTAATAGGGGTTCCATGGTTCATTCTCATAACACTAGGTACAGGGATGAACTTAGAAATGAAACTCATCGCACTGCTTTCTATTCAAAATGGTGTTAGAAATTCAGGAGTTCAACCTTTTAATGTTTTACCGGCCAGGCTTAAGAGACTTCCTCTTAAAAAATTTAAAGAGGTTTTCAAGAGAAAGCTAGAGGACTGTGGTTTCTATTCAAGCCAAGAATATAGAGAGTATTATAAAAATCCTTAATTAATATAGCCTGAGTGGAAATAATAAATTTAAATTTAACATTGGACAAATCCAGATGCCCCCATGATGGGAGGCCAGTGGATGCTTAAATATCTATCTATCTATCTATCTTTCGATCTATTCTTCTTTCGGCGGATAGAAATTCTTTTCATCTAAAATTTCTTAAACAGAATTTATTAATTTCGAATTCCTTTAATTGCTATTACTTTATACTGAAGACTTCCGCAATGGCGGATATTGACAACAGCATTGAACAGCTGATGGGAATCGATCATCCTATTCTTTATTAATAGATGACATTCTTTATTATTATTATTATATAAATATCTAGATAAAGGGAGGGAAAAATTTGAATGAGTTTGAAGATAAAAACTTAAAAAAACACTTCTAAGTGGAAATTATAACTCACGTTATGGCGTGACGGCCATTTCACTCTGTTCAATGATTTATTTGAGCCAAAAATACAATATTACAGTAAACAGGCAAAGTTAAATTTACAAATACAGGTCACAATCATTAAACATATGCTAAGTCACAAAATCATACACAACAATGAAAGAGCATAAGCTAAAGCTGTCAGATTTACTTAAATGTTGTCAAGAGCATCGTCAGTACATTGTACACGACTCACAGTACACTGATTTAAGGCATGAGTTTGAGGGTTATGGATGTTGGATTGGTGAAGGGGTGGGGGGATGAGTATAGGCGGGAGGTTTGAAATTGGGTTATGTATATAGAGTAGCCTATGTGAGAAGAATTTAAGTTGATCATTTAAAATGTTGTCAGGCTGCTTGCTTTGTATGTTTGTAAATCTTATATTGTTCTAAAACATTGAGTTTCTTTGGCTTTTGTGAGTGAAGTGTTGTGTTCAGCAAAAGTGGAATGTGTGTTTGGGTGTGAGATGGCTCTTGTGTGTTCTTTTAATCTAGTAGTGGTGAATTAAATCAGTGTACTGTGGGTCGTCTGACGATGCTCTTGACAACAGAGTGAAACAGCCGTCATGACATAACATGAGTTATAATTTCCACTTAAAAGTGTTTTATATGTTTTTAATATATATTAGTGGAAACAAGATGGATCTACATCAGAATTTAAAGAAATTTCATGTTGATCAATAAAGTAAAAAAATGGATGTTGTCCATTCTCATGGAGAGGGTGGATGATTTATTTTTCATTCAAGAGATTGGGGTATATTATTTTTTAAAATAATTTTTCGTTTAAAATTTAATCTTTCTCATACAATAAATATTAAAATTCTAATTAGGGAGGTAAATGATCCAATAGATTAAACTATGAAAATTATTTAATAATACAATATAATAACTAAGTTATACAAAATATACTAATAAGAAATACAGCAGTACCTGCTTTGTTAATAAATATAATTTCTTCAAATTATAGAATAAATTGCACAAACATTAAAATTCCACATTTTAAAGTCAAAGCCACTTATAAGAT
The DNA here is from genome assembly GCA_948455865.1 of Conomelus anceps. Classification (NCBI taxonomy): domain Eukaryota; kingdom Metazoa; phylum Arthropoda; class Insecta; order Hemiptera; family Delphacidae; genus Conomelus; species Conomelus anceps. Next base: position 70,255,345 of record OX418220.1, on the reverse strand, counting down.
GAATTTACAGTATTTCAAATGCAGTAAAATATTTTAATATGTTTCAATAAAAAATAGGTACTATCTATTATCTGTGTTCATTATACATTTATTGTCTTGTTCATTATTTAAATGTGTTATATATTTTATGTACTAATCTTTATTCTCTAGCTACACATTTCAAGGTTCTTCCTACAGTAAACCTCGCTCTGAAAATGTGATAAAATTCATTAAAAACTGTGAACTAGGGTATGGTAATAATTTCTTACTCTTTACCCAGTATAATAATACATTCAACCTTCCATTCTTTTCCATCTTGTTACACAACGTGTTTTTCTGTTTTGGAAAATGGTTGTCAGTTGTCATGCTGGACATTGACGAAGTGGAAAAATTCGTAAGAACGCTTTAAAAATGATAAGGATTATTATTATTGTTGAATAGAGAACAATCAATAATGACAAAATTCAAAAGCTCATTGTGATGAAGATGGCAGGTGGTGATAATTAATTTTGACGGCACTTTCAGCGGTGATCATGTTTCAAGGACGTATTTGTCAACGGAGAAGGTTACTTGGAAAATCATTATGAAAACAAGACCAAGATTAGGTGTAATATCTTAATCAAAAACTTGGCTTACATTATCTTATTTTTCAAAATTTATCAGATCACGATCAAAAATGCTATTGGAAATTAGCCTACAATAAAAAAAATGTGAATGTTGAACATTTTGTCCATTTAGGCTAATCCCTCTCACCCAAGAATCCGCTTGGCTTTAAAATGTACCTAAGTATCAATGAAACGAGATGCTTAATTCTGGATTTCTTGTTCCATAACTATCTGCGTTGTTAATCTTAACTTTTTATGGTAAATTCAACGACTTGCAGACAATTTTTGAGCCTTTGAAGATGAATCTCCATTACTCAAAAACGTTTGTTTGAAAGTGAGTGAAAATTTTATTTATCTCAATTAAAATTGACTGTAAGTTGTTCAATTTGGGAGGACACCATTTGTATGACTGTCGTTTTGACCGACCTAGTAAACAAAGGTGGATCAGTCACATTTAGCCAGGTTAGGTTTGGTTATGCAGTCATGGCTGCGCTACTAGGAGGTCGATCAAACTGTTAGGTCGTCCTAAAGGATATTACCCGTTCAATTTACCATAACAAGAGAAGCTTGTGTTGTCTGTAGAAATGATACGGTAGTCTGTCACAAATTAAGACAATGGAACACGCAAATATTGTTTTTAAAAACATTTACTAGGCACGAAATTGGTCTTTTGACCAACAGCGTAAAAGTACGTATATATAACTATGGTGAATACGGTTCTGTTCATGAAAAATACTCAGAGTTTGGAGCTCAGATTTAGGTAAGTGGCTATCAGCACCTCAAAGTTGCAAACATACCTGTTTGTCATGAGGTAGGCCTACTGCATTCTTATTTATATATTTATAAAAGTTATATCTCTCAAACTAGATTCAATAAAATACAATATTGCACTATAGTTCAGCCTCCTATCAAAATAAATATGATAAATAGATAATGAAAAATAAATGAATACAATGAATGATAAACATGTTATAGCTAATAATTAGATATAGTAGTAAGATATTTCACTAAAAACGTGGGAAATAATTGGATTTTAGAGTTTGTTGGGAAAAGTGAGTGGAAAAAAAAGCAAAGTCTGCTATAGTTTTCGCTTGTAAGGAATTAATAAATTAATAATCTCCTTTTGGGATTGAATTTATATATTTTGTAAATTTGAAATAAATCTTGTTGAATAGGGTGATTAAATAGCCCTATTTTTTCCATCTATATTGATTGCTAAATTTATTAATAATTCTGTATTTATTTTTTTAAATTCTTCTCCACCCATTTTTTTCATCACCACAACCTTCTTGACATCCTCTACCTCATTCTTTCCCTTATACTTCTTCTGCTCCTTTTTCAGCTCCTCCTCCTCCTTCTTAAACTTCTCATCTTTCTCATTCATTATACCCTTCTTGTTTTTCACAATTTCCTCTTTTACATTTGCGTATCAGACTATTTTATCTGTTCTGTTTTTGTACTCAAGTTTCAGATTTCCTTGCTCTTGTCAAAAAAAAAGTTGATTGATTGGCTGCCTTTATTTATTTCCTAGGAGAGCGAAGTAAGGACGCAGCCGGCCCTCTCTTACACTTCAGGAGAGAGTAAACTTCAGCAAAAGAAAAAAAATACACACAAAATTAGTGGGACTGTATTTTGTTGGGTTAACGTAAATCTGCATTTCCAAGTTAGTTACGACTTGTGAGCGTAATATCAGTTTTGAGTTTATTAGCATGATAACTAAGCAGGCCACGTGCTTTATCTTGACACAAAATAATGATAATATCACGTATGATACGAATGTTTTAAGCGACCATGCATAAAACAATTACAGCAACGAGCAATACAAAGTCGGTGTGGAGGTTTTGTAAGCTTCAACAATAGACTGTTAATAAACTGTCGCTTGTTACATATTTGCCACGTTGAAATAATGATTAGGGATGGAAATAATTAGATTTACGAGTTTGTAGGGAAATGTGAGAGTGAGTGGAAGAGAAACAGTAAACAAGCTAGCTATAGTGAGAAGCTGTGGCCTCTCTGAATGTGTTATAAGACGGGATGTCAGATGTAGGATTTGGGTTTTATTTGACGAGTCGCAACGTGGAGCAAGAGCCATCTCCGGCAAGATGAATCTCTCAAATCCTTGTTTATTTCAGGATCTTGTTAGGAGGAAACTTCCTGTTAACTTACACGCCAATCTAACCATCTAACCTCACAGATTCAACTCGAATTAATACTATGTTATTACTCAGCTCAGTGAAAGACGTCAAGCTATTCCGCGAAAACCAGTTTAATTATTCTTATTACAGTTTAGTTCCTTCGCTAATGTAATCCTCTCTGTTCCACTCACCTTACATAAAAACTGATCCCTGTTTCCTAGGAACTGATCCCTTACTTTTAAGGCTCTATAAAGACGTATTTAGTTTTTAAAAAAATCTGGACATTCCCATTCACATAGGAGTGAATAATAGGATCAAATCAGTTCTATTCGTTTCAAATAATTTACATCATTATAAATATTTTTATGCTTCTTTTATCCATTCATTTATCAATTATTTTATCCATTTATTTATTGATACAATAATTGTGATCAAAAGCATACAGACATGCCTTCAAAATTACTTGCTATTTGTATTTTGAAAAAATCTGAACATTCTAATTAATATACTATTATAGTATGGGGTAATTCATTAAAACAAAACCTTGATTTATGGTGTTTAAGATCCAAAAGAAAGCTGTTAGTTGTATGGAAAGAGTAAATAGATTAGATTCATGTAGGCCGTTGTTCAAGAGACTTGAAACTGTAGCCTGCTTATATGTGTATGAAGCTACTTTATATGTGAAAAAAAATGTATTCAACTATAATCTTGACGTACACAATTATAATACAAGAAGCCGAGGGTATTATCACTTGCTGAGTCACAATAGTTATTATAATAGCTTATTCAAACAAAAACCTTGGTATGGAAGAGTAAATAGATTAGATTCATGTAGGCCGTTGTTCAAGAGATTTGGTCTCCTAACAGTACCCTGCTTATATGTGTATGAAGCTACTTTGTATGTAAAAAAGTGATATTAAACAAAATCTTGACGTACATGATATAATGCAAGAAGCCGAGGATGATTATCACTTGGTGAGTCACAATAGTAGATTATTCAAACAAAAACCTAGTTATATTGGTAGGAAACTACAACCAACTACCTCAGTTTTTAAAGAGTCTTCAAAATATAAAAATATATTTAAAACAATTGTAAAAATATTTAGTTGATAAAGCTTTTTATAGTGTACCTGTACGAGAGTTCCTTTCACATCAAAATTAAGCCTCACCCCAACTAATTGATGTAGTAATTATGGTAACTAGTGTAGGCCTATAAGATTGTATAGTTGTTAATCTGACTTGTCTTATACTCCTTAACTGGGTCTACAAGACGTAATCTTAAAAAAACAAACAAATATAAACAACAGAAGTGAGTTATATGATGGTTTTTGGTTCAAATTCACATTCTTATAAAGATGTTTCATGTTTCTTTTATTTATTGATATGATAATTGTGATCGGAAGCATACATGCATGCCCTAATATTTTTTTAAGGATGAAGCCCATTCAGATCTGAAACCTGTGTGTGGGTAATGAGTTGGAAGATGGTGATTGATGAGTTGGACCTACAGTTTTAGGTGGGTTCCGAACCACCGGGAAGTGATTTAATAGAAACTCAATGGAAAATTACTCTACAATTGAAAAATAGAATAGACAAACAAATAACTTCTTTTCAAAATCAAGTGCATTGAAAATCAGTGGTTTGACAATGGCTTACCCTCTTTATTTATTTATCAGTAGATTCCACAACATCTCAAATTAAATAAAATAGGTACATGTTTATGAAATTGTCGGTTAAGCTGTCGGTCCCGGCTGCCTAAAAAAACAGTCGTTAAAAGTCACGTCAGAGGCCCTGAACTTATTCAGGTGCGACCTGATAACTCTGACACCAGACCTGAGCCAGCCAGAATACACGTTATTATTATTATTATTATTATGAAATTGTCGAATCAGAAATTAGTTTGCTTAATAATACTTGAAATTATTTCTTAATCTCTTAATTTCTATGCTTTGCTTACTAAAAATTACTTCTGGATCTCGCTCTGTTAGTGGTCCTAGTAGTAATAGTACAGTTTTATTCAATGGAGAATTTATTATTATTATATTTTTTTTTTTGTAGATTACGTCTTGGAGACTCCATTTAAGGAGTATAAGACAAGTCAGATCAACAATATTATACACTAGATACCATAATTACTTCAATTAGTTGAGGTGAGGCTTAATTTTGATGTGAAAGGAACTCTTGTACACTATAAAAAGCTTTATCAACTAAATATTTCTTCAATTGTTTTTTAAATATTTCTATATTTTCAAGACTCTTCAAAAACTGCGGTAGCTTGTTGTAGAATTTCCTACCAATATAACTAGGTTTTTGTTTGAATAAGCTACTATTGTGACTCACCAAGTGATAATCTCCTCGGCTTCTTGAATTATAATCATGTACATCAAGATTTTGGTTAATATCATTCGTTTTTACATATAGAGTAGCTTCATACACATATAAGCAGGGTAACTCAGCCAAAAAACTAATGTAATAATAAGTACAATTCCGTATAGGTTTGATAGGCCAGAGCTAAATGAAGCCATTAAGTCAACAAATAAATCAATTCATAATACAATCAACAGCCTAAAAAATAAGAATCCTAAGCAGTTGGGGATTTGTTTTCTGAATGAAAGGCTGAAAAAACAAAACTTCACTAATCATGGTCTACATCTAAATCAATCTGGCAAAGTAATATTTTGTAATAGGCTGGCAGAGCTGATTGAAAGTCGTTTGCAATCTACTGTCAATAATTCTCCTAAACAATCATCTAACGAACCTTTTTTAGTAAAGTGGCTCAAAACCGGGAAGGGAAACTAGTTTCAGATGATAAATTCATATCTTCAATTGTATTAAAAGACGTTAATCGATCAAAAAATCAGGATAGCATTAGTGGAAGGAACTCTTGTAGCTATCTGATAGGCTCTCAAGATTCTAAGAGATTAAGTAAATCTACTTCAATATGCAAAAGCAACGATAAAGTAATAAGGGATGATAGGGAAGTACCGGTACTCACTGTGTTCCATCAGAATATTCAATACATTCGTAACAAAATAGATAGAATCGAAGTATTTTTTAAAGAAGAGGCTCCTGATATAGCTATTTTCACAGAGCATGGTTTAAAAGAAGATGAATTGTCACAACTAAATATTCCAAACTATTCATTGAAAAAGTCGTATTGCAGGACATCACATCGAAGTGGGGGAGTAGCTATCTTCACTAAAAATGCTAAGAATATGCAAACATTTAATTTAGAATATGTAGAGAAATTTGCTGTGGAAATGGATTTAGAAGTTACTGGTTTGAGAGTAAAAATCGACAATAATTTCGAAGTAGCGGTGTTAGGTATTTACAGGTCACCAAATGGGGAATGGAACAATTTTTGTGAACTATTCAATAGGCTTTTAGAGATTACTACTACTCGTTTTACAAACGTTATTGTAGAGGGAGATTTCAATACAGACATTGCAACACAGATTAAATGACAGAAGATTTAAAGGATATTATATGCATGAATAACTTGGAAATAAAAGTTCATGAATATACCAGAGTCACAAGAACATCACAAACAATAATTGATAACATCCTTACTAATATAGATTACTCTAAAACAAGATTAGGCGGATCGGAACTATCTGATCATGACTATCAAATCTTAGAGGTGGGGTTGCAAGGCCATAAATCAATTAAAAAGAGTAGAGTAATGAAAGAAATTCAACAATGGGAACAGGGGAATATCGATTGTTTAAAGCAGAATCTGCTACAAGAAAACTGGAGTAGGGTTTACAATAGCAATAGTTTAAATGACAAATATGATAGTTTCATTAATATTTTAAGGTTTCATATTACTATGTGTTGTCCAGTTAAAAAAGTCCCTGTAAAGAACAAATTGGACAAGATTGAAGAGTGGATAACTGATGATATCCTTGCAGAAAGAAATAGGGTTAAAGATGCATATGATGAATTCAAACTATCTAGAAATATATTAAGTGAAGATAATTATTACAAAGCTCTAAAGAAAAATTATACAAGAGAAGTGAAAAGAGCGAAATGTAAGAAAACAGCTGAAATTTTGAATAATAGTGTGTACTTTAACACAGCAGTGTGGGATGTAATAAACAAAAATAGGCAAGTAGCTCATGTAGATGCTTATACTAGTATCCCCAGAATAATTAACGAAAATAACAAATATATTGATGATAGTGTAGACATTTGTAATTTCTTTAACAGATATTATCAACTGGTTGCTAAGGATCTTCAAAAATCTCTTAATACAGGTATTAGTGATGCAAACATGAGAAATACTGAGGGGATTCAGAACGAATTAAAATTCCACCCGGTATGCCAAGACGAGTTGTCAAATATCATTGATAGTTTAAATAATAAAAAAACTGTAGGAATGGATGGGGTATCCAGTAAAATTCTGAAAGAATTTAAAGATCAATTGTTAGACCCTTTGATTCATCTGATCAATCATTCATTAGAACAAGGTGTTTTTCCAGATAACTTAAAAGAGGGGAAGATCTTGCCAATCTTCAAAAGTGGTGATAGAGAAAAGGTAGAAAACTATAGGCCCATTAGTATTTTAAATGTAATAAGTAAAATTTTTGAAAGAGTAGTTCTAAATAGGTTACTTCTGCACCTTCAAGAAGCTAACTTTATCTGTGATGAACAGCATGGCTTCCAGAAAGGGAGATCAACAAAAACAGCCATAGTTTCTCTAGTTGAAAAACTAATAGATATAATAGATTCAGGTGATAAAGCTACTGCAATCTTCTTAGATCTGTCAAAGGCATTTGATTGTGTTAATCATAGAACTTTATTGGAAATACTGCAAAATGTAGGTGTAAATGGGGTTGAACTGAAATGGTTTGAATCATATCTTATTGGGAGAAAACAATGTGTAGAACTAACTACAGTAGTTGGTAATAGTATAGTAAAGAATAAATCTAATAAATTAGAGGTGCAAGCTGGAGTGCCTCAGGGGTCAATACTAGGTCCATTGCTTTTTTTGTTATATGTCAACCGTTTACCTAAAGAATTAATTAGTGGTAGAGCCCTCTTATTTGCAGATGATACATCACTCATTTTCAGCAATTCCATTCTAGATAATTTAGAAATAAGTGCCCATATAGGTGTGCAGTCCATTGTCCAATTTTTAAATCAGTTGAAATTAACTATAAATAGTAAAAAATGCCAATACCTTCAATTCAAAAACAAACATAATTTAAATGAAGATAGGGCTATAAACGTGTTTGTAAATGATAATCAATTAGACCAGGAAGAAAAAATTGCATTTCTAGGAGTTATGTTGGATAGACGATTGACCTGGACTCCATACATTGAGAAAATATGTAGTAAAATTTCATCTGGGGTATTTGTCCTGCGACAGCTCGCTAGATTGAATGACAAAAAGTTACTTTTTACAGCTTACCATGGGCTCTTACTGTCACATATTAGGTATGCTATCTTAGTATGGGGTAATTCATCAAAACAAAATCTTGATAGGGGGTTTAAGATCCAAAAGAAAGCGGTTAGGTGTATAGAAAGAGTAAATAGATTAGATTCATGTAGGCCGTTGTTCAAGAGACTTGGTCTCCTAACTGTACCCTGCTTATATGTGTATGAAGCTACTTTATATGTAAAAACGAATGATATTAACCAAAATCTTGATGTACATGATTATAATACAAGAAGCCGAGGAGATTATCACTTGGTGAGTCACAATAGTAGCTTATTCAAACAAAAACCTAGTTATATTGGTAGGAAATTCTACAACAAGCTACCGCAGTTTTTGAAGAGTCTTGAAAATATAGAAATATTTAAAAAACAATTGAAGAAATATTTAGTTGATAAAGCTTTTTATAGTGTACAAGAGTTCCTTTCACATCAAAATTAAGCCTCACCTCAACTAATTGAAGTAATTATGGTATCTAGTGTATAATATTGTTGATCTGACTTGTCTTATACTCCTTAACTGGAGTCTCCAAGACGTAATCTACAAAAAAAAAAAAAAAAAAAAAAAACAGTTAGGAGACCAAGTCTCTTGAACAACGGCCTACATGAATCTAATCTATTTACTCTTTCTATACACCTAACCGCTTTCTTTTGGATCTTAAACACCCTATCAAGATTTTGTTTTGATGAATTACCCCATACTAAGATAGCATACCTAATATTTATTTATTTATTTGATGAAATTATTACAATCAAGTAAAAAACTACAGGCATTTGCCCAAAACAGTTCAAATTACAAATTTGTCACATAAATAGTCCAAATTAGGTTATGTGATTTATGTTAATTATTATGTTAATTAATATGTGACAGTAAGAGCCCATGGTAAGCTGTAAAAAGTAACTTTTTGTCATTCAATCTAGCGAGCTGTCGCAGGACAATTTCAATGCGGGGAATGGGGAATGGGGTTTTATTCAATGCTTTTGCCAAAGTACTGTAGTAGTATTCATGTATCATTTTACTCATAATATTAGTGTTCGTGACAATGTATTTTTTATGTACTGTACTGTAATTTTATTATTTTATAAGGTGATGAATGTGATATGTTTTTTGAAATCAAATCTGACGTATGCTATAATTGTAATGTACAATTTCTTGCAATAAATCGAATTGAATTGGAAGGGTCTAGAAATAATGTAGTTTTTGCCTATTTTCATTGGTTTTCATCATTCTCATTTTATAACTTTAAATTCACCCAGAAATCTTATTCACATCAACAAAAAATAATCTAATATTAAAACTGACACTGTATTTCACTTTTATATATTGGTTTACTCACTTATATTGGAGATGCTTGATGGATGCATTTCACTTCTGAAAAGAAGAGGCTGACGAAGCTTCTCTCCAGAAGTGAAATGCATCCCTCAAGCATATCCAATATAAGTGAGTAAAACAATATATAAAATTATTGTTGTGGTTATCCATTTTTCGTGAACTGCAGTAGAACTAGTCATATGTATTATCTTGCTGTGCAGAACTGACCTTTTTGAGTCGCGGCAGAAGAAGAACAACATTGTTCGAAACGCGTCTGCCGCGACTCAAAAAGGTCAGTTCTGCACAGCAAGATAATACATATGACTAGTAATATATAAAAGTGAAATACAGTGTCAGTTTTAATATTAGATTGTTCATCAAGTATTTTGTCATGGAAAACATCAAAGAGAACAAAAAATAGATTAATAATGAATACATTGTTTGGGATATCTTTCTTTGAAGTAAGCCAGACGAGTAAAGCGTAGATGAGCAACTCGTGGTTTGATTGTGAGAAAAATATCAATTTGACCTATAAATAAAATTATTATAATTAATAATTTGTAAAGTATTGTTGTGAATGTTGGCAATAATAATTATTATTTATTGTCGTATAAACTTAAAAAACACTTTTGAATGGAAATTGACTCACGTTATGGCGTGACGGCCGTTTCGCTCTGTTGTCTAGAGCATCATCAGACGACCCACAGTACACTGATTCAAGGCATGAGTTTGAGGGTTATGTATGTTCATACATAACATACATAACCATCAAACTCATGCCTTGAATCAGTGTACTGTGGGTCGTCTGATGATGCTCTAGACAACAGAGCGAAACGGCCGTCACGCCATAACGTGAGTCAATTTCCATTAAAAAGTGTTTTTTAAGTTTATAATACATATTAGTGGAAACAAGATGGATCTTCAACATCATAATCTTTATTGTCCTCTGCTTTTATAATGAAACTTACTCATGTTTCCAATGGTTGCGTTCTATAATAATTTGATGGTAATTATTATTGCTAGGAATCCGATTCAAAGCACATCCAACTGAGTTGTGCTAAAAAAGGTTATTGGACACCTCATAAATTCAGTGCCAGCGTATGGAACATCTTTTTGAGACGAGCTGCCAATCTATTAATATTCACTGTTACGGAACAGAGATTCATTACTGGTATTCACCTCATCAAGGAGATATTTATTCATAGAATCAAGATTGGGATAACGTTTTGTCACTTCATCACAATAATTTTCATCAGTAAAAAAGTAGAGCAGAAGTTTCTCCTCGTTTTTGATTTTTGGTGGAGGTTCTGGTTTCGGAGGTTTATCAATTATATTTGACCTGTACATCAGTTTTCTGGTGCTGGTTTGATCACAGGGTTCGTAAAGCTCAATAAATTTCTGTACACTAATATCAAACTGAATCAATTTTTTTCGTGATTTCTTCGCCAATGACAACTGTTCTTTCTCTTGAGAATGCACTTTGGTAGCCATCGCACGATACTGAGCGCTATGGAAAAGGTCCTCCTCAAATCGAACTCTTTTGTGTTCTGCTTCCAAGGCACGAAACATCTCCAAAATTGATAGGGCAGGGTTACTGATGTTGAAGCACTGATGAAAGTAATCCTGAAGATGAGCAAATACAACATGGTATTCATGTCTTGAAACCATACTAACCCGAGACGTTTTAACCATTTCTTTGGCATAACTTTCAGCATCTATGCGACCTTTCTGATAGGATTTTATTTCCTCTTCTTTTTTACAACCCATATGGTCTAAATCTTTGATTAGTTGAACATAATATGCATCAATCCGTGAAGTCTTTTTTATCATATCTTCAACCACATCTGCCAGTTTGTCCGAAATCACTGAGTCATTGAAGCAATATTCTTCCAATTCATTGAAAATCGTTAAGAGCTCAGCAACTTCCTTGAAATACATGTCAGTATCGCCTTCTTCAGCCAAGGCCTCATCAATTGAACCATATTTCAAGTAATAACTTTCCTTCCAAGAGTTTGGGCTAATATTGAACAAGAATCTCTCACAGTCTCTGCATTTGTCATAGCGATCTTGTAACATACCAATCTCACGCTGTATTGTCCGTAGATTATAAAGTGCATTCTCTAGCGTTTCGATTCTCTCCTGGTTCATACTACTTTTATTTTCGGCTTCCCTGCACACTGCTTTAGTGACTTTATAGTCAGATTCTAAATACATGAAGAAATTTTTAGATTGCTGACTGAATTGTTTACTCATGCCATTGATATGGTCGACTTCTTCTTTGTATTTAATATCTTTCATAAGAAAAGCTTCGTTTATTGCACCGATCATCAAATTATCTCTCAAATTACTATGAAGAAGTTTTGTGTATTCATACCTATTAAACTGTGAACTTTCTGATATTTTCTGGAAAATCTTCGACGGCTTCCTTTTTTTATCCTCTCTGCACTTTATCCTAGTGGAGGTTATTTTATATTTTTCAATCGGTCTATCATCATTTTGATTACGTAAAGTGGATTTTTCAAAGTTGTTCCTCTCAATTAGGTCTTTTGCACTCATTTTCACAAGGAAAGAGCTCTTGCTGTGCCCCCTATATTAAAGTTCGGTTTTGGTTAGTTTTCAAAAATCTATTCATTCACGACGTCGGTACCGTTTTTCATTGACCAATCAGTACTACAGTATTACAATTGACAAATGTATCTGTTTTTAATTTTTTGATTAACTTTACTTTTGAAAGTTTATGATATTTGAATCCAAGTAATCTTAAAATAATTTTTGATAGATATTCCTACTTCACTCTGTATTCAAGCATGAAGATGTCAATATTATGCAGGCTTCAGCATATAATTATAAGAACAGGTGTTTGTAAAAACTGATTCTGTTTGGAAGACGAGTTGTTTTCACGAGAGCCGTGCTGTAGTATAGCTACTGTCAGCTGATCCAGTGACATCAATTGAGCCCCATTTCTCCGTCTTTTACAACCTTAATTTTTCTTAAAAAATAATGCTTTTCAAACCACTTGAACCTCTCCTATGGCTCATCCTGCTATATTCAATAGCTAATTTTCTGTACAGTATTTTCAAACGAATTCAGAACACTTGATAATGCTACAGTATCACCGGCGAATTCTGCAAGTATGCTCAGCATGCCTAACAAATAATGGACAAATAAAAGAGAAAAAGTTGTTATCAAAACTATCCTTAGCAAGTTAATACTGTATATTAACTAGTGAGCCCAACGGGCTGAAGAACTCGCTTGCAAACAACTCACTGGGAAGCTTATCGTAGGGGAAGGCAGTAACGAAAAACGGCTGTTCTGAAGATACTGATTTAGATAAAATTCACTGGTTCAAAGTTGTAGGAAATCACCAGCTTGTTAGAAGAAAAAAAACGATGTTACGATTTTTGCATAAGAATACACGCATTTGAAAATTCATTGCAATAAAACCAAATACATCTTTATCAGCTTTCAACCCTCAAGAATTTACAGCTAAAAGTTGCACTGACCAGTTTCAAAGTGTGGCTCACTGTATCGGTTGAAAAAACAAATTTAAGTGTGAATGGCATAGAAAAATCTTTCCTGGATATTGAAAATATATAAAAAAAAAAAAATAGTTATAACAAGAGATATCGTCCATGGTTATTGATCACAAAAGAAAACTTATACAGCAACATTATCAGGACCTGCAACAGCTGCTGGAGTCTCTATGTTCTCAATGAAGAATGCACATTCAATAATAACTTCATTATTTTCCAAGAAACATGGACTTTTTAGTTTCTTCAAGGGGATAACAGGAGCGGTCATAGCATGATATTCTTTTGTAACAGCCTCAGTTCCCTGACAATATATAGAAAAGTTCTCATTTTCAAAATATAGATCGTCGCATTTCTTCATTCTAGCTAATACTCTGAGCTTTGATCTCAAATGAATCAATATGTCTCCTTCGACTTTTTCAGGCTTTACATGGAAATACATGTTTTGTTTGAAGATACCCTGGGTTATATTCCATTTTAACCCACAGAAATCAAAACTTTCAAACTGATTTTCTTCCTGCTTATTCAAAGAAACTAGAAATGTATGTTTGGTTTTTAATTCTTCTGAATCAGGCGTTTTGAAAACGCGATCTTGTTGTATCAAAGAAAAGTTTTCTGGATATGGAGCTGAACCAAAATCCAATAGATTGAGCCCAATTAGAAGTTTCTCTTCTTGTGTTAGCAATAGGGACTTGGCGGGTCCTGATGCAAATTCCTCTCCAGTCATAGCCAAGAATCGTATATGCTTCTTAATACAGTTGAAGCTAGATGCAATCTTGTCCTTACTGAGTTTCATTCGATCAGCTTCAGCAATAGCCCATCTTTCGAAATGATTGAAAATCTCCAATTCGGATTGTAGGTGCAAAGAATGAAACCTCAATATTGAATCTATAGTATGAATTTCAGCAAACAAGAAATATTTGCTTTTTACCACGTCTTCAGTTACCTCTTGAATAATCTGACTGCATTTTACTTCAACTTCTGGTACTTTATTGTATTTACTAAATTCATACAACTCTAATACTTCCGAAGGCGATATGTTTTTCTTCATTATGTACTCAATACACTTCTCCTTCAGCTGAGGAATGAGATACTTTCGTGCACCAACATACGTTGAACACGCTTGCAGAGCGGATGAAAAATTCACATTTCCTGTATAAATAAAGTGTTTCATACCTTGAAATCCATCCGCATCCAAATCATCTATGACAATAACTGAGTTTTCCTTGAGCTGGCTGTAGAACATCGCATGAAAAACTTCGCTCGCCAAGGAGAATAACAATTTGTGGCCTTTAATAATAGTTTTTTGAGGACCAATGATGAACTCGCAATCATTTTCAATGCTTCCTTTGAACAGACGATCGAATCTTTCTCTATATGAACTATTTACAGCTACATCTCCACATTCAGGCGATTCGTTGCAAGTCAAATTGTCATTCGAAGACATCTCAATGAATTAATGTTGTGTCCAGTTGCCTGAAAATAAATAAACCAGGATGACGAATCAATTATAATTTACAATCTGATATCAAAACTGACAGAAAAAAGACAATTAACAGGCAAGAAAATGATTTGAAACAAAAAATACATGGAAAATAGCTTGAAAAGAGTTAAAATCAAATTCATAACATCGAAATAAAGAGCATTTTGATATATGATGTTGAAGATTCATCTTGTTTCCACTAAGTTAAAATATAATAAAAACTAAAAAAAAAAAACACTCATAAGTGGAAATTGTGACTCACATTATGGCGTGGTGGCCTTTCAATCTGTTATTTTTTTCTTTTTCTTTTTGAGGATGAAGCCCTTTTTATTAAGAGCATCGTCAGACGACCCCCAGTACACATTTGAGTGAGTGTATATTGTGGGTCGTCTGACGATGCTCTGACAACAGAGTGAAACGTCTGTCACGCCGTAACGTAAATCACAATTTCCAATTAAGTGTTTTTTAAAGTTTTTATTATATGCTAGTGGAAGCACAATGGATTTTCATCATCACTGTATTTCTATTAAAATTATGATTTTTACTCACTCGTAGAACTCTAATTATAATTCTTTATTCTGCAAAAAAGACAAATTAAATAGAATTATAAATATATTTTATAACGACTTCGCAGTTATAATAATTTAAAAAGAGAATATTACACTTACTGAGCGAATAATAGCTATAATATCTGTATTATTATTATTGATAATAATATTAATAATAATAATAAGAGATACTAGCAATTTCAAAAACGAATTATTTTGATTACCTGTACGGTACCTAACACAGCCTACAACAGAACTGAGAATGGAATGAAATGGAAGTATTGGTTCTGCATGGCTTTATATCTTGCTATCTCTTTCTATTCTTATATTTCTATTCTTATATATAAAGAGAGCTTACATCTACATGTAGGAAGTTCTATTTTATCCAAAACCTTTGTCCCCAGTATGTAATGCGATCATTGTATTTTGCGCTTGTAAATAGCAGATTACAATATGGAATAGCTATAAGGGGTGGAACTTATTATCTAACATTAACTTATTTATCTAACATTAACTTATTTATCTAACATTACTTATTTATCTAACATTATCTATCACTCATCACAGGGCAGAAATATGTTATGAGGACCTTGGATAAGAAACCCAGACTATTTAGCTCATTGCCAAAAAATATTCAGAAGATGGGGAATCCTCCCACTAAGGTATTTGTACTTTTTCAAAGTGTTAACAATTTTCTTTCTTCGAAGTGGGCAAATGAATATTACTTTTACAGATTATAATCTTCGCTCCACTGGAAACACTGTCATACCCAAACCAAAAAAAGAGATTTACAAAAGATTCTACCAATATATAGCTCCAAAGTTTTACAATAATATGCCAGAGGAGATAAAAAAACAGAGAGATCCCCGAAAATTTAAAAATATGTTGAAGTGTTTATTAGATAATCAGGACATAGACATATTTTTTGTTGATTTAGGATAAGAATAGAGGTAGCGATTTCGTAAATAAGGTGATTGTTGAAATTCTGTGGGCATAGATACCAGCCGGAGGAATTCCATAATGACAAACCCGTTTAATTATGTAGTGACATAATTCCTGACTTGCCAACTATTATCAAATCATCTTTTATTTGTATGTTTGTTTTTTTCTTTATTTGACTGTAGGCTACCTTGAATGAATGATGTGTTTGTGTTTCTTAATGATTTGCGTTTGTAATTGTTTGTTTTGCTTTAGAAATAGAATCAGAAGAATAGAATTAATTAATTCTTAGAAGAATTAAGTTTAGTTTGAATTGTAGTTTATTTTTGTTTTTATAAGAGAAATAAAACATTTATTTATTTATTTTATATTTTGAATGTTTAAAAGAAGTCGCGAATCCAATAGCAGAAAACACTTTCAATCAACGAAATAAAGTTTACAAACAAATTAAATTAAACATAAGTTTAATAATTTTTTTAAATAAGTTTTAGTAAACAAGTTTTTAAGCTGCAAAATGTAAATTTAATTTTTTTTTTTTTTTTTTTGAGGATGAAGCCCACATAGGTCTGAGACCTGTGCGTGGTTAATGAGTTGGATGATGGTGATTTATGAGTTGGACCTACAGTTCAAATTAACGTTCATGTTTTTGTTTCAACAGAAAAAATTAATAAATAAATTCATCTATACAAAATAAATTTTTCTTAGGCGCATTCCTACGCTAAACAATTGTGGGGGAACATGAATTGTTTTAGATGCAAAATGCAAATTTAAATTAACTTTCCAGTTTTTGTTTCACCAGAAAAAATTGATAAATAAATTCATCGATAAAAAATAAATTATTCTGAAACGCATTCCTCAATAGGCTAAACGATTGTGAGGGAATGTGACTCGTCTCGACGCCATAACAGAAGATTTAAATATTCCTGGATTTCTTGTTCCCTGATGAACTGCGTTGTTAATATTAACTTTTGTGAATTCAACGATTTGCAGTCAAATTTTTATTATGAAAATGGATCTCCAAAATTCGTAAACGTTCGGCCTATAGAGTAAGTAAATTCTACTTATTTTCAATAAAAATTTGACTGCAAGTCGTTGAATTCACTTAAAAAGTTATGACGATTTAAATTGAAAATAAAATAAAAATTGCAACAATTATGAGCAGTAAATCATCTTCTTGGATTTTTTGTTCCATAACGATCTGCGTTGTTAATATTAAATTTTTGTTGTAAATTTAAATCATAAAATTACAAGCTGACCTAAAAAACATTTTGGAATTGAAAACATTTCGATGTTGAAAAGTCATTCATTATAGGCTATTAACACTCTAATTACGCTAAAAAGAGAATATTAAACTTGCTGAGCAAACAATAGTCATTTCGAGAATTTTTTTTTCAACATAGCCTACTTTTAATTTTCTTCATTGTAATTTCACGGAACTTCATTGTTGTTCCACGCACGTTTGTAAATTTAAATTCCCGTTCAACAGATCTAGTACCGTATTTGAAATAACGATCATAAAAAATTATGACAAAAATGTGCTAGACTGAACGAGAATCTAATCTAAAATGGCTGTACCATGTAGGTATAGCAATCAGTCTTATATCAGAGAGTAGCGCTCTGAGAAAAAACTAGTTGATTAACCTATACCGGTACTTACTAGTTTTGTAGATTCCATAGAATGCGAAATCTTCTCATTAAAATGGAATGAGATGTGATACAGTAACTGATAATGCAAAACTTACGATAAAATTCCAAAGCTCTTTCTGGAATGTCAGTTTCGGTAGCTAGAATAAGTAGAATACGACTTTATTTCTGCGCGGTAAGTTGAGTTTCAAGAGTAAAATCTTATCCTTGAACACTGTCCGTCGCTAAAGCTGGAATAATGCAACAATAATCGAATCATACATCGAGAACAATCAGCAAATGAGTCAGATGGCTGTGGTCAGACTGGCCAAACCTAGATAAAGCGTTACCACTTTTGAAAAAAAGTTCCGAAAACTCACCAGCTGACTAGAATACAAATAAAAATAATTAAAAATCCGCTTCACTAGCCGGGCACTCACGCTCATTGCTCAAACGTGTTCAAAACACACGAACGCATACACATTGTCAGAGCCCTCAGCTGTATATCGTGTGAATTGTAAAATGATTGCTTATTTAAATATATTTACAAATACAAAAAATAATAATCTCTATCTATAAAAGGATGATACCCTGACTCACTCATCAACGCAGAGCCAAAACTACTATAAACTTGAAATTTCGTATGAACAATCCTTATAGGATTTCACCGTGCAATAAGAAAGGATTTCTCAAAATTCGCAATTTTAGGGGGATAAAGTTTTTCCTATGCAAAGCACGGGTACACGGCTAGCTAGCTTACTGTGGGATCTTTTAATCATATGGAAAATAATTCGAAATTTTTTGATCTGCTGTACACGCTGTTTCGATGGACAAGCTGTTTGTGTGTTTTGAAAATCATCATTCTAAAAACAACGTCTGTCTATCAAACCGGTAAACGTATGTTTGCCAATCATCTGTAATGGTCATGCTTTTTTTTTTTTTATAGATTACGTCTTGGAGACTCCAGTTAAGGAGTATAAGACAAGTCAGATCAATAATATTATACACTAGATACCATAATTACTTCAATTAGTTGAGGTGAGGCTTAATTTTGATGTGAAAGGAACTCTTGTACACTATAAAAAGCTTTATCAACTAAATATTTCTTCAATTGTTTTTTAAATATTTCTATATTTTCAAGACTCTTCAAAAACTGCGGTAGCTTGTTGTAGAATTTCCTACCAATATAACTAGGTTTTTGTTTGAATAAGCTACTATTGTGACTCACCAAGTGATAATCTCCTCGGCTTCTTGTATTATAATCGTGTATGTCAAGATTTTGGTTAATATCATTCGTTTTTACATATAAAGTAGCTTCATACACATATAAGCAGGGTACAGTTAGGAGACCAAGTCTCTTGAACGACGGCCTACATGAATCTAATATATTTACTCTTTCTATACACCTAACCGCTTTCTTTTGGATCTTAAACACCCTATCAAGATTTTGTTTTGATGAATTACCCCATACTAAGATAGCATACCTAATATGTGACAGTAAGAGCCCATGGTAAGCTGTAAAAAGTAACTTTTTGTCATTCAATCTAGCGAGCTGTCGCAGGACAAATACCCCAGATGAAATTTTACTACATATTTTCTCAATGTATGGAGTCCAGGTCAACCGTCTATCCAACATAACTCCTAGAAATGCAATTTTTTCTTCCTGGTCTAATTTATTATTGTTTACAAACACGTTTATAGCCCTATCTTCATTTAAATTATGTTTGTTTTTGAATTGAAGGTATTGGCATTTTTTACTATTTATAGTTAATTTCAACTGATTTAAAAATTGGACAATGGACTGCACACCTATATGGGCACTTATTTCTAAATTATCTAGAATGGAATTGCTGAAAATGAGTGATGTATCATCAGCAAATAAGAGGGCTCTACCACTAAATAATTATTTAGGTAAACGGTTGACATATTATAACAAAAAAAGCAATGGACCTAGTATTGACCCCTGAGGCACTCCAGCTTGCACCTCTAATTTATTAGATTTATTCTTTACTATACTATTACCAACTACTGTAGTTAGTTCTACACATTGTTTTCTCCCAATAAGATATGATTCAAACCATTTCAGTTCAACCCCATTTACACCTACATTTTGCAGTATTTCCAATAAAGTTCTATGATTAACACAATCAAATGCCTTTGACAGATCTAAGAAGATTGCAGTAGCTTTATCACCTGAATCTATTATATCTATTAGTTTTTCAACTAGAGAAACTATGGCTGTTTTTGTTGATCTCCCTTTCTGGAAGCCATGCTGTTCATCACAGATAAAGTTAGCTTCTTGAAGGTGCAGAAGTAACCTATTTAGAACTACTCTTTCAAAAATTTTACTTATTACATTTAAAATACTAATGGGCCTATAGTTTTCTACCTTTTCTCTATCACCACTTTTGAAGATTGGCAAGATCTTCCCCTCTTTTAAGTTATCTGGAAAAACACCTTGTTCTAATGAATGATTGATCAGATGAATCAAAGGGTCTAACAATTGATCTTTAAATTCTTTCAGAATTTTACTGGATACCCCATACATTCCTACAGTTTTTTTATTATTTAAACTATCAATGATATTTGACAACTCGTCTTGGCATACCGGGTGGAATTTTAATTCGTTCTGAATCCCCTCAGTATTCCTCATGTTTGCATCACTAATACCTGTATTAAGAGATTTTTGAAGATCCTTAGCAACCAGTTGATAATATCTGTTAAAGAAATTACAAATGTCTACACTATCATCAATATATTTGTTATTTTCGTTAATTATTCTGGGGATACTAGTATAAGCATCTACATGAGCTACTTGCCTATTTTTGTTTATTACATCCCACACTGCTGTGTTAAAGTACACACTATTATTCAAAATTTCAGCTGTTTTCTTACATTTCGCTCTTTTCACTTCTCTTGTATAATTTTTCTTTAGAGCTTTGTAATAATTATCTTCACTTAACATATTTCTAGATAGTTTGAATTCATCATATGCATCTTTAACCCTATTTCTTTCTGCAAGGATATCATCAGTTATCCACTCTTCAATCTTGTCTAATTTGTTCTTTACAGGGACTTTTTTAACTGGACAACTCATAGTAATATGAATCCTTAAAATATTAATGAAACTATCATATTTGTCATTTAAACTATTGCTATTGTAAACCCTACTCCAGTTTTATTGTAGCAGATTCTGCTTCAAACAATCGATATTCCCCTCTTCACATTGTTGAATTTCTTTCATTACTCTACTCTTTTTAATTGATTTATGACCTTGCAACCCCACCTCTAAGATTTGATAGTCATGATCAGATAGTTCCGAGCCGCCTAATCTTGTTTTAGAGTAATCTATATTAGTAAGGATGTTATCAATTATTGTTTGTGATGTTCTTGTGACTCTGTTATATTCATGAACTTTTATTTCCAAGTTATTCATGCATATAATATCCTTTAAATCTTCTGTCATTTTATTCTGTGTTGCAAAGTCTGTATTGAAATCTCCCGCTACAATAACGTTTGTAAAACGAGTAGTAGTAATCTCTAAAAGCCTATTGAATAGTTCACAAAAATTGTTCCATTCCCCATTTGGTGACCTGTAAATACCTAACACCGCTACTTCGAAATTATTGTCGATTTTTACTCTCAAACCAGTAACTTCTAAATCCATTTCCACAGCAAATTTCTCTACATATTCTAAATTAAATGTTTGCATATTCTTAGCATTTTTAGTGAAGATAGCTACTCCCCCACTTCGATGAGATGTCCTGCAATACGACGTTTTCAATGAATAGTTTGGAATATTAAGTTGTGATAATTCATCTTCTTTCAAACCATGCTCTGTGAAAATAGCTATATCAGGAGCCTCTTCTTTAAAAAATACTTCGATTCTATCTATTTTGTTACGAATGTATTGAATATTCTGATGGAACACAGTGAGTACCGGTACTTCCCTATCATCCCTTATTACTTTATCGTTGCTTTTGCATATTGAAGTAGATTTACTTAATCTCTTAGAATCTTGAGAGCCTATCGGATTGCTACAAGAGTTCCTTCCACTAATGCTATCCTGATTTTTTGATCGATTAACGTCTTTTAATACAATTAAAGATATGAATTTATCATCTGAAACTAGTTTCCCTTCCCGGTTTTGAGCCACTTTACTAAAAAAGGTTCGTTAGTTGATTGTTTAGGAGAATTATTGACAGTAGATTGCAAACGACTTTCAATCAGCTCTGCCAGCCTATTACAAAATATTACTTTGCCAGATTGATTTAGATGTAGACCATGATTAGTGAAGTTTTGTTTTTTCAGCCTTTCATTTAGAAAACAAATCCCCAACTGCTTAGAATTCTTATTTTTTAGGCTGTTGATTGTATTATGAATTGATTTATTTGTTGACTTAATGGCTTCATTTAGCTCTGGCCTATCAAACCTATACGGAATTGTACTTATTATTACATTAGTTTTTTGGCTGAGTGGCACAATCTCTTTAATTTTATCATTTATTTCAGGAAGATGTTTTAGATTAGGTTCATTTATATTGTTTGAGCCACCCAGTACTATTAGAAAATCGTTTTTTCCAAAATCTTTAGTTTGTTCCTGTGCTGACTCTACGATAGCGTTTATAGGGGCACTTAGTTTGAAAAAGCTCTGAACTTCATACTTATTTTTTAATCTTTTATTTAGTAGGTCACTACAGTCTCGTCCATGACTGGATGTCACGAGCAGTACTCTACCTTTCCTATCGTTATTTGCCCTTACTTTAGTTTTGGTTGCTGTTTGCAAAACCTGACTATACGTTTTTGTTTGACCATTTCTATTTATTTTTTCCCCATTTGATTTAGGTTCTACTTGTTTTGTATTGATCAGAGGTTCAGATCTTACATTAGCCAAGTTTATTTTTGATTTTAATATTTCGATTTCCTCTGACATAGACCTACATTGACTCGTGAGATTTAGTATTTCAGTTTTATGGTCTTCCTGCTGCAATTTTACAATAACTTCCAGAGATTTTATGTGATCCACTAACCCTATTCGTTCTTCCTCAGAATTTTTTAGTGATGTTTCTAATTTTGTTTTCAATTTGGTGTGATCACTCAATAGTTTAGCAACCTTTTCTTCTACATCTACAGTAGCTTTAAGAGCTGTTGGAGATTTTTTTGTTAATAATTGCTGAGATCGCGTAGCTACCTGAGTTTTAGTTAAACAATTAGATTTAGATGCCTTGTCTGGACTCATTTTCCTAGCTAAAAATTGTTTAATTGATTTTAGTTAAATGTTTAATGAAATATTACTTAATTTATTACAATTTTCAACTTGAGACTATTCAATTACAAGAAAATTTATCAATATCGGTACACCTAACCTCGAAAATAGAATTTGACTTTTTATTTAAATACTTTAACTTATATTAGACAAGTTAATGATGTAAATTATTAAGATATTATAAATACTAATAATAATAATAAACAAAAATACGGTAATTATTGAGTATCCGAACTTTTCGATTTTTCCAACAATTTTTTTTTTGTGACATCTACACACCCCATGAAGCAATATTCCGTTGAAATTTTTTGGGGGTCGCGTCTTTTTCACAAAAAAAATAAAAAAAATTTGGAAATTTTTTTTTTTTTTAAATTTTTTATTTGAATAATTCATAATTTGCAAACATATGAGGAGCTCCGAACCACAAAACGATATCAATCAAGTGAATATAACATTTCCGAAGCACTACCGCCCCCAAACACTGCCTAACCAAACCTTCCCTGGGTGGCTAACAAGGCTAGATGTGACTGAACCACCTCAGAGATTTAGTACTTTAATGCATAAAACAACACAAATCAAGCTAATTTACCATTAAACAACATCGATCAAGTGAATATAACACTGCCACAATACTACCGCCCCCAAACACAATTTGCGCTCTGTGCGCCTAACCAAACATTCCCTAGTGGCTAACAAGGCTAGTAGGCTATGATGGAATCACCTCGTACCTTCAGTTCTTTCATGCATTAAACAACGAAAAAACTAAGCTCACTAACCTTTCAATACTTCAAAATCCTCAAAATTTCAGGCTGCACTCCATATCACAAATCTCTACTTACAAACGGCGTCTCACATAATGGATAAATTCAAACAATCAACTCTCGCCGAAAATAAAAAATCATAGCATTTCCAAGAAAAAGCTATATTTTCCAAATACTATCTATCATCATGTGATCTAACAATAATCGACTCTCTGGCCGAAAATACAAAATTATAGCATTTCAAAGAAAACATATGTTTCGAAGACTACATGATTCCACCTAACCAAACCTAACCTAACCTTGCCTAGTCTGGCAGTGTTACAGTGTGATGGAAGTATTCATACGCGGAAGAAAAATAGTTCCATCAGAAAACTCTAATTCAAATGCCAAATAAGCGTTGCCCCCGCAAAATATCAGTGTATTATTACTTACTAGTGTGTTTTGAGTGTGTGGGGAAAAAATTGTTGAAAAATTCGAAAAGTTCGGATACTCAATAAATACCAAAAATACTACTTATCCGTTCGAATTAATATTCTATGCTTCAAAATTCGCAGAGCCTGTTCTGACAACGTATGCACAGTACCACTGCTACCTTGATACTCCAAATTGTATTGACATTGACTGTAAAAGTACTGATAAATTGACAAATGAGGCGAAACTATAATCACCAGTTAGGGAATACTAATTGAAAAGAGTGTTAAATGATTGAAAAATGAAACTCCTCCCCTATTATGAAAGACAAAAATTTAGTTATATTTTTTTAATTTATTGGGATAAATGCTTTGGTTTTTACCCTGATTGGCAAAACTGAAAAAAAAATTTGCAATAAATTCTACAATGTAACTAATAGTTTGGTTAGAAAACAATAGAGAATATCGACACTTTTATACATATTTAACTTTTGTCCATTTCAGGTGTGTTGAAAGATTGTGCTGTAGGAGAATTAATTAGAAGTGTAGAAATTGTATTGGTAGAGTTGGCCAAAGGAAAGCAATCCATAGAACTATGAAAATATTCATGCCAAATTTGTCCAACATAATTCTGCTGAAAAAATACTGATTTACTAATAATAGTTATTTGGATTCAAAATAGTAGTCAACTTATAGTGGTAACGATAAAAAAAAATAAGTGCTCAGTGCTCAGGTAATTTTTTGGGCATACGGGATTATACTGATTTTAACCAATAACAAATGTTTTTTGTGATCAAATAAAAATTGAATATTCGAAATTTGGAAATTCGAATATTTAATTTGTTTATCAACTTTAGACAGTTTAAAAATTGTAACGTCTTCCCGAATTATTCCAATTTAATAAAAATCATTGAGTGCTGGCAATACCTCCTAACAAAAAAAAATGTGTTCAAGATAACAGGTGATATGAAGTTGAACCTGTTTGGAAAAACATTAATTGAAATAGCTACAACTTTTGTTATGGTCTAAAAAAAGCATATTATGACAAACCTCACCATAGAAATGAAAGTACAGCTCTACAATAAAAAAAGGATAATAATTATTGCTTATTTGATCATTATCGGATAAAAGCCTATTTGTTACATAAAAGTGAAATAAAAAAATAGTCCTAGAAGGTTGAAAATTGAAATGTAACCTCAGTGGGAGGTGGCAAATAATAAAAACAAGGGGAATTTTTAAGAGATCGCAGCAACGCTCGTCGGGCCAGCTAGTTATTTATGTACAGTATATGAATATTTTATTTCATGAATATAAAAATGATTGAACACACTATTATTTTATACACGATAAACAGCTGAGAGCCTTGCACCTTGTTGCGAATGAGACTTGAGCAAATGGCATGATTTGATGAGATTAGATTATGTTGAACTAGGCTCGCGCAGCAATTTCAATTCGATTAAACTAAACCAATTTTCAAACTCAAATTCATTTTATTTACAAAGATTCATGAAAAGTACAAAAATATTCTTGCCGATACATAAATACACAAAGTATTTTTAAGATTATGCATACAATGCTAAAAATCAATTGGAAATACAAACCATTTGCTGAAAGTATTCTCATACTTTCGCCTGAAAATGGAAGTAAATATTATATGAAAAAACACCCCTTGATAAATGGAAGAAAAAAAAGGGGGAACATTCACACTACCAGTCACTCGCCTTTCACACACATTTCCAATTTCGTTACCCACAGTAATTTATCGGCTCTTAATCAAGCGTTCGTTCATCTATAAAAACATATATTATAAAACAGTTACTCATTCTCTACTCAACATTTTGTGCCCGAAAAAAGGAAACTTTTATTGGTGGGGAGACCCTTACAGGTAGTTCCATCTTGCCGTTCTTCCACCTCCGCTCGCCGCTTGAGCCATGTTATTGGAAACATGGTGAACCTACAATTTTTGGTGGGTTCCGAACCACCCGCAAATGATTTTACAGCAGAGAACAATCTTTTATTGGTCAATCCAATCGGTTACCCTTGCAGAGAGGGTCCAGGAAAGCACTGCTTATCTAATCTGATTGAACAGATACCTGCTACGGCTCACGGCTATCACTTCTTTGTGTCCGAAAAAAACCTCAAAACAGTCAGCCAATAGGCCAGGAATCAATTAGCAAATTTTGAGTGCCTTCACAAATTTGTCTTGACAGTACTCCTTTAAAACTTTGGGTGAACAATTTAAAATCATTATACCAGAATAGTATGGCGCTTTCTCGATCAACGTCAGCCTATGTACCGAAGTGTATACTCTCCATGTCTTGTATTATTCGGGTGAGCGATTACGTTATTGCGATATACATTGCGATTCCTATGCGAATACATGGCAATCTAAAAAAATACAGCATCATAAGCAGCCCTAATTCTCTGAAAATCGGTCGACATGACTGCCTTACACTAAATCATTCAATTACTCGCAACACTTTCTTCTGTAATTTGAATATTGTATTAATATTTCCCTCGCTACCACCCCAGAATATCACACCTTAACGAAACTGGGACATAAACTATGACAGACCGCTAAAGATGATTTTTGTTCTAAACATTTCTTCGAAGAAAAACCGAGCGTGAGAATGGGCAAATATTTTGTGAGATTATTTTGGTGTGAGTCCCGGCAGTATAGGAACGTAACCTCTGCGCTACTTTTAGAAGAACATAAATTAATATTTGTCAGCAAATAGAAGTGAGGGTGTGCTTCCATTTCCAATAATAGAATAGACATATGCGCTAACAAAAAGGTTTGTAAGGGTGAGCGGGTAAGGTCGCGAACAAAATGGCCGAATTACAGCTAAAGTTTGGCCATGGCCATCGTCTTAACGTTGTGTTCATGGTGTACTGTTGCGGGGGGGGGGGGGAAATAATCTAGCTGTATCGATATTGATTTGATAAGAACCTCAGTTTGATGCTAGGAGATGGAGAAAAATGTAATACTACTGAGGTAACTAAGTTCCTTGGGATCGAACTGCAAAACAATGCTAAATGTGACCATCACTTGGGAAAGCTTTAGAAGAGGACTATATCATGCTCTGTTTGCCCTAAAGATCTGTCATCAATTTCTGTACTGCAATAAAGGTAATCATGGATATTTTCTATCTCTGATACGGTACAGTACATTGTTCTGGGGTGCATTGTAAAAGTTATTTAAACACCGCTTTCATCGTGCAGAAAATGGCAGTACGGGTTTTGGAGGCTGCGGATTATCCTGCCTCTTGCAGGTCTATATTTAAAAAGAAACAAACTACTCATAGTCCCTGCTTTGTACTTTTTGGAAGTTGTCAGCTTTGTCTACAAGAACAGGCAATCTTCAATGCTAATAGGGCTACTCATTCCTATGGGACTAGAGCAAAAAAATCGGATTTGCTGATTTATCCAACTCACCGGCTGACTACTTGAAAAGGGACCATTTTATTCTGGACTCAAATTTTTCAATTCCTTTCCTGAAAATATTAAGTTGTGTGGTAGCTTCTCAGCGTTTTCATCCATGTTGACCAGGGTCCTTGTGGATGTGTGTCCTTATTAGGAAGAGTGCTACAAAGCTTTTTTAATTGTTTGAAGTGTTACATGCCACTTGAGAACTGTGCTCAATCTTGTGGCTCTAATAGTAACTAATAGTAATAGTAATAACAATAATAATAATAATATAATTAGCTGTTAATGCAGCTAATATTATAGTCATTGTTCATAACAAAGATGTAGGTTCTAAATTTCATTTTTATAAATAATAATAATAATATTATTATTACTATTATTATATTATAAAATTTCATTTTTATAACTTGATTGTTTCAGAAAATGGAGAAGCTTTTCTAATAAACACTAGTTTACAAGTGTAGTGAGGATAAAAATTTTGTCCTCAAATAGCTTTTAAATAAATTATTTCAGAATCGGTAACAATTTTTAATCTATTCATGAAAAAGGAGATCTGAAGGGAATTGACGTTTTTTCTAAAGGCATACAGTTTTCTTGAAATATCTGTCCAGTCAAATGAGACATGCTTGATGCTTGGATGCGAAAATTTAGTTTTTTCATAGAATTGAAAAATAAGCTTTATGAACAAATCGTACTCACATAGCCTAAATACATTCAAAAGGAAGAATGATTACATTTTGTAATTGACATTTAATTATATGACCATGGCAGATGCAACGAACAAAAGCTACAATTGCATGTTAGAAGCTTGAATACAATGCATTTTCGTAATTTTTATTCTGCTATGTTATGTTTTCAACATAATTTTATTGTGAAATAAACGTTTCACAAGTATAAGTGAAAACATTATTGTCCAACAAGTGAAATTCGAAATAATAATCTAGCTTCAAGTTCGACTTGATGGTCCTTCCATCAGTTGTGGGGTGGTCGGGATGGTTGGTGACAAAGGGGTCCTCTCTACCAACCCTCCACGAAGAAGAATTAAAGAGCGATTATCAATAAAACATTAAAACACAGCCGAACATAATCCTTTTTATGTAAATTATTAACCTATTTTCTTATTCTTATTAGGAAGCATACTGAAATGTTTAATGCATACTATTAATTGTAGTTACTACGCACAATCAGACATCAAGTTTCTGATTATCCAAGTACGATTGAATCATGATATAAATGTAGGCTACTGGTCAATCATAATGTTATGGAAGAAGGAAGAAGTCATTACTGCTGTGCCAATACGTCTTCCGGTTGCAGTAGACAGTGTGTTTGTTTGCTTTTCCCCGTACTCTCCTCGCCTTGTGGTTTATCTAAATATCGTTAGAATGTTTACTAAGAACTTTAAGGAATGGACTAGAAAATGGAAGAATCAGAACTTTATTTCCTCTCGTAATTGATAAAAAATGGAGAGCCATCTAGTCCTCTCTGGAATGTTGAAAAATGAATAAAATTATGATGTTGAAGATCCATCTTGTTTCCACTAATATGTAATATAAACTTAATAAAACAACTTTTGAATGGAAATTAACTCATGTTATGGCGTGACGGCCGTTTCGCTCTGTTGTCTAGAGCATCGTCAGACGACCCACAGTACACACTACACTACAAGAGTGTACTGTGGGTCGTCTGACGATGCTCTAGACAACAGAGCGAAACGGCCGTCACGCCATAACGTGAGTTAATTTCCATTCAAAAGTTGTTTTATTAAGTTTATATTAATGAATAAAAGGCAGAGGCTCTCATAAAAGTCAGTCAGTTGCGATTCGATCGTTAATACGATAAGTGGCAAATTGACAGTGACAGTTTCCGCTCATACAAACCGGATTATCAGTGGGCGCTAATACAAACTGTGTTACATGAACGTTCAATGTGTTAAGTGATAACGCAGTATGTTGGTGTCTGACGAGTTGATACATGGCCAATTTTTCCCCTTCTCCTCCAACTCTCTGCTACTGTGAATTTTTTTTTTTGAGGGTGAAGCCCACATGGGTCTGAGACCTGTGCGTGGGTAATGAGTTGGATGATGGTGATTGATGAGTTGGACCTACAGTTTTAGGTGGGTTCCGAACCACCGGGAAGTGATTTCCAGCAGAGAACATTGTCTTTTTTGCTGGCCAATCTAATCGGTCACCGTTACAAACAGGACCTTCCCATATTGCAATGAGATTAGCCCTAGACACAACTAGTCTAGTTGAAGCTGGCTGAAGCGCAGAAAACCTGTTTGTCTCTGGCCGTAGTTTTCAAATTAGGAGTAAAGCATGAATAGAGCATGCGCAGTTGATTTCCTACTACCACCGCCCGCTCCCGCACCGAAAAACCAGGGATCATCTTGTTAGACCACAACAGTATACTGTAACAGATTATTATTCAGGCGTCTTTAACAGTTTATACAGTGACTCGTAAGTGCTTGTAGTGTTTCAACTGTTATGTTGTAGACGTTTCTTCCTGAATTAATGAACAGTGCATTGAACAGTTATTATTTGATATTTGATCGGCCTTTCAACAGTTAGTGATTGATTTTATATAGTAATATTGCCAATTCTTTATTAGCTGAACATGATTGATTTATCTGCTCCTGATTGATTTCTTTTGTGTGATATAACTGTTTAGTGCGAGTTGCCGGTAATTTGTGTTAATTTGAAGTGTTGCCAGCATTATTTTAGAGATAGAACCTGTAACAATAATATAAAGTAATTAATGCATGTGTTCTCGCTATACAAATCTTGCTACAAGTTGTTTATAGTACTTATTTCTTGATTCCCACAATAAAAAAATATTTTTGTTAACTAGAGAGCCAGCACACAAAAATCATGAATAATGCCACTACGAATGTTAAGTTAAAAAAATAATTCATATATTTCCCAATAGATTATTATTACATTATTGGCTATGTACGAAACAGTTGACTTTCCTAATATAATCACAGATAAGTCTTAAATTATTCGAAGTCTTTGTGAACAAGTCTGTAGAAGTGAGAAGTCTTTGTTTCAAGAAGAATTTCCGGTGTATCGAATTCCATAACTTCTCCA
The DNA here is from genome assembly GCA_948455865.1 of Conomelus anceps. NCBI lineage: Eukaryota > Metazoa > Arthropoda > Insecta > Hemiptera > Delphacidae > Conomelus > Conomelus anceps. The sequence continues at coordinate 70,224,807 of OX418220.1, read as the reverse complement.
TCGCCCATTACGAGAACCCTGTAAAATGAACGGGACCAATATATAATAATTATAATTTATAATAATTACAATTTTATAAATAATAAAGATGTTCATTTTGCACTGTTCCATTCTCTTCTTGCTTATGACACTGTTTTTGGGGCAATTCATGTCAAGTGATTGAGATATTTCGAATTCAAAAGTGGGCATTAAGAGTAGGGGAATCCATTCGCACAAGTTGTAGACCATATTTTAAGAAATTAAGGATACTCCCACTTCCAAGCCTGTATATTTTTGAAGCCATCTGCTTTATTGAAAAAATAAGGATAAATTCAAAACAGGTGAATTCTTTTACAGTTATAGAACAAGACTTACAAGACGACTTACATCGAACAACATTGTATGAGAGGGGAGTAAAAAAAAGTGCAGGGATCCGTCTATATAATTCTCTACCGTTTAAAGGTGATCAATTCAGAATTAAAATAAAGGAGGAATTGTTAAATATATGTGCATACTCAAATGAGGAATTTCACGCTCATTATGACATGCAAAGCAGATGATAGGGTTTTATTTTAATGACTTAAATTTATTGACAAATCTATATACCCCTTTAGGAGGTCAGTGGATGAATAAAAAGAATAAAGGCATTGAAATAAGCTATTACTTTTGTAACATATTCGATGCAATTTGTATCTCACGTAAAAGTGAAGGTGCGTTCACACAATGTAACAAAATAATTGTGTATAATCATCAGTACAACTTCTCACAAATGCATGCAGTTTTAAAAATTAAAGCGTCATGTACGGTAACAAAGCTTTTATATATTGAACCTGGAATATGAATTGAGAATAAAACAGGCAAAATCAATTCAAATAGAGCAATATTTGAAACTATTTACTGGAAAAATATAGACCAACAGACAGGGCCGGATTTAAGAGTATGCTGCCTATAGGCTAAAATCAATTTTCCTACAACTGCTCGTAAAGTAGTTCTTTACGTACTGAAAACTAATTGTAAAATACCTCTTTACTGCTCCGCAAGCGGTAAAGTACTTTACGCTCGCCAGCTGTTTTCTTTACGCTTCTGTTTTGATTTTGATATCTTCCCATTGGTGGATCACAGAATCCATGAAATTCACATAACCTCAACAATGGCGAACGCTAACCAAATCCGCGCACGGTCTGTGATGTTACAACTACAAGCTTTTTTTGTGTTGGAATCCAGAACTGCAGTTTTAGGAAAAATATTGTATGTAATTCGCGCGTGAAGCTTCTTTATCGCTCTCGCAAAATTACTGCGCTCCGCTATGCGTCGCGCAGTAAATGTTTTGGCTCGAGCGATAAAGTCGCGCTTCACGCTCTTAATACATAAATAACTATTGCCGCCCCCTCTATAGTTCAATTTATTTCTACAACAAAAGGATAGAGTTCATTGGTGTTTTCATCTTTTTTAAACCCCAAGTACATTTAGTAATAAAGCCAAATTAGTTATCTACTTGATTTTCACTAGGCTGCTTTTTTTAAGGTTCGTTTAAAAATAAAAGTGATCACAAATATTCTAATACTATCTTTTACGTAATTGCAGAGCTGTGTAAAATTTCGATTAAGTTGTTCTACAGAGTGAAATGGAATTACACAAAATGTAATTAATGACTGAATCATTTGATGAAAGATATATAAAAATACAAAATAAATTATAATTAAAAATTGTTTTCATATTTCAAATCTACTATGGAAATTTAAAATTGGAGTTGAAATTTCATAGGAATCGGCCAACTTTCAAAATTGTAGATCTATTGAAGCTATATAATGAGTTATAGCCTGACGCTTTCGAGAAATAAAAAAATTCATGTCATATCAAATTTTTTGAATTTATATTATGTTATAGTTAAAGAAATTAGGCCATGTCGAAAAACTAAAACATATTTTTAAGTACGGTTATATTCAATTCGTACAAAATAGTAGTTTATGCAACGATTTTATTTTGAACCTTATTAAAGCACGAGTTAGATGTAAGTTATAACACGAGCGAATGCGAGTGTTATAAATATCTCACGAGTGCTTTAATGGCCAAATAAAATCGTTGCATACACTATCTTATCTACGACCACTAGTATACATTTAATTAAAACAATTTCATTTTACCTGTGACTGTCAGAGATACCTATAACCTCTCATCTCAAATACGAGAAGTTATAGTAGATTGTTAGGTTAGCAGCTTAGTTAGCAATTTGATCAAATCAGCTGATAGTTTTACAATATTGAATTACGATATTGATTCCATCAAAAATGCTTCTGATTGGTCCAGAACCCGTGTTATAATGTAGAACCTGTACTATAATGAGCTCATTATGCAATGGGTTTCAAAAAGCATTTCGAAAAGACAGCTGTTTTGGCATCAATTGTGAAACTGTAATGTATACATTATGACATGGTCGTAGATAAAATATTATTAACGTCTGAAAATACTTCATTATAATATTGAATAAACTGACAAACTGCCGCTCCTGAAAATTTTCTATTTGAATTATGACTTTCATTTACTTAGACTGGAGATACTGGAGAGATGCATTTCACATCTAAAGAGAAGCTTCATCAGCCTGAAATGCATCCCTCTAGAATCCGTGAGTAAAAATCATAATTTAAATAGAAAATTTATATTGAATTTCTAAAAAAACATGTAAAATTTCCATTAAAAATATGATTTTTACTCACTTATATTGGAGGGATACATTTCAGGCTGATAAAGCTTCTCTTTAGATGTGAAATGCATTACTCCAGTATAAGCAAATAAAAATCATAATTTAAATAGAAATAAGTGTCAGTTTTGATATTAGACTGTTCATCAAGTATTTCGTCACGGATAACATCACACATATATTTTTATGTCACCAAACATCGCAGTATTCATCAGTAATAATTAGAAATCGAATGTATGGAAGATGATTTGTGAAAGCTTACCTGTGTGAAAAATCTATTCTGTTCAATTTTGTCCACACTTTTCAGCTAATAGAGTAAAAAGGTATCTCAGTTTTCTTGAATTTTGCTAAATTAATGAAGAAAGTTTCAATATTTTACAACAGAATACTCAAAGTAGCTTTTGAATTGATGTGCCATGAGACTGTCCGATATATGCATGCTTCAAGTTGAATAACATTAGTATATAATTTTGAAAATAAACGTTCAATTAAAAATAAATGTCATCTGGATTGGATGTGAATTTTGATACCGATAACAGCAAGTGAACTAAAACAATCTCTATTACTTGATTGATATTTTTATTAACTTTTCATGTGAAATTTAACGACTTGCAGTCAAATAAGGACTTGTAGTTATTTGACTGCAAGTCGTTAAATTTCACATGAAAAGTTAATATTAACAACGCAGTTCGTCATGGAACAAGAAATCCAGGAATGATATTTTTACCTGTCACTATTCATTATGGTAGATAGGCGATGAGCTATTGTTAAAACAGTACACTGTCGAAATGAAGTCCTTATTGTTTCCTGAATCTTTCGATCAGTCTCCTCATCAACACTCGCTGTTGCTTCATCAATGCATAAAATCTGTGGAAAAATAAAAAAAAATGGGTATTTATTGATATTGGTTCTGCTTTTAATAAAATATTTGCTAGCAGAAAATTAAAAAAAAAAGATAAAACAGGAGTTGAAATGATTTTTTTTAGAAATTTCGCTCTACTTTTTGCTCTAATCTCAATTTATTCTTCCTCCCATATGGTACCACACCAATTCATCTTCTTACACAAGCAAAGTGGGGAAGTGATATCCGCGAGCCGTAACAGGTATCTGTTCAATCAAATAGAGATAAGCTGCGTTCTCCTGGGGTTTCTTTGTACGGGTGACCGATTAGATTGGCCAGCAAAATACATAGTTCTCTGCTGTAAAATCACTTTCCAGTGGTTCGGAACCCACCTAAAACTGGAGGTCCAACTCATCATCAATCGCCATCATCCAACTCATTACCCACGCACAAGTCTCAGACCTATGTGGGCTTGATCCTGAAAAAAAAAACTGATTATCTTAGTTTTTAGTGTAGACTTGCGTAACCTCTCTTTTTTTTTACTAGGCAAGTTGAAATGTCAAATGGGCAATTCCCTATTAGAGATGGGTCGTACTAGGTTTTTCTGATACTAAAAAATACTAAGTATTCAGAGTAATAGTACGTTCTAATACCTATTCCAAATACCTGTTCCAAAATACTAGGTAGTATTTTATATTAGCCAGTTCGCCAGAGTAAGAGAGTACACGTACAAGAGAGTATCGTACTGCGGTACTGGTACTACTACTGTTTCTCGTGTTAAATACAGCATGAATCTAATTATTGAGTTGCTCTCAAATGTGCTGTAGCGAAATGAGACGAGGACGGCAAGACGCGAGTCTTGAGACGCTTGAGTAACAAACGACTCGTACTCAAGTACTCAAGAAGTATTTGTACTGGAAAAGTACGTGCGTACGCCATACGCAACCAAAGATAATCTAATGTAATTAATCTTTTGTCTTTGACGCAACTAAGCATGCGCCTACAATCGAGTATAGTGAATAGAGAGAGAGAGAGAGAGTTAGCGAGTGTAGAAGCCCCTACTATCTTATCAGGCAAGGCAAGATAAGCTTCCGACCACCAGAATAACATTCCCCCTTTAATAATTCAGTTAGTTGTGAATCTGATGCCAAATGGAATACAACTCAACGCCCACTCTCGCTTCGCATATCGCACCAACCTGCTACTTTATCCACCTTTCATCACCATTCCTTCCTTTCAATAACCTGCGCAGGTAATATTTCATCCTCTTCTTCATCCATCTGTTAAGTCATTTTATTTATTATCACAATTTATCTATTTAAAAGAATACAGTCCATTATACCATTCACCGCCCCACCATTTGGTCCTCCGGGCCGGATATGTGGTCGCTCAAAGCCACATTTAATAAGCTTTATTCCCATTAGATCTGATTTCGATCTTTATTCCGTTCAAATAATTTATTTTAACTTTTAAAAATAAGCTATCTTGCCTGTCTGTTACGTGTTCAGATTCATGTTGAATTTTGTAAGTTTGCTATCATTGTATCTAGCACAATAATAGATAACGCCCTTGAAAATGTCCGCTGAAGAAAAAAGATTACGTATTCTAGAAGCTAAGAAAAAGCAACTCTTTCAAAGAGTACAGCAAACTTATGATGCAAGTAAAAACCTCTCAGAAGCCGCTAATAAAAATGTTTTCCTAGCTAAAATAGGGACTATTAAAGAAACTCGTGATGAGTTTCGTTCTATTATCAATGAAATTAATGAAATATCGTTAGAAATTGATGAAAAATATGAACCCAATTTCCAAGCTATTGATTCCCTTGAAGATTTATACTGTACAATTCTGAGAGTACAGAAATCACTTTTACCGAATGAGAAGAAAGAAAATAAATCATCCAGTGAAAATCAATCACCTGAAATCAAAACTAAAATAAAATTACCAACTTTAGAACTTCCTATATTCTCAGGAGAACTTTCAGAATGGCCTACATTCTATGAAAGTTTTCGACTAAATATTCATGAAAACGTCAATCTATCTAATTGCGATAAAGTCAGATATCTAATTGGAAAATTGAGTAAGAAGGCTCTGTCAATAACATCTGGAATATTGCCTACCGCAGAAAACTATCCTATTTTATGGAAAAACTTGGTTGATAAGTATCAAGATGAAAGAAATTTAGCTTCTTATTATTTAAATAAGATAATAGATTTTAAACCTATCAAGACTCAATCATCTAATGGGTTAGACGGTTTTCTACAAAGTTTTGTAGCATCTGTGGATGCTCTTAGAGCGCTTAAACTGAGAGACTTAGCTGACTTCATTATTCTTCAATTAGCTCTTTCAAAACTAGATCCAGAAACGGTACATTCGTTTGAAATGGATTCTAGAAAAGACTCTATTCCAACTTATGAGAAACTTTTAACTTTTATCAAAGAAAATGCAAAAATCCTGTCTCGCAACTCAAAAAACTATGCTCCTGAAAATTCTTTGATGAGAAACAAGAGTAAATTGACTAATACTTCTCATACATTCATGGTTAATAAGAGAAACAATAATTATCAACCGCCTAAATGTGTCATGTGTAATGAATTACATCAATTATATTCATGCTCAGTTTATAAGAATTTATCTCCTGCTAATAGATTTTCGATGGTTAAAGAAAATAAATTATGTGTGAATTGTTTATCATCTCAACATATTTATAAAAGTTGTAAAAGCACAAAATCTTGTACGTTTTGTGGCAAAAGGCATCATTCTAGTTTGCACTGTGATAATCAATTTGAATTGACAAAAGAACCAAACGAAAAGAAAAATGATACTTTGCATACATCCGCTGATTCAAAATCAAAATCACCTCAAGAAGGTGAATCGCTTTCGCATTGCTTCACCTATTCGCCTGTTAGTTCATTATCTTGCAGAACGTTATCGCAAACTATGATTATTCTATCAACTGCAAAAATTATTGTTTTTGATTCTTCGAACCATGCTCATGAAGCTCGTGTTCTATTGGACTCCGCAAGTCAGTTGAATTTTATCACAACTGAATTTCAACGTAAATTACGGCTTAATACTTCTCGTATTGATTCCACAGTTCAAGGAATTGGAGCTAGTACTCACCCTCTCAAGTTCCGCACTGCATTTACAATCGCCTCTCGCTTTGAATCGCAAGACATATAATTTGGATGCCTTTGTTATTGATAAAATAACCGATAATTTACCCAGTCGCTTCTTCCCAATGGAATCATTGAATTACTTGAAAGATATTCAGCTAGCTGATGAAAGCTGTAATATTCCTGGTAAAATAGATATATTATTGGGATCTGAAATTTTCTCATTGATGTTGAATTCAGATAAAATCATGGGCCCACCTGGTACACCAGTCGCTTTATCCACTTGTTTTGGATATATTCTTATGGGTAAAGTTGATATTGAAAATAATTATTCTGATAATCATGCTTGCTTTACAACATCAGAGATCCCTCTCAACACTTTGATGAAAAGATTTTGGAGTGTAGAAGAGATTCCATCGCCATTATTCATGTGTAAAGAAGATGAAATTTGTGAGAAACATTTCACTGAAACCCATCAAAGATTACCATCAGGTCGCTATTCTGTATCACTACCTTTCAAAGATGATCCTTCCAATCTTGGAGATTCACTACCTATTTGTGAAAGACGTTTCTTATCTCTGGAAAAACGGCTTGAAGCTAATAAAGAATTGAAATTAGAATATCATTCAATTTTGAAAGATTATATTGATCAAGGTCACATGTCGCTTTCATCTTTTACAAGCGATAGCTATTATTTGCCACATCATTGTGTAGTGAAACCTGACAGTACAACCACACGCATTCGGGTTGTTTTCGACGCAAGTGCTAAAGCTTCAAATAATCGCTCGCTGAATGACTTACTTTATACTGGTCCTAAATTATATTGTGATTTGATAGCAATACTCTTGAGATTCCACTTATTTTCAATCGCTATCACTGCTGACGTGAAACAAATGTATCGTCAAATTGAAGTCAATAATGACGATAGAAAATATCAGAAAATTCTATGGAGATTTTCTCCAAATGAAAAGCTAGAATGTTGGTCGCTCAATACTGTAACATTTGGTGTTAAATCAGCACCATTCCTTGCAATTCGTGTCACTCGACAATTGGGTGCAGATGAAAAATCAAAATTCCCTGATGCTGTTTCTGTAATAGAAAATTCAATTTATATGGATGATTTTGTTTGTAGTGTGAAAAATATTCATGAAGCGGAAAATCTGTATAGCCAATTACGAAATTTGTTTAAAGCTGGAAGATTTGAAATGGTCAAATGGTCAAGTAGTTCATCTCATCTTTTATCATCAATATCCACCGAAGATCAATTGAAAAATTCAAAGAATTTTCAAAACGATGAGGCAACGAAAATACTAGGCCTACGATGGGTTCCAACTGACGATTGTTTTAACTTTAATATTCGCTCTGAAAACAAAAACTGTACAAAACGCAATATTCTTTCAGCAATAGCTAGAATATTTGATCCGTTAGGACTCCTAGCTCCTGTGACAATCTTCGCAAAATGTATTATGAAAAAATTATGGCTTTTGAAAATAGATTGGGATGATATTCCCCCAGATAATATTGTGACCGCATGGAAAGAATTTCAGTCACAACTACCCGCTCTAGAAAAGTTGAAAATTCCTCGCCATATTTTTATCCTGCCAAATCAGTTAGCAGATCTTATAGGATTCTGTGATGCATCAGAAACCGGATTGGGAGCTGTTGTTTATGTGAGAGCTCAACAACTGGACGGAACATATAAGATTAATGTTCTATGTGCTAAATCGCATGTTGCACCTATGAAAATTAATACAATTCCTCGCTTGGAATTATGCGCTGCCGTCATGCTTGCTTGTTTAATCAAATTTGTATCAAAAGAGTATCAAGGCCATTTCAACTTCAAAAATATTTTCGCATTCTCAGATTCTATGATAGTGCTTCAATGGATCAATAATCCTGCATCCCGCTGGAAAACGTTCGTCGCGAATCATGTTGTCTTTATACAAGAAATAATTTCTCCATCATTTTGGTTTCATACTAATGGAGAACAAAATCCTGCGGACTGCCTCTCTCGCGGTTTATTACCAAAAGATATTGTTGAGAACAAACTTTGGTTTAACGGTCCTGATTGGTTAAATGAAAACTATGATCACTGGTTGAGAAATCCAATTAATTCAACAATTGAAAATGTTGTAGAGCAACGCAGTCTAGTTACAACTGAGAAAGTTAATTATCCGCTTAGAGAATTGATAGAGCGATGCTCATCTTATAATAAAATATTGAGAAGTACAGTCTATGTTCTGAGATTCATGAAAAAACTACCTCGTAATTCCCTAATTCAAGCCTCCGATTTATCTGCTGCAGAACTGTTTCTAGTTGGCGAAGTACAAAGAGAAAACTTCACTTCAGAAATCTCGTCGCTTAACAAAAATATTAGATTTCGCTCAGAAGTTCAGATGCTTAATCCATTTTTAGATGGAAAACTCATACGGGTAGGTGGACGATTGGTCCATTCAGAAATCTCTTATGAGCAAAAACATCCATTACTCCTTCCAAAGAGAGATAATTTCACAAATCGCTTAATCGTTCATTATCATCAAAGAAATTTGCACACAGGACCGTCACTTGTGCTTGCGCTAATTCGACAAAAATTTTGGATATTAGGAGGTAGAAATGCTGTACGAAACGTAATAAGATCTTGTAATATTTGTTTCAAATATAATCCAAAACCCTCCTATCCTATGATGGGAAATCTTCCGGCCGCAAGAGTGAATCAGTGCCGAGCATTTCGTCATACAGGAGTTGATTATGCAGGTCCATTTTGGGTGTCCTGGTCCAGACTAAGAGGAGTAAAACCTCAAAAGGCTTACCTGTGTCTGTTTGTGTGTCTAACAGTCAAAGCCGTCCATCTGGAATTGGCATCGGACTTATCAACTAAAACATTTCTCTCCACCTTTAAAAGATTTCTATCACGCTGTGGACCCTGTGAGTATTTGTATTCAGACTGTGGAACCAATTTTATTGGAGCAAAAACTGAATTAAAAGAAGTGTATCAACTAATACAATCCGATGATTATGTACAAGTATTCGGTTCAGAATTGGCAAACAACCAGATACAGTGGAAATTCAATCCACCCTCTGCTCCGCATTTTGGTGGCTTGTGGGAGGCCAATGTGAAATCAGTGAAAACGCATCTTTATAAATTGATTGGATCTCAAATTCTAACATACGAAGAACTGTCCACTGTATTATGTCAGATTGAGGCAATTCTAAATTCTTGCCCGCTGTGTTGTTTGAGTTCAGATCCAAGTGAACCTTCGGCTTTGACACCCGCGCATTTTTTATTACAACAACTGCTACATGGATTACCCGCTGGTAATATGTTGAACAAAGAATCAAACCATCTGACTAGATATCAATTACTTGATCGATTAATTCAAGAATTCTGGAAAAGATGGAACTTGGAATATCTACATAACATGCAGACCAGACAGAAATGGCATACTCCTACAAATCCCATAACAGTTGGTTCAATCGTCATAATAAAAACTGACAATAGTCCTCCGCTTCATTGGCCTCTTGGAGTTATACAGGAAGTCATACCTGGTGCAGATGGCACCGTACGCGTGGTGAAAGTGCGCACACGAACAGGAGTGTTCACAAGACCAGTGGCCAAAGTTTGTCCACTACCCTCACAATAGCCTGTTATATTTATTATATTTGCGGCTTGCTTAATTTTATTTTTTTTCTTCCGCTTATTATTATAACGTCAAGTCGACGTAATACCACAATCAAGTGAGATTGTGAGACTTTATTATTTATTGCGCTTCCTCTTACATTTATTTAATAATATTAGATTTCTGTTATTTTCGCTATACTCGATATTCTCGCTCCTTCCACCATATTTCTCTACTGCCGCTCCATCCTTCATCCCTTCTCTTCCGCGGGCCTCTCTCCGCCAAAGTCTTCAGTGAAAGCCCCCATTGGAGTGAAGACTTCACCTCCTATTCCTACCTATATATATATATATTTTTTTCATGACTTCGCTTTAAATTTTTTTATCCTTATGTGGTTCAGAAACCATCGTTTCAGGGCGGGGGAGTATGTAGAAGCCCCTACTATCTTATCAGGCAAGGCAAGATAAGCTTCTGACCACCAGAATAACATTCCCCCTTTAATAATTCAGTTAGTTGTGAATCTGATGCCAAATGGAATACAACTCAACGCCCGCTCTCGCTTCGCATATCGCACCAACCCACTACTTTATCCACCTTTCATCACCATTCCTTCCTTTCAATAACCTGCGCAGGTAATATTTCATCCTCTTCTTCATCCATCTGGTAAGTCATTTTATTTATTATCACAATTTATCTATTTAAAAGAATACAGTCCATTATACCATTCACCGCCCCACCAGCGAGAAAGAGTGAGTGAGTAGTTGAATAGTTCTATAATGAGAAATAAGCTATTAATAGCTACTGTACAACTGCAAATTACAAAGCTCCACTCCCACTCCGTAAATTGGAGTGGGGACTTGAAGTCGCGTAGTTTACTAGCTTCTAGAAATACTCACAGATATCTGAGTATTTTGTTCTTCGAATACTAGGTGCTAGTCCGTACGTTCAAATACTCAGTAAAAATACCTGTTCCAGTAAATACGCCTCATCTCTATTCCCTATAGCATGATGTGTGAGGAAACTTTGATTATACCCAACCAATGTGGTTTTCAGTGACTTTGAGGTAATGACAGTACTCCAATTTCACGAAAAAAATGTAATTGACTATATAATCAAATATAGATCTTACTTCCCCATTACTCTGAACTCTTTGGTTAACAGCTACAGTTTACCACAAATAATATGTCACTTATAATACTAATATTGAATTTATATTTATAATTTATAAGGACGACTAAAATCATAAACTTAATTCTGGAACACTTTCTCATGAATACTAAAATTACGAGGAAAACTAAACAAGAAATAAAAAGCTGGATTTCTTGTAAATATTCCTTTGATCTTGGTGTTTGAGATCAGATTTTTTTCTCAAACTGATGTTTGCCATACCCTTTTGATTGTAGTGTACTGATATGACATTGTGGACTCCCTTATTCTTTTCAGTCTTCTCTCTCTCTCTTTTCCGCCCTGTACTCATCTTCAGGGTCTTTCCTTTACATCGCCTCCTTTTCTTTCCCATTTTTCTCTTTCTACTACCCGCCTAGTACACGGGAAACCACAGTTGATTGGGTATTCTCCTCCTCTTTCCACCCTCCAGCACACCCCACCACAAAGCCAGTTTTTCAATATTGTAGTTTTATTATTTTATGTCATTGTCAAAACTTCATTATTTGTATTTTGTGTGAGTGGATAAATAAATCAATGTGGATGAATAAATGAGATAAGCTGCGTTCTCGTTGGTCCTGTTTGTGACGGTGACCGATTAGATTGACCAGCAAAAAAGACACGTTCTCTGCTGTAAAATCACTTCCAGGTGGTTCGGAACCCACCTAAAACTTAAGGTCCAACTCATCAATCACCATCATCCAACTCATTACCCACGCACAGGTCTCAAACCTATGTGGGCTTCATCCTCCAAAAAAAATATGAAGAAAGGGAATCGAGTGTTACCTTGGCATTCTTGAGAAGTGCACGGGCAAGACAAAGCAGTTGTGCCTGGCCGTTGGACAAAGTCTTATTGGGCACAAGTGGAATGTCAAGGCCGCCTTGAGCGCGAACGACAGCGGCAAGGTGGCATCGCTCAAGGACGCGCCACACGTCTGCATCCGGCGACATGTTGCCTGGATCAATGTTCTCGCGCAGAGTACTTCCCCACACAAACACATCCTGAGGTATCACTGCTAAACGAGGCCTGTATCATAAAAAATATTTACAACTTAAAAATTTTTGGTGGCAGGGTAAAATTATTGGAGTCAAATTGAACGAGCTAACAAATATAACAAACAGGTTGCGCGATTCAATTGAATCTGGATTTCTAGAATGTGTAATGCCAATACCTTAAATTCAAAAACAAACATAATTCAAATGAAGATAGGGCTATAAACGTGTTTGCAAACGATAAACAACTAGACCAGGAGGAAAATATTGCATTTCTAGGAGTTTTGTTGGATGGACAATTGACCTGGGCTCCATACATTGAGAAAATATGTTGTAAAATTTAATCTGGGGTATTTATCCTGCGACAGCTTGCTAGATTAAATGACAAAAAGCTACTTTTTACACCTTACCATGTGCTCTTACTGTCACATATTAGGTATGCTATCTTAGTATGGGGTAATTCATCAAAACAAAACCTTGATAGGGTGTTTAAGATCCAAAAGAAAGCGGTTAGGTGTATAGAAAGAGTAAATATATTAGATTCATGTAGGCCGTCGTTCAAGAGACTTGGTCTCCTAACTGTACCCTGCTTATATGTGTATGAAGCTACTTTATATGTAAAAACGAATGATATTAACCAAAATCTTGACATACACGATTATAATACAAGAAGCCGAGGAGATTATCACTTGGTGAGTCACAATAGTAGCTTATTCAAACAAAAACCTAGTTATATTGGTAGGAAATTCTACAACAAGCTACCGCAGTTTTTGAAGAGTCTTGAAAATATAGAAATATTTAAAAAACAATTGAAGAAATATTTAGTTGATAAAGCTTTTTATAGTGTACAAGAGTTCCTTTCACATCAAAATTAAGCCTCACCTCAACTAATTGAAGTAATTATGGTATCTAGTGTATAATATTATTGATCTGACTTGTCTTATACTCCTTAAATGAAGTCTCCAAGACGTAATCTCCAAAAAAATAAAAATAAATAAACTATCTACAAATTTAATTTGTAATCTGTGGAAATCAGATTCTCAAATTGATTTTTCGAAAACATTTATCAAAATTTAGCAGCCATATTAATCACTATGTTTGAATGCATTCATACCTGAGCTGCCGTAGACCAATCTTGGCTATGTCTACAGTATCAATAATTATCTGTCCAGAACTGAGTTCGACTAGGCGAAAAATAGCTGTTAGTAGACTACTTTTGCCAGCGCCCGTTCTGCCAACTATGCCAATACGTTCAGCAGGCCTAGTTGAGAATGAAATTCCTTTCAGCGACGGTTGTAGACACTGGCTGCGACATTCCAAAAATAGAAAGAATAAATAAATAAAATTTTATTGTCATTCAATTCATTGAACAATAGACAACGTCATAAATCAAGTGTTAAACAACTAGTTGAGTTGCAAGTGTAAAGTACAAATAGCTGTATACAGACACATTGTTATGAAAATATAATGAAATTTGATAATAATATCAAAAATATCTAGCAAAAACATTCAAAATAACACAAGATTCCTCTAAACAATAATCCAATCGCAAAAAAACTCGTTAATGCTATAAAAAGGATTAGCCACCAGCCAATTAAACAACCTGGTCTTAAATATTTTTTCAGTCTCCCTTATCAACTCCAATGGAAGTTTGTTGTACAACTTCATACCAAGTATGTCATAACTATTAGTTGTTTTGGAGAGGCGTTGATAGGGTATATCAATTCTATTACAATTCCTTATAATGTGGTAATGTTTTGTCTTAATTTTAAACTGGTTGTGTTTTTTTCAACATTCAGCAATACTGTGCACATATATAAATTAACTATTGTCATTATTTAAAAAAAAGAAGAGGTTTACAGTGTGCTAATCTAGGAGAACCCGTTAATACCCTATATAATTAACCCCTGGAACCACCAGCACGATTAGTATTTCCTTTTCAATACACTAAGAATAATTTATATAATAAGAGAGAGTGAGTAGGTGTGTGTTTCTGTATGTGTGTGTGTGTGTGTGTGTGTGTTTGTCTTAAGGATTTCACAAAAACGGCAACGATTTGGAACACTAAATATGGCACAAAGCTTCCTCCAAACTTGATTCAGTGCACCTTGAAACCCAATTTTTCCCCCGCCTATTTTTTTCAAAATTAGTGTTCAAAACTTCAAAATTCCACAGAACAGTTGTTGTTATTGTCCCGTAATCATAGAACGTACGTAAGGCCCCCTCAGCACTAGCACGACAGTTGTGAGTGAGGCTACGTGTCCACAATATTTGTCGGCCTAGTGTGAAGAAGCCTCTTTACCCTTTAGTCAAATATGATAATTTGGAGAGTTGATTGATAATTTGGAGAGAGTTGAGGATGAAGCCCACATAGGTCTGAGACCTGTGCGTGGGTAATGAATGGGATGATGGTGATTGATGAGTTGGACCTACAGTTTTAGGTGGGTTCCGAACCACCGGGAAGTGATTTTACAGCAGAGAACAGAGTCTTTTTGCTGGCCAATACAATCGGTCACCGTTACAAAGATGGCCCAGGAGTTTTCTAGCTTATCTCTGATTGAAAGAGAACCTCAGTATAGCTAGAGCATTCAATGAGGAAACATCGCAGCGCCGTTCATTGTTAACTTATCTATAGCGCGTTGTCTGCCTGCCGTATCTTGCAAGTTATACTCTTCTTGTTTCTACTGCGCTATAAATTTCCACAAAGTGTTGTTTAATCACAAATTTTCTGTTTTCAACCAACTTGAACTACTCTGTATAAATTTTTGAACTATTATCAACAAAAATGGTGTGTGGAAGTTGTAATAGGTCGTGCAAAAAAGGAAGCCTAACCGTGGACTGTGTTTCGTGTAAAAAATCCTTTCACATTGGATGTGTCGAAGTTACTAAAGAGGATTTGGATTTTCTGCAGAATGAAAAACAGATTTGGCGTTGCCCTACGTGTCAAAGAGACTGGCGGAAGAGTAGACAACTCGAAACTGAAGAAAGTAAGGACCCTCCTTCGGAAATTTCACTGGTCGATATTTGGAAGGAACTTAAGCTAATTAGATCAGAGAACGCGAGAGTGGAAACCGAACTTGGGAGGGGGATCGATTTTTGCCAGCAAGAAGTGAAAGATCTGCGTAAAGACATAGGTCAACAAGTGTCCGATTTTAGGAAGATGGCCGACGATATTCAATCACTTAGAAATGAAAACATCCGTCTACTTGCCGAAAACAAGAAATTATCTGCGATTGTGAATAACTGCGAACAATATACGCGTTTGAACTCGCTGGAGGTATTCAATGTGCCTTGCCGTGAAAACGAGGATATTTACCAGGTGGTCAGTGGTATTGGGGAGGCTCTGGGAAAGAAAGTAACGAGGGATTCTTTCGACATTGTGCACAGACTTCAGCCAAACAACAAAGGTGAGCGAGGCATTATTCTCAAATTCCTTAGAAGAACTGATAAAAATGAGTTTTTCGACTTGTACTTTAAACGTAACGGTTTGACTACTAAAGATCTCGGCTTCCCCGGAAAAGAATCAAAAATTTATGTGAATGAAAGTCTTACACAATCTAATAGGGAGATTATCAAACTAGCAAGAAGCAAAAAAAATAAAGGTGAATTAAGTAGTGTCTTCTGCAGAAACGGCAAAATTTATATTAGGAAAGTCAAAGACGGTCCTAAAATTCTTGTCAAGGACCAGGGAGACTTATCAAAATAGTCGGTTAAATATGAGTAGAGAAATGAAACACACATTATAGCAGGTATAAGGTCGATGCACTTCTGTTGTTGCTGTCGCCCTTGGAAATAATAAAGTTTATACTAGTTGCTAGTCTCCACTATTCAGCAACATTGACCTACTTATTGTCTCGCAACCATTATAAATTAATGTTATCATTCCATAGATATATATATTTACTATGTCCGCCATGATTATAAGCTTACTTTAATAGAACGTTTCATTGTATGAGAATTGATTCATTGTTAGAGTGTTGAATCGATCATGGTATCTACTGATACAATACTACAATTACTATCAAATTAGGAAAAAGTTTAATGATTTAAGATTTCAGCACCACAATTATTAGGCCGACGTGAAATCAGTAAAAATATTTACTTTTCTATGATTAAAAATAAATCAAATTTCCTTATTGTTTTTTTTTTTGCTATTTAGACTTATACTAATGATACCTATTATACTTATTATCTTATTAATAATAGTCTATTATGCTAATTAGGCTGTTATTATTATACCGGTACAGTACTACGATATTAATAAATCTATGTCACTTCTAGGGTAGAAGCTATTAAGCGTGATAAAAAAGTAGAACTGGAACCTCCATGCTCTGTCTCAATAATAGATAATATCATTTTTCTACTAGGAAAAAGAAATCTGTTTGTAATTAGTGATAATAATTTTCGAATGGTTAACTTAGTGCTATGTTAGATAACAATACGGAACCAATTTTTTTCAATCTAAGTGACAAATGTACACTGGTAGAAATGAAGATAGGTCTCCTGCAGAGACTCTCCGAGTTGTGTTTGGGGATGCTAAACGCTTCCTTAAAGTTGTTCACATCAATGCAGAAAACTTAACTGTCCATTTTGATGTAGTTAATGAGCTGTTTAAAGATGGATCGGTTGACATAGTGGCAGTGAGTGAGACTTGGCTTGAACCGGATTTACCTACGTCACTGGTGGATATAGCGGGTTTCAATTTCTTTAGAAATGATAGAATATTTAAAGGTGGTGGTGGAGTGGGTATTTATGTGAAAAATTGCATGACTGCCAAAATATTGCTTACTTCAGATGGTAAAACTGCTGGTAGGCCGGAATTTATTATTTTGGAAGTCGGCTCCGGGACCCGTAAGTTGCTGGTGAGTTGCGTTTACAGACCTCCAAAGATAGGGTTTATGACCGATGTTGAAACCGCTATTTCTTCGTTCACTTATAATTATCCTACTTTTATAATTATGGGTGATTTTAATACAGCACTGGAATATAACAATTATGATAAATTTTCTTTATTTGGTATTGTCAGAACCTTGGGCGGAGGAGTTCTTCCCTTGGGTCCCACATATCATACGGCAACCTCAGATAATACGCTTGATTTAATTATCACAAATAATCATAATTTAATCATTAACTTTGGTCAAGTCCCAACTCCAGATATTTGTCAACATGATCTTATATTTGCCACATTCAACTTGAACACCCCTAAAAACATTAAGAGAACTGTAACATACCGAGATTTCAAAAATGTAGATTGGGCTGCCCTGAAGGAGAGTGCTTTCAGTATAAATTGGAATCCTTTGTATGATGCAAATGAAATTGATCACAAAATTGAGTATTTAAACGGTAAACTGATTGAAATATATGATCGATTTGCCCCTATAAAGACCATTACAGTTAAACATCCCCCTGCTCCATGGCTAACTCCTGCTGAAATTAAAGATATGATGAAGAAGCGAGATAAGATGAAACGGTATCATCGTCAATATAGGAGATTGGAGGACTGGCATAATTATAAAACACTCAGGAATAAAACAAGGCAAGAAGTCCGAAATGCTAAGCTGCAATATTATCACTCTTCACTGAATAATCCAACAAATAAAAATGAGATTTGGTCCAATTGTAGGAAATTTAGGTTCATAGCCCCTAAAAAAGAAATTACTGCAAAAATACCAAATGATTTAAATGCTCTCAATGACTTTTTCCTCTCATCGCCATCTTTGAATGCAGTTAATAGAGACTTGAATATTCAGTCGGTATTAAGTTTCTATAATTCTAACCAAGATAAGGAAAATCCTCAATTTCACTTTACTCCAATAACAAGTGATGATATTTTAAAAGGTCTTAAACATGTTTCTCAATCATCTAAAGGGACTGACAGCTTGTCAGCAAAAATGATTCTGAATATATTTGAGTCAATCAGCCTGGTACTAGTACATATATTCAATTTTTCGTTAAGAAATGGGTCATTTCCCTCCAAATGGAAGGAAGCAATAATTAGGCCTATTCCCAAGGTCACTCGCCCAACAGAACTCAAACATTTCCGACCAATTAGCTGGCTCTGTACTTTAGCAAAAGTTTTGGAATATATAGTTCAACACCAAATATCTTCTTACTTGCATGTGAATGATTTATTTGATGGTTTTCAATCTGGATTCCGACCGGGCCATGGTACATGCACAGCATTGATAAAGGTGTCTGATGATATCCGTAAAGCGATGGATGAACGAAAAGTGACTGTATTATGCCTGGTGGACTTCTCAAAGGCTTTTGACTCAATCATTCACCAAGTATTTCTGGCTAAATTGAAGTATTTAAATTTTTCAGAAAATTCAGTTAGGTGGTTCTCCTCTTATCTGAGTCATAGGAGGCAGAGGATAATTACTGCACAAAATGAGATGTCTAACTGGGCAACATTGGTCGATGGGACTCCTCAAGGATCTAGTTTATCACCATTAATTTTTACAATATATCTTCTCAAAGTTTCTAAAAGTTTTATCTTCTCCTCTTATCATATTTTTGCAGACGACCTGCAAATCTATATTCACTCAGATGTTGATAATATAGAAGAGTCAATTGGGAAACTAAATCAGGATTTGGGAAGACTAGAGGTGTGGTGTGCTGAACATGGACTTGTTATAAATCCAAAAAAGACCCAGAGCATGCTGATTGGATATCATAAGCTTCTTAAACGAGTGGATAAAAATTCACTTCCCAAGGTTAAAGTTATGGGTGAAAATATTGATTACATAGATACTGCCAGGAATTTGGGAGTTTACTTCAATTCGACCCTAACGTGGTCTGACCATGTCCTTCAGGTTTCAAGGAAAGTAAATGGTATCCTTTATCAGTTGAGTAGACGGAAACACTTGATTCCCACAGGTGTTCGTATCACACTTTTTAAATCCCTCATTCTCCCCATTATTGATTACTGTGGTCCAGTATACTTGGACATCACAGTAACTATGGCTCAGAAATTGCAAGTGATTTTCAATAACTGCATTCGCTTTATATTCGATCTGAGATATGATGATCATGTAACTCAGTATATAAAAGCAATTAATCTGATGAAATTGAATGACCGCAGAGAATTTATGATCACATGCATGGTTTTCAAAATTTTGAAAGAAGGATCACCAGGGTATTTGGCAGCGGGGTTTAACTTTTTGGCTGATGTTCATGATCGAGCAACAAGGGGAGGTCAAAATCTACTACAAGTTCCTAGAAACAGAACAAACATGTTCAATAAATCCTTTCTAGTTTCAGCAATTCGAATTTGGAACCGCCTCCCTAATAATATCAAAGCTAAAACATCAGTAGGAACATTTAAGGAAGCGTTGTGGACATTCCTTTTTAATAGATATGGATAATTTTTGGTAATGTTAAATGATTTTGAATGTGATATAATCGATGATTTGTTTATGTTAGTTGATTTTCAGTTTACACAAGATACTACATTAAGTTATATTTGCAATCTTCTAATGTACCACTCCTTTTTGTAATCATTAATAAGTAGTAACGAACTTCCAAAACTAGATCTAGAATTAGAATGTACATGTAGAAATCATAATTTGTATTTATAATTGGTTTGCGTTTGTTAATAGATTTTTGATTTTTGTAGGCAGGCATGACAATTTTATTTTATGTACTTGTAACTTATTCTCTTGTATAAGTTTTTGTAATTTTCTCATTGCTCTAGCTTGAAAAATGTAATATAGTGCTAAGGTTTAGGTGTAAGAAAAAACTCCTGTAGTTTTAACCTAAATCAAATAAAATTGATTCATTCATTCATTCATTCATTGAAAAGATACCTTCTACGGCTCGCGGCTATCACTTCCTCCTTTCTTATACCTCCATGGTTATAAAACTTTCATGAAATTTTTTTGTCGACTATCACTTGGAAAGTGATAGCCGAGTGCTGTAGCAGGCATCTGTTCAATCAGAGATAAGCTACGAAACTCCTGGCCGCTCTTTGTAAGGATGACCGATTGGATTGGACAGCAAAAAAGTTCTCTGCTGTAAAATCACTTCCCGGTGGCTCCCACCTAAAACTGTAGGTCCAACTCATCAATCACTATCATCCAATTCATTACCCACGCATAGGTATCAGACCTATGTGGGCTTCATCCTCCGAAAAAATATTTCCAATTGTTTTTGTATGAAAGGATGCCATTGTTAAATGTTATTGAAGCCCTTTTAAACAACTTCATCAGAGATTTGTATATGGGGTTGTTATATTTTTTGAATAAATGTTTTCTATTCTATTAAGTATTGTATTAATTTGTTATATTTTGTTTTTAATATCAATTTTTTACGGTTTTGAATATGTAAACATAGCATACCGATATCTGAGGAAGACATTGTTGAAGATGATGACTCCTTGACTCGGCCAAGCGAAGGGCGGAGCTACTTTGTCGATGTATCGCTCGGGTCGGATTTCACGCAGCGCCTGGTCGACACGCTCCACGCTGACCATTTCGCGCTCTGTCTCGGCGAACGCGTACACCACTCCGCCCAGCTGACCCGTCACGCCCAGCACGTAAGACAGCGCCAGACCCAGCAGACCTGTCAATCAACCAAGTAGTCAACAATTTATTGTCTATGTATTGCAGGATGTGAACAAGAGATGTTGTTATAGATATCCGTAGCTGAGTAGATTGTTACAGCCACATCTTAATTATTTATAAATGTAATCACATCTTATTTGTATGAACGTCTTGACGCTGTCCTCTGTCGATGAAACTCTTGCGCTACAAGGGATTGAAATGGTAGAAGAGGAAGAGGAAGTGGAAGAGGAAGAGGAAGTGGAAGCGGAAGTGGAAGAGGAAGTGGAAGAGGAAAGGGTGAAAAAGGAGAGAAAGAAGAAAGAGTAGTAAAAAAAGAAGGGAATAAGGAAAAGGAGTAAAAAAAAAATAAGATGAGAAAGAAGAAGAACAAGAAAATTAAGTAGAAAAGAAGAAGAAGAAGAAGAAGAAGAAGGAGTTGTAAAAGACCATCATCCAGAAGAAAAAAAGAAGGAGAGAAGAAGAAGAAGATGAAATGAAGGAGTAGAGAGAAGAAGAAGGAAAATGAGAAGAAGAGAGAGAAAGAGTAGAAGAATAAGATGAAAAGAAGAAGTAGAGAGAAGAAGAAGAAGAAGAAGGAAAAGGAGAAGAAGAAAGAGGAGTAGAAGAAGAAGAAGAAGAAGAAGAAGAAGAAGAAGAAGAAGAAGAAGAAGAAGAAGAAAAGAAGGAGTAGAGAGAAGAAGAACATGAAGAAGAAAAGAAAAAGATGAAAAGGAGAAGTAGAAGTAGAAGAAGAAGAAGAAGAAGAAGGAATAGTAGAAGGTGAAGAAGAATAGAAGAATAAAACAAAGAAAAAGAAAAAAAGAAGTGGAAGAAAAAAATAAGAAAGAGTTGGTGAAGAAGGAAAACGAGAAAATAATAAAGAACAGCAGAAGAGAGAGAAAAAAAGATTAACATTTTTAGATAGGTTATGTCAGGTTACAGAAATCCAGATTCAATAAAATCGAGTTTATTATAGTTTAATACATTAGTTTAAAGGAGAGTTTATTATAAAAACGAGATATTAGTTCTGGCAGTTACATCATTCTCAATCTCAATGAAATTTCATAATAATTCTTATTATAAAATTCCATCGCAAAGATCGGGTGCAAAATGAGCTTTAAATGAGCTGCAAATGAGCTTCAAAATGAACAATTCAGTCGATTCCACCACAATACTATTCATGGTTAAATAGTTAGCAGGCATGCCTTCTAAATTGTTGATAAAGCTTTTTATAGTGCACAAGAGTTCCTTACACATCTAAATTAATCCTCACCTCAACTAATTGATATAGTAATTATGGTATCTAGTGTATAATATTGTTGATCTGACTTGTCTTATACTCCTTAACTGGAGTCTCCAAGACGTAATCTCCAAAAAAAAAAAAAATTTGTTAGTGCTCGGTTTGGTTTCCGATAAGGCAAGGTGTAATAAAATTCAAGTTAATAAATTCATATTTCATTATTATTAATTGCAATGAATTCATTTTTAAGACTTAAATTAAAAGCTTATAATATGTAATAGAATGTAGGTTAATAAATAAATTGTTTATATATTACTTGTAATGAATGAATAATTTTTAGCACTTTAATTAAAAGCTTATAATATTTATGTCATAGAATGTAAGTGAATAAATAAATTGCTCATTTATTACTTGTAAACACTAATTAAAAGCTTATAATATGTAATAGAATTCAAGTTAATAAATTCATATTTCATTATTATTACTTGCAATGAATCAACTTTTAAGACTTTAATTAAAAGCTTATAATATAAATAGAGCTTATGTTACAAACTATTTAGGTCTGTAATCATTGATGATTAACCATGAAATTATTTCCTTATCATTATTTCAAATAATTTCCATGGCCTATTCTGATAATCACTGCTCATGTAAGATTTAACATTAACAACTTAGTTTTTTCACATTGAAATAGACAATAATTAGATAGTTTTCAAATTGTAGCAGTATTTCAATTTAAATTTAAACTGGTACACACACACACACACACATATATATATATATATATATACAAAAATAAACACGAAGGAACAAAAAATAAATATAATATATAAATACACAAACATCGAAAAATATCTTACTAGCGTGTAGTGTTGACCATGGAGATAGCATAACGTTAAAAAAGTTTTTACTAACATGGAAGTATATTCCACAATTATATAATATGGCATTAGCCAAACAAGATGGCGTCGGTATCAGTGATATAATATCAGCGATATCGACGCCATCTTGTTTGGCCAATCTTTAGCATAACTTCACATACTTTATGCTCTCTCCACTTTTTTATACATCTAATGGCCAGTTGCAAGAAAGAAAATTAAATTCAACCACCATAAGATGACGTCATCTTACAGAGCTCAATAGGGAAGTCGTTGCACTGGCTCTGTGAAATGACATAATCTTATGGTGGTCAAATTTAATTGTCATTCATGCAACTGGCCGCATGAGTTATTTATCTGTCCAACAATGGCAGTCCACATACAAGAAAAAGGTTTCTCATTAATTTTCATTTTAGGAAAGCAAGGTTACAGAAGGAAAATGATTAAGGATTTAAGGTTAGAGAAATTGAGAGCCAGAAAAATTCAAAAGGCAGATCAAAGCAAACGTATTAGCAATATGTTTCAATAATAGGAAAGTAATAATAAACTAAATAATATTAAAAATATGAATAAAAAACAAACAAACCTGGATTAGCAATATTGTAAGCATGTTGGAAGATTGAAAGGACACTCACACTGGTAACCATAGCAACTCCTATTAATTGTAGGCGGAGATTTAGCCACTGATTAGCAATAAGACTAGCTAATTGTACTTTCTGGTTGCTTTCAAGGCAAAGCTCATTATGCCTCCAAAATCTGAAAATCATTTTTATTAATCAATAGTGCAACTTTATTCCATTATTTTAATATCTATATAGAAGAAAACTGTAAATTCTTAGTAAGTAAAATAGTTTTATCATACGAAATTGGATCAGATAACTTATACTGATCGAGGCAGCAAATCATTAGCAAGAATTCACTTTAAGCAGACCTTACATGATGAAATTATTGAAAATACGAGTATCATGGTCGATTCACACACATCAGTCACGGCGCGTCTCAGTTCCGAGATATCCGTCTCGTCACAGTCTAAAAATATATTCTTATCTGAGTTTCCAGTTACGCTGTCTACACTTGTCCGGCACCGACCCGTCAGTCTATGTTCAGTCTATCGCCAGTCAGTAGACAGTCACAGAAATATTTCTTCTTTCCGATATTCTTAAGCCTAACGCCTGACGGATGGCATCTATAGTGTTTTGAGTATTTTTATACATACATACTTGAGTATTAAAAAAAATGAATGAAAAATTGATTGAGTGTGTGCGTCAACATGCGGACTGTATGATCTGTCAGACTCCAAGTATATGGATACAAGTGTGAAAAACGAGATTTTTAATTTATTTGGTAATACGTATATGGAAATAATTTTGAGACATCCTAAAATATTAAAAAAATTCCATTCATCATCCACCAGCTCTTTAAATAAGGTCACGAACTCTCCCTCAGTCTCCCTTTTCTTCTAAACGTTATGCAATAAACCCATTTGCATTCTTTAACTTTTCTTTGCTCCTCCACTTCGTCATGTCAATTGAGTTCACACTGTTAATGTAACATTTTAGCTGACTTGATTTGTACACAAACAGACAATCACTGACCGGTGCTTCTAGAAAGATTGAGACTTGACTGTTGTGTGTGAATGTAGGTGACTGATTGCTACCGGATGTGCCGGTGACTGAACTGAGACGTGACTGTGACGCGCCGTAACTGATGTGTGTGAATCGACCATTAATGTCAATGCATATTACACAAACTCCATACTGTTTCAGATGACAGAGTTTCAGCGCTTTTAGAGCCTTGCTAATACTAATACTCCATCAGTTGAGGCAGTAAGGGATTGTAGAAACGTATTGGGTTGACATTGATATTGCCAATACTTTCATCGCGTGAGATCTGCTTTAAAATATGCCATTTGGTATTTGTTTAGTTGGTATTTGGCATTTATTCGTATTGTTAAAGAAGCCAACCTGACAGTTGGATTATTGAACAAAATGATCTCATTAGAATAATAATTCGCATTAAAACATCATCACATCCAGTTCCAAGTTTCGAAATCAGAAATAGCAAGGCTGTTATGAACAAAGATTTCAACATGTATGCAAGAAACAACAGAAACACATCCTACATAACACAAACACACATACAAAAAAAAAATCTGAAAACGCTAGGCATAGTAGGCATGTCAATGTAATTCTCATTATTTACAAAGGTAACAAAATACAGACTGAAGGTATCTGTTCAATCAGATTAGAAAAGCAACGCTCTCCTGGGCCTTCTTTGTAAGGGTGACAGATTGGATTGGCAAAAGACTCAGCTGTAAAATCACTTCCTGGTGTTACGGAACCACCTAAAACTGTAGGTCCAGCTCATCAATCACCATCCAACTCATTACCCACGCATAGGTCTCAGACCTATGAGGGCTTCATCCTTCAGAAAAAATAGTGTATGAGGAAATTACCTAGAAGAAGCTCTAAAAGCTCGAATAGTGACTAAACCCTCGAGTGACTCGTTGAAATGAGAATAGAGCGGCGAGAGTGATGTGGTTGACAGTCGCTTCAGTTCTCGTGATGTTAGCCTATAGTGATTCTGAATCCACAAATAGATCGGAATGAGTGGTAAAAGCAGCAGAGTTAGCCAAGGCAAGCCATAAACCGTCACCACCACTGTACCTGTTTAATTGCAAAAAAAAAACATAAAATTATAAATATTCACCAACAAATTTTACTAAATATAAAATTGTCGATCGATTGCTAAGAACGGCTTGAAAAAATAGTAAATATTGTTGAAGTTGGTTGATTGATAAACTTAGTCATTTAGATAAATGATAAAATGCATCATTGATTGATTGATTAATTCATCTCAATTGCAGGTTTTCAAAAACCTATTGCATATAATTTACAAAATATACAGTTTACACAAAATTTGAACTACCAGTTATTTAGAAAAACGTTATTTTAACGTTATTTTTGCATATGTTTAATTACGGAATTTACAAATCGTGAAAAATCTTTTTCATTATTGTATGGAATAAAGATTATTGTAATAGTATCATCCTTTTTAAAAAAAATTCTATATTAATCTATCATGTGTACAGTACATATAAGAAAAAAAATTACTTCAAAGATTTTCATCAGCAAAGCAAAGCTTGTCAAAGCAAATCAAATAATAATAATAACACTAATAAATGAATAACACCTAATACATTTTTAATTAAATGTCTAAAAATTATCGTTAATTGTATTGTTTACACTTTCAAATTTTCTAGCATACTTATTATTAGAAAAGTAAACTATTCACGTTATAACTAAAAAAAATTATGATTGAAAGAAAAATCTAGATTTTAACATTAAAAATGAAGCTTAGAAATGCTCATAACATTGTAAAAGACTGGAGTACATTGTTCTGAGCCATAAAACTCATTTAAATGAAATGTTAATTGAAAATTTGCTTCACAAATTACAGTGCACGTCACACTTGAAGTCTTGATAGGAGTTTGTTTAAATAGCGTGTGTCTGAAGATACAAAGCTCCTAAAACTTTACAATAAAAAAGAAAGTAATATTTAAAATTTTTATAAACACTTCAAAGTAAGCAATATAACCGTCTTCAATATAAAACTTCAACCGTCAGAGAATTTATCACCATTTACCAAGAGTTTTTTTTTGGAGGATGAAGCCCACATAGGTCTGAGACCTGTCTGCGGGTAATGAATTGGATGATGGTGATTGATGAAATTGACCTACCCGGGTATCCGAACCACCATAATATATAGATACAGATAACTTTAGTATCTGTTCTGTGGAAAATTAAAAAAGAAAGAAAAATTTCTATGGTATAAAAAATCAACAAACCGATGAGACCAAAGATCTGTGCAAGGAAAATATTCGCAATGAACGGTAGAGAGTCATCTATTGTGTAAGTATCCGATGATAATCTATTTAATATTCTTCCTGTTGGAGTCACATCGAAAAGAGTGATCGGAGCCTGTAAAATTAACAAGTATGAATATATTTATTATATGCAATATATTAACACAACAGAACATAACAACACAACAACAAAAGATTGTGGTTCAATTGTTTCACTAGAAATACAGATATAGATGCTAAGGTAGCTTGTTGCAACATTTTGTCATTTTGAATGGGACTTGTCAATGAAAATCTTGCAATGCTCTCTGGAAGACAATCATTTTGATTATGACCAAGAACGAGCTGGACTTGCTAGGGTAAGGGCCCCTTAACACTTGATTGATTCATTACAGTTGGTAACTTTAGTTGCTATTATATTATTACTTACTTACTTACTGCCATGGCCATGCATATCTAAGTAGATATTTAGCCGCACCAACAAGCCCCTCCACCTCTCTCGATTCCCTGCGTCTTCCTCGGTTGCTCCAATTCTCTCCATATCGGCCCTCACCTGACTCCACCATTTACGTCGTGGTCTTCCTATCGGTCGTCGTCCTTCAGGATTTCTTTTTAACACTTTTATATTATTACAATAACTTATTATTAATCTTTTTTTAACTGCATAATACATAATTAACTAACAATAAATTAATTCCAAACTTCAAATATGGCACAATTATTTACAGCAAAACAAAAAAATGTTTTCATTATAAAATTATTCAAACATCAAACGACTCAAAGCTTGAATCTGTGTGCTTGAGGTTGTTCATATTTACCTTGCAAATCATTTGTCATATGTTTCCTCACATGCAATGGCTCCGACTACACTACAGTCTACATTGTTCCTACCATGTTAATTAAAAATTGTTGCCTTCTATCAACTTCCCCACATTTAAACTTCATAGGCTACGATTGGAAATAAAATTGTTGTTACACTTGATAGGAAGTACTGTAATATTCATACAACTTGGCAGCGTGTAGAAGATGGGAGGAATTGCTAGATTTGAACCCAACTGCTGCCAAGTTATATGAAAACTACTGTAGCTACTTTAGATTTGTCACGTTTGGAAAGTGCCTCTTTTCCGTACTAGATCGGAAAAATCAGCTTACAAGATAGGGAAAAACAGATGTAGTGCGGCAATAGTTTATTACGTTACTAGGCTGGAAAGTAACGTTTTGCCGGTCGAGCATATCATAGTTTCTGCACTCGGCTGCGCCTCGTGCATAAACTATCATAATGCTCGACTGGCAAAACGTTTCTTTCCAGCCTAGTAACGTAATATACTATTACAAATCCATATGATTTTTCCCATCACAATTATTCCCTGAGAACTTATCCTTTCGTTTCGCATCAAAAAGGATGAAGGAGTAGCTCAATTTCATTGGCGAAAGAACTTGACCTGTATAAAGGTTCCAAGAATATGTGTTTGAAATTTGAAGTTGATTGCTCAAAGCGTTCGAAAGTTATCGCCGAACATACAAACAGAAAAAGCCGCGAGCCTCGAGTCACGAGTCAAAACTAATAACTCGCTACGCTCGTTCAATTAAAATAAAGATGAGAGTATAAGTGAGTGAATTTGATTTACTCACAGTTATAAGTGTGATGAGCAACTCCTTGTGTAGCTCAGAAGCAGCATTTATGCCTCCAAGAGCAAAAAGAAAAGCTCTAAATAGGGTAAAAACTGAGTTGACTCCAGCAATACATGCGTACACAGTCAAATACTTGCGAGAGTCAGTGTCACTGTCTTCCCAATCAGAGGTTAGACCTGTAGGAACACAAATAGAGAAATTTTTCATGCAAATCGAAATAAGCGAAGAAGGTTTTCTTGAATGAAGCTAGGAAGGGTGGAGGTAACATCAATACTTTTAATTTCCAGGAGTTTTCTCTACATGACTCTGTATTTCAAGGTTGCTACCACTCTCACTGCTATTTTTTATTGCTTATGATGACCACATGAGTCCGAGACTTGTGCGTGGGCAATGAGGTGAATGATAACACATAGATGCCAGACGGAGGAGCGGGATTCGAACCCACGACCGCTAAAACGAAGGCAAGCTGAAGTTGCGACGCCTCAACCAACTGCGCTAAGCGGCCCACCAAATAAAAAATTGTTTGCCAACTAAAAAATTTACATTCCACCCCAAAAGCGAATTTCATAATATATAATAGAATGGAAAATACCATAATTAGTCAACTGCAAGTTGTCTACATTTACTGACAATTTGAGTCTCCTGAAAAGAAAGAGGATCCTGGAGTCTCTTACAAAGACTAGAGATATGTGGTTTCCAACTTAAGCGTTTGTCTAATGTCAAACCTGACACTAGAACATCACACTTTTTTGGAGGATGAAGCCCACAAAAGTCTGAGACCTGTGCGTGAATAATGAGTTGGATGATGGTGATTGGACCTACAGTTTTAGGTGGGTTCCGAACCACCGGTACTTTACATTTGTTCTGTCTGGAATATCTCTGACTCCTGGTTGCACAAACGCACTACTATATATACTAGTAATATGTGGAGATGGAAACCCCTTTCAACTATGATTGCCCACGTACTAGAGAGGGGTTCTCAAAAAAAAAAAAAAAAAAAAAAAAACGGTAGGAGGAAAAAGGAGAAGAAAGGAAAGGTCAAAGAATTTACTGGGCGAAAAAGAAAGTTAAAACTGCTGTTTTCTAAGAGCAAAGAACAGAAAAGTAGTTGCCAATTGCCAATATGTTTCTTCATACATTTTGGTTCTTCATACTCCATATTGGGATCATTAAGCAAGGCAAGATTTGTGGTAAACGGCTTATGTTGTGGTTTTCTACACTATATATTATATTTTTGGGCATGGTTCATGAAACACTCCAGAAGAATTTTTCAAATTGACTTCTCATGTTACTTCCTAATTTTTTGTTTGTATTTACACTACATCATATTTTCTTAATAACCTTTAGTTTTTCTTCAGATAAAAAAAATTCAAACTGGATTTGTTTACTGTATTTTTGTACACTATTTTTCTAGCTTATACCAGGCTAGTTTTTTACCAAGCTCCTGTCAAACCATGCAACGTGATGACGTATATAGATGATAAATGGATAAATTCTCCTCGTCAATGGAGGAGAATGAATAGGAAATGTTAAAAAAGACTTAGTACTGGTCAAAATAACCAACAAAGAAATTTACAATAGAAAAAACTTCAGAATAAAACTTTATAAATGGGAAGTTATACCAGAGACAAAACCTCCAAGAGTTGGAACAAAATGGAGTGAAGAGAGAAAAGCTGAATTCGCTCAAAAAATGAAAAGCTGGTTGGCAAACAAGAAGAACAAGTTCAAAAAATGAGCCATTTTGGGAGTTTTACGTCTAATAATATAGCAACAGCAACAATAATAATAATAATAACCGAGACTCAAACTCCTGCGCCTGCCCTAACATAAGAAAAGTTGAAAATTCTAAATATCTAGGCCTAGGTGTTTTTACTGATGAACATTTAAAATGGGACATCCATATAAAATTCATCTGCAAAAGAATGAAATACCTTTCCTACAAATTTTATGAAGCTAAAAAAATTCTCAATCCAGCTCACCTAAAAATGTTGTATTTTGCAATTGTGCAGTCTATTATGCAATATGGAATAACCGTCTGGGGAGGCTGTTATAATTCCTATTTGGAAGAGCTGTTCATAATGCAGAAATTAATTATCAAATCAATTCTAAATAAACCAAGACTTTTCCCAACTAACCTAATTTTTGATGAACTTAATGTATTGACAATTAGACAGCTATATGTGGAAAATGTAGTTAAATATATAATAAAAAATATAACTATTTTTTCTGGCACTAATAACACAGTAAACAGACAATATACCTTAAGACCCACCTCGAATAAGTATCTAATATATAATACCAATATTGAAACAATCAGAAGACAACTTATTTACCTAGGTTCTAGAATAATAAACAGAATTCCAGATCATCTTTTAAATAATGTAAAAATTACTAAGAAAATAAAACATAACATTGGTAATTGGATAAAAAGCAACTATTTTTTCGATCTTTAACTTTTTTTAATTGTAACTATTTGCTACCACCTATCCTATACCTCTTCAGCTTTTCCTATAATCTCCCCCAGTGGGTGGGGGTAGTAGAATTGCACTCACAGTATCCCTGCTTGTCGTAAGAGGCGACTAAAAGGGCAACTGTCCGTTGACCTCATTATCCTGGAAACCTATCCTTTATCCTGCTCTTTGCCTGCAGGACACCAGGCGACCTCCTGCAGTATGTAGCCCTGCCCGGGCATGCGGGGCTCTGTCCGGGTTGACTCCACTTCCCTAGTTGCTCGTGGGAATCACATGAATTTCCAAATACGAACCAGAACCAAACCTCAAGGTAACTCCAGAAGTTGCCTTGCCCTCAAACCTATCAGGTTCCACCCCATCAGGGCAGGTTCCTCGATTTGAATCAACAGTCAAGGACAATGCCCAGGGTCCTTCAGATCAATTTACATCACAGTAAAGCAGCCTCGGCTGCTTTCTGCCAATTCTTCCTCAGAGAGGGATTTGACCTAGCAAAAGGCTGCTAGCAGACACAAGCCCCTACTTCACCAACTTGCTGGTGAGGCTGGGTAGAGGTCAGGTCAAGCAGTTGATTGCTCTGATAACTGGACATGGCCACTTCAGGAAACATCTCCACACAATTGGACTCAGAAATGAAAGTCAGATGTGTAGGCTTTGCAATCAGTCTGAAGAGACTGCCAAGCACATCATACTGGATTGCGAGAGACTCAGGGCAAGGAGAAGGGCTCTGTTTGGCTGCAAACAACCAGGTGATGAATGGGACGTTAGCATAGGGAAAAACTCCTGGATCTTGTAAAGGGCACAGGTATTGGTTTGCCCAACTAACGTACTAGGGACACACAATAAGCTTCGGTTGACGTGTGAGGATCTTTGAATCTTTGGATCTTTGAATCCGTCCCTTCATAACATAATAATAATAATAATAATAATCCCTCACCTTCCCTTTCAAGGATTGAAGGCTTTCCTAGTACATGGGTAACCACAGTTGGAAGAGCTTACAATCCTCCCCTATTTTGCACTACAATTCCCGCATTAGACTCTTATATATTATTATTATTGTTGTTGTTATTATTTTCGCTTACATCTCTGTAAATCTGCTTGTATGTGTGTGCAAAATAAATAAATAAATAATAATAATAATGATAGATAACTGAAAACACTGAAATATTTCAGAGCCGCCTAATTTGGTGTCGTGAACTCCAGATTGTTTAACCCAGTATACTGACCAACAGTGTTATTCCAGCCGTGGGCGTTGGTCACCCAGAGTGCTAGCCACCAGTCAGTTGCATTGCGAGACGTCTGCATGAGAAATATGGAGAGCAGAATGGTCATTGACAGGCCGTAGCCGATTGCTGACCAGTAGCGAGAGTAGACCTTCCATGACACGGAGCCATGCGCACTCCATTCTTCACTTTCCACCTCACTTTCAGCTGGTGGTTTATCGGGCGTCCGCTCCGACATGCTGACAATAGAAGGAGTGGGGGAACTCGCAACTGTCACTTCCGTTTCCATCAGTTGGTTCTGTGTCATGTAATCTTCATAATCTGGAAGCACATCTTGTGGTCGACCTGCAAAACATCGACAATTCATATTTAAACTGAGCGTTATTGGGAAATTTCCACTTACTTGGTGATTCGGAACCCACCTAAAACTGTAGGCACACCCTAACATCGTTATCATCAGTTTCATTCCGAATACATTTTTTTTAAATTGCTGATGATGTGATGATGCCCACGTGAGTCCGAGACTTGTGCGTGGGCAATAAGGCGAATGATTACACATAGATGCCAGACGTTGGAGCGGGATTCGAACCCACTTAACTATCATTTACTTCATGGTTCGGAACACACCTAAAACTGTACGCCCACCCAAATATCGTTATAATCAGTTTTAATAGGAATATTTCCACACAACCATCATTTACCTCTTGGTTCGGAACCCACCTGAAACTGTTCCCACCTAAACATTGTTATCATCCACTATTTACCCACGCACAAGTTTCGGAATCATGTGGGCATCATCAGCATGAGAAAAGATAAACTCATTTTTTAGTAACTACTAGCATTTTACCCGGTCAAGCCCGGGAATCCATTGGAGTTTTTCTTTTCTGGTAGATAACTTATGGTAGTGGTTACAAAATTACGAAATTGGCAAGGGTGGGTGAAATACCATGCAGTGTTTATACCATTCAGTTCATCTATTTGGAAAGATAAATTCACAAATAAACTGTATTTTGTAGTGATGATGTGAATTTTTAGTGTTTTTAGAAGTAAACTACCTTTTTAGCAACTTTGCAGTTCTACCCACCTGCATAGTTTTTTGCTTAGTTCTTTAGATAAATGAATTACAGTAAAAGCTCAATACACACAATAAGTAGGCTCGTATGACGCTGGTTAATCAACAGCTGTAACACCCAGAGCTAATCTGTGATACAGAGCTAATCTGTGATACAGAGCTAATCTGTGATACAGAGCTAATCTGTTGCTTTGGCTTAAGAAATATCGGCGTATCATCTATATTATCACCATAGTGACGTATCATGTTATTAGCTGTTTTGGACCAGTAATAGCCCGTAAGTGAAATTTGAACATTAATTTCGAAAAGTCTGAAATGAGAATGAAACATCGGGCTTTAAGGTGTATTGAATCCAGTTTAGAGGAAGCTTTGTGCCAAGTTTAATGTTCCAAACCGTTGTCGTTTTTGTGAAATCCGTGAGACAAACACTAGTTACATACACAACGCTAATCTCTCTATCTCTCACTCTCTATAGTAGGTTGAGTATAAGATAGGGACATTTTGCCCTAACTCCGCCCTTTTGTGTAAATGCAACACCTTGATATTACAATTCATTTATTATGCAAATATTCTTATTGATGTCAGTAATCTAACTTACAAAACAATGTAATAGTAACGTATCGTCTTGTATCTATTTTTTATCTATCGTCCATGAATTTAGGTGATGTCATTCATTGTAAGGTAATAGTCAGAAGTCATATGAATTGTACCTTTACTCGAATAAAGCTATCTGAATCTCTCTCTCGTTAAGTGTCAAGAATGGACGAATCTTTGTCCAAACTTCGCCATTTCATGTATTTGCAACTGTAGTTAATATCATAATTGAGATCATTGTACATAATTCTTTGCACTATGAAAATAGCATTTTCTGAGTTCTCTACGGTAGATATCTATGTGATGTTGATAATTTTGTTTGTAACCATTTATATGCAAATTTGTAAATTTACATGAATAAAGAAATCTAATCTAATCTTTCTTATTATGTAGATAACTTGAACAACTGAACAGCAATATGATAATTTTTCTATCAACAAAAATAAATACAAAACTTTTTTTTTTTTGAGGATGAAGCCCACATAGGTCTGAGACCTGTGCGTGGGTAATGAGTTGGATGATGGTGATTGATGAGTTGGACCTAAAGTTTTAGGTGGGTTCCGAACCAACAGTTACACCATTCTTAAACTAAATTGATGAAGCAATACTAACTGAGTTAAGTTAAGATACAATTACTTTAATAGTGTACTACCTTGTTTAATGATGGCGCCATCTTCAAGTACTAGAACCTGATCGGCACCGAGCAGAAACTGAGTATGGTGGGTGCATAGAAGTCTTGTTTTCTCTTTTAGAAGTCCATTAATACAAAAGTGAAAGATATGCCTTCCCACCCGTGTGTCGACAGCTGCGAAGACATCGTCTAATAGGTAAACATTACGGTCCTGCAAACCAATAATAGTATGATAGTTTATGCACGAGACAAAGTCGAGTGCAGACTTATCATGAGATTACGGTGTTAAGATACGTCCTACCAGATGTGTTATGTACGAAATTGTTCGTCATACAAGAATAAAATAGCAGATAAGTTGAAATAAAAAACTATAAATCATTGTTATATGAGCATAACCTCAACACACCAAATCACAGCAACTCCAGGTGAAATGGGCAATAATGGTCCTATATCAGCTGATCTAGCTTTCAGTGGAATTGTTTTTCAGTGAAATAGTAGCCACCCATAAAGCTGGGCATTCACGTTCCAACTTGTAGTACGACTTGCAGTACTGCTAGATGGATAGTCAACTCCACTCATGCTCCTACTTGCAATCCAACTTTATTCCTAGTCAGCTGTGAGCATCGCTCTCGAGCCGAAAAATGTAACTGAAGTTGCCCGAACTTGCCCGAAGGTCAAGCACTGACTGAGATAAGTTGGACGACTTTGATCCGACTCCCCCACACACGCTCCAACACCATCGACAGTCGGAAGCCGTCTCTCTAGTCGTCCATCTACAATTTCAACTATCCAACAAGCCCATTCACGGTCCGTTTTCAGATCCAACCTTGGAGGTTGGACTGCAAGTAGTACTGCAAATCGGAACGTGAATACCAAGCTTAAGCGAGCAGTAATAATCATTTGATGATCTTTACCACAAAGTGTGAGTAAAATAATAACATCAGATGTTTTTGATTTCTGTAAACAGCTGTTTACCACATTGATTCCTTGAATGGTAAACTTTTCCATAACCTACATGTATGACGAAAAACAATTTAAATGATTAATTTTAATTTAATAAGAAATTCATATAAAAAAGAGAACATGTTTTTGCAATTATTGCTTGAAAAAACAACCAAAATTTTATTGCGGATGCTCAACACAAACGCCTACAAACTTGTGAGTTGGTGATTCTAGGTCTAGCAGGTAATCAAACAAGTAACCAATGGCAGGCACTGTAATAAATTACACTAATAACTACAACGGTGAAATGATAATGAAAAATTTGGTCACTACTAGAATTAGAAATCTTCAAATGAAACGTTTTATTTATAAAGTATCTCAGCGGATAGAGTTTTTATATATACTGTACTATATAGTGAATAATGTAAATAAATTAATTTGAGCTTCGGAAATAAATTGACTCACATGATAAACAGCTCTGGCCAAAGAAACCCTAGCTTTTTGTCCTCCACTAAGTGCTGCTCCCCGTTCACCTACTGTCGCTAAATCACCTCCAGGCAATAACTTCAAGTCTTCATTTAGTGCGCATGCGTTCAAAACCTTCCTGAAGACAAAGAATTACGTTTAATCACAGTTCAACACATTGAAAGAATCAATTTAATAATTCTGACAAGAAATGAATGCTAATTGTGGTTGGAAGTAAAGTTTTGACTTTAGACTGATTTTGCAGTAGGTCTTATATTATATTATCTTAATCTTATATAATTGTATTCATGCGTGGTAATGAACATCAATTAACAGTCAATACTTGACTGAATAAAGTATCAGCAAACTTCTGAGAATCGGAGCATCTCAGATAAGGTCTTGGTAACCATAATCTCATGATCTGAGATAAGATGCTTTAAATTAGAATAATTCATTTGTATGTCAGAAAAGAACACACTTTTTTATGTAGCACAGCACTAGTTTAATTATCCAATTATTTAGTAAATGAAAAAAATGTCAACTATTGCCAAGAATTTTCGAAAATAAATACTTTATAATTAATAGTTTTATAAATATTGTTGCAATTGTATTTTGATTAATACAATACAAGTTTGATTTGATCAATTTTAATTTTGTTTCGATTTGACTATAAAAACAGAATTACAAAATTTAATTTAATGCAATATGTTTCATGTGTATTTTTTTTAAAGATTAACTTTTTAATTTCACCTCGGGCCACTCCCGTGTTTCGGAGGACACGTTAAGCTGTCCGTCCCGGCTGCCTAAAAAACAGTCGTTAAGTCACGTCAGAGGCCCTGAACTTATTCAGGTGCGACCTGATAACTCTGACACCAGACCTGAGCCAGCCAGGTCACACGATATTATTATTATTATTATTAAGATTAACTTAAAGGATTTTTAAAGATTAAGGACAAAGGTCTGAGACCTGTGCGTGGGTAATGAATTGGATGATGGTGATTGATGAGTTGGACCTACAGTTTTAGGTGGGTTTCGAACCAGCAAAGGAAGCATTTAGTTTATAATGGCCACTTACTTATAACGGTTATGATCGAATGGCTTGCCAAATATTATGTTATCCCTGATGGTTCCATGTTGAAGCCATGGAGTTTGACTGACAAAGCCAAATCCTGAAACAGAGACAACCATTTTCACTCAATAGCAGTTTTGAATCATCTATTTTCTTTTTATTATATTATTCTTTAGATTCAAATGATTTATTTTCACACATGACAATAACAAGGACAGTTTTAAATTAAGACAGCGGTCTTAGATCAATAGTTCAATAAGCGTTCATATTGTAGTTTATCATTTTTATTTCATAAGATTTTAAAAACCACTGGCCGCTAAACCATAAATGTGCAAAAGTTATATGAGCAATCATGTTCATATTTACCATTTTCAGCATCAGGGACATGAACGAAGCCAACTGTTTTCTCCATTTCTGCCAGCAATGCCATTAAGAAAGATGACTTGCCACAGCCCACTCGCCCAGTTATTCCAATCAGTTGGCCCTGTTACCAAGGAAACATACAAATTTACATTTTTCAACTTAAAACGTCCATATGGTATCAACATATATCAGTCCATAGGGTGTATAGGGTCCATATAGGAACCCCTAGATAAATTGGAAGTTACAGTATTCTAGCTGAAACAGTTTCCAATTTATTTAGGGGTTTCCATACATATGGACCACTCTGTGTATAGTAGTCCATAAAGGGAAAAGTCCCATATTTTACGGTATTGCCCCTTATTTCAATAACGTGTCCCACTGTTCCGACAAAAAATACACGGGAAGCTGTTTATAAATCATTCCGTATATTTTCAATTACAGAACCATTTTCGAAAATAATGTAGAAACTATTATTTGGATTGCAGATATGAAGAAGATTTGTTTAAAAATAATACAGGAATCTTCGTTTGTTTGATAAACTTTAGCATTTCGTGCAAAGATAAAATAAAAACTATTTTAGATAACTTGCAAGAGGAAGGATCAGTTACTTGAGTATTTCCAATAAATTTTATGTTACTTTCATTGATTATATTACGAATGGTCTCAACCTTTCAATGCACTAAATCCATTCGACTGGTAGGTGAAAAATGACAAACTTTTTAATGACATACAATCATCTGGCAAGAAATTTGTAAACTTCTCACAATATAAGTGAGGAATTGCTAGTTGAGCATCAATGTATTTAATTATATTAACTTTTTATTGTAAATTTAACGACTTGCAGTCAATTTCAATTGTGAATAAATAACATTCCTACTCACTTTTGGCCAAACGTTGTCGAGTTATGGAGACTCATCTTCAAGGCGTCCTAGATTCTAGATTAGAATAGAATCTAGGATGCTTTGAAGATGAGTCTCCATGACTCGAAAACGTTTGACCAAAAGTGAGTAGGAACACATTCTAGGACGCCTCGAAGATTAGTCTCCATAACTCGAAAACGTTTGACCAAAAGTGAGTAGGAATATTATTTATTCACAATTAAAACTGACTGCAAGTCGTTAAATTTACAATAAAAAGTTAATATTAAAAACGCAGATCGCTATGGAACAAGAAATCCGAATATTTAATTAAGTTTGATATTTGAATTGCACTACTATTTATAATAGAAAAAATATCAATTGCAAATAGAAATCACAAATTTTGTATGGCTTTATGTGGAGAGGATGTTTTAGAGATCGCCTTATGCCATTGGTTGAGAAATGTTGAGTTCCGTTCTTGACATTATGCGAATTTCTGTGGGTTGAAAAACGTGAAATGACCGTACCCGGTAGTTCGGAACTCACATAAAATAGTACGTCCACCATGTTCTTCATAACATGCCTCAAACGGCGAGGTGGAACTACCCGTAAGGGTCTCCACATCAATGAAAGTCATATGATTATTACCACATCGTTCCTGTGCTTTCGCCACTATTCAACTAGAAAATTAGCCAAACAACAGCATCCATGACGTAATTGGAACTTCTATCCTGACTGTTTAAAATTATCTACTTTGCTCTTTCTATAAAACTATCTATCTGTTGTAGTTTGTAAAAAAAATTGTTTGAAATATGTTTTTCTCTATGAATAGCCCGGTAGTATTAATTACTAATAAGACGTGTATAAATTCATAGAATAAATAATAGTAGTTTATGCAACGATTTTATTTTGACCCTTATTAAGGCACGAGTTAGATGTAAGTTATAACACGAGCGAATGCGAGTGTTATAAATATCTCACGAGTGCTTTAATGGCCAAATAAAATCGTTGCATACACTATTTTATCTACGACCACTAGTATACATTTAATTAAAACAATTTCATTTACCTGTGACTCAGAGATACCTAACCTCTCATCTCAAATACGAGAAGTTATAGTAGATTGTTAGGTTAAAGCAGCTGGTGTAGCAGTTTGATCAAATCAGCTGATAGTTTCACAATATTGAATTACGATATTGATTCCATCAAAAATGCTTCTGATTGGTCCAGAACCCGTGTTATAATGTAGAACCTGTACTATAATGAGCTCATTATGCAACGGGTTTCAAAAAGCATTTCGAAAAGACAGCTGTTTTGGCATCAATTGTGAAACTGTAATGTATACATTATGACATGGTCGTAGATAAAATGTGTTATTCATTCATTTGAACAATTTTAATAAGCTGATGGTAATCAAGCACTTAGCCTTTCAATTTATTTATTTTAATGGAGCGACTGGTGACTCCTTTACAAAAATAATATTACAAATTAACATGTTTAAAATAGTAGAAAAAATAAACAATTTTTCTAAATTTTAAGAATAATTAAAAAAGCAAGAGATGACAAAAGAAAATAAGAAAAATAATTTGTATAAAAACAAAGATAGTAATGATAATGTTATTTATCACTTGCATGGCAGTATATTTCTGTTATTTGTAAACTATACCTAGGTTAAGATTATTATTATTATTATTGTACAGTGTTACTTGTAAAAATGTGTAATTAAGCTTTTGTATTTTCATTATTCAGAAATAAAGATATTATTATTATTATTATCATTTAATGAAAAGTATTATTAAAAATCATTAATTTATTGAACTACAAGGTGCGGCAGAACCGACTAAGCAGTTTTAAGGAGCAATAAAAGGTGTCTCAGGATGTATAAAGAAAAAATGTTTTCATTTTCTAAATTGGTCGAATATATCATTTTATATTAATTAGGTTTTGAAAATAATGTCCTGAAGATGGCGGCCGTTAGCATCAAAGCATTGTTGAAGGTAATCTCTGAAGTTTTGAGCAGCTCTTGCACACATATGGCGGGGTTGGCATTCACTTCGTCAATAATCCGCTGTTTCAACATTGCTAAAGTGTGAGGGCGGCCTTTGAAAACCTTTTCCTTCAGATATCCCCCAAAGAAAGAAGCCGCAAATGCGATCTTCTCAAACTGCGGTTTGAAATCCCCAATGCAACAGAACGTCGTCGAGCAGAACGTACCGGTGATCGTTGGACTGCTGTTCTCACCCTCTGCACATTTTCTGGCGTTCTAATGTATTTGCGACGACCATGTATCTGTTCTTAGTGTACTACCAGTTTCCTCCAACTGCCGAACCCAGGACCGAATTGTGTTAGCATTAGGAACGGCGTTGTTGCGTGAAACGTTGAACTGTCTTCGAAAAGTTCGTTGTGTAGCGATCATAGATTTATTGTTTATCTACGACCATGTCATAATGTATACATTACAGTTTCACAATTGATGCCAAAACAGCTGTCTTTTCGAAATGCTTTTTGAAACCCGTTGTATAAAGAGCTCATTATAGTACAGGTTCTACATTAT
The DNA here is from genome assembly GCA_948455865.1 of Conomelus anceps. Taxonomy (NCBI): domain Eukaryota; kingdom Metazoa; phylum Arthropoda; class Insecta; order Hemiptera; family Delphacidae; genus Conomelus; species Conomelus anceps. Next base: position 70,184,009 of record OX418220.1, on the reverse strand, counting down.
AACACGGGTTCTGGACCAATCAGAAGCATTTTTGATGGAATCAATATCGTAATTCAATATTGTGAAACTATCAGCTGATTTGATCAAATTGCTAACTAAGCTGCTAACCTAACAATCTACTATAACTTTTCATATTTGAGATGAGAGGTTATAGGTATCTCTGACAGTCACAGGTAAAATGAAATTGTTTTAATTAAATGTATACTAGTGGTCGTAGATAAAATAGTGTATGCAACGATTTTATTTGGCCATTAAAGCACTCGTGAGATATTTATAACACTCGCATTCGCTCGTGTTATAACTTACATCTAACTCGTGCTTTAATAAGGGTCAAAATAAAATCGTTGCATTAACTACTATTTCATAATAAGCGTGAAACGCAAAACCACGATGAGCACTGGTCCAAAGCATGTTGACTCCTGAAATGGGATTAACTAATAAACAAAAAAAGACCATGTGCAAATTTGTAGCCCTATCAAAGCTGATGTGACAATCGAAACAAACTGCTTAGTCGGTTCTGCTGCACCCTGTATGATACAAAATTTGTATGTGTTGAGCTGTGATGAATTTCTCAAAATTCTGGCAGAAGTAGAATCAACAAGCGATAAAAGGCAATTCAACTTTTTTAAGAACATATCAAGTTATCATATGAAAAACAATTACCGTATGAGATATTACCTTAATAGCAGCCAGATTGATAGAAGAAAGTTGAAAATTTCCAGTTCCCCAATGAAAGTGACCATTGTGCACAGCTAAGGCTCCCTCACTTACTGCCTCAACAGTAGGCATATCACTATAGTAGTCATTTAGATTCAGTTCTTTTTTCTGCAAGTCGAAATGCATATAAAAAACACAATGTTGCAACTTGAATTGTTAGCCTAAAAGGTTTAAAATCTAAAAAACTAACTCAACTTTTAATTTGAATACAAAAAATGATATTTGATCACATTTTGCTATTAGAACAAACACACATTAGTTACTTCACTACTATTCCGTCATGAAATTTAGTTTTGAAATTCTATGACCGATTCTTACCAATTCAAGAATAATGATTTCGTAATTCATTTAAACAAACAGTAATTCATTCATATAGCTGGGTAAAAATTAAAAATCTCATTTCACTTACCTGCACAAGCTTCTGTATTCTTTGTAATGAAACCCATGATTCGGTTAGGCCATTCAGAACCCATGGAAATGCATTCAATGGGCTTATCAACATGTTAAAAAGAGCAATACTAGTAAAAACCTGAAAATTGAACAAAAGGGAGTTTTATTTTTATTTATATATTTATATTTTTAATTTAAAAATTTTTCTGTGATGTTTTCCATGACGAAATACTTAATGAACAATCTAATATGAAAACTGACACTGTATTTCCCTTTTATATATTGTTTTACTAACTCAACAAAGCATGACTCCTGGCGGCAGGCTGACTAAGCTTTTTTCAGAAAAGAAATGCATCCCTCTAGCATCTCCAATATAAGTGAGTAAAACAATATATAAAAGTGAAATACAGTGTCAGTTTTAATATTAGATTGTTAAAATTTTCATTTTTAATGAAATTTAGAATCAGTGCAACAAACCCTTCAACTCAAAGTACCATCCAGAGATTTCTGTTAACTACACAGATGATGAATACTTGAGATTTGAAAACACCATCTCCTTAGTATTGGTGATGGTGATATATATAATGAATAATATAGATATAACAAAATTATAATTAAGCAGGAGATTATCAGGGAGGCTTCAGGAGAGGGAGATCTTGTGCAGAACAGATATTTGCATTAAAAACCGTACTCTCCAGCTATGCAGTCAGAAGCAAAAACTATATGGTAACATTTGTGGATTTTAAAAAAGCCTATGATTCCATAGACCGGGAGACTCTGCTAAATAGGCCTATACAAAAAAAAAAAAATTAAGCAGGAGATACTACAGTTTTGACGACACGTCATTTTAATTCTCTATAAAACTAAGACTATAAAATACAGAGTAGCACAATATACACTCTTCTTAGACGAATACTATTGGTTGATAAACTGGGAAATGGGAGCCTCTCATTGGTCGCCCTGTATGTTGGAGGCCTGTCATTACAGCTGACTCTCCAACATAGGGTGCGACCAATGAAAATAATGCTCCAAATCTTAGAAGGGCATATATTGAGCTACTCTTTTTTTTTTAGCTTGATATACTAGAAACGACGTGACAGTCAAAACTATAGTAACTCTTGTTTCAATAATTTTAGTGGTCGTGTCAACATCTGTATTATATGTATTATAAACGTCTGCATACTGTCCTCTGTCGACAAAACTCTAGTGCTGGATGGTAAGGGATAGGAGGAGGAGGGAAAGAAGAAAAAAGTGATGAAAAAATCGACAAAGAAGAAAAAAGGAGGAGGAGGAGGAGGAGGATGATGAGAAGGAGGAGAATTGAAAGATAAAGAAAAGGAGGAGGGGGTGAAGTAAAAGGTACAGAAGAGGAGGAGGAGGAGAAGGAGAAGGAGGGCGAGAAGTAAAAGGTGAAGAAGAGGAGGAAGAGAAGGAGAAGTAAACGGTAAAGAACAGAAGAAGGAGAAGTAAAAGGTAAAAGAAGGAGTAGGAGGAGAATGAGAAGATGAAGAAGAGGTGGTGGAGGTAAGGAGGAGGAGGAGGAGAAGTTAAAGGTAAAGAAGAGGAGAAGGAGGAGGAGGAGAAGTAAAAGGTAAAGAGGAGTAGGATAAGTAGAAGGTAAAAAAAGGAGGAGGAGGAGAAGGTGAAGAAGAGGTGGTTGAGGTAAGGAGGAGAAGTAAAAGATGAGGAGGAGGAGGAGGAGGAGGAGGAGGAGAAGGAGAAGGAGGGCGAGGAGAAGTAAAAGGTAAAGAACAGGAGGAGGGGAGGAGGAGAAGTAAAAGGTAAAAGAAGGAGTAGGAGGAGAATGAGAAGATGAAGAAGAGGTGGTGGAGGTAAGGAGGAGGAGGAGGAGGAGAAGTAAAAAGAAAAGAAAAGGAGGAGGAGGAGAAGTAAAAGGTAAAGAAGAGGAGAAGGAGGAGGAGGAGGAGAAGTAAAAGGTAAAGAAGAGGAGGAGAAGGTAAAAAAAGGAGAAGTAGAAGGTAAAAAAAGGAGGAGGAGGAGGAGAAGAAGAAGAAGAAGGAGAAGAAGAAAAAGAACCGGTAAATTTGTATATAGGTTATGTCAGGTTCTAGATATCCCGATTCAATTGAATCGTGCAGCTTGCTAGTTCATAATAAAACTCTATCTCTTTGTAAGGCAATAAGGTAATGAATATTCAACAATATCATTGAATATAATATGGTTGAACACATTTCATTGTGAAACTCATAGACCGTCATGGATTCAAGGACATTATTTCAGTTGAAAAAATATATATTATCAAATCAGAACAGGATTAACTATCTCAAAAATAAATTTATATTGAGGGGGAGGAAGCAGTCTTATAATTATTGTAAATAACACTAAATATTCTAATAATTACAAATAAATAAAGATAAATGAAATTCATGGTTTTAATGCTTCAACAACATGTGTTAGACTTACAGTTGCTGCATTCAACTTGTGTCCAAGCAAGGTGTAGACTGTGAAAGTGAGAAGAGCTATAAGAACTGGAGTGGTAGCCCAGAAGTAAACACACATAGCATCCAGATATTTACGTCCTTTCAAGTATTTCATTTCTTTATCTCTTATTCCTGTGGACCAATAATATTATTAAATTTATTCTTGAGCGGGGAATCCTAGACTATGTTATCAATTTTGAAATTTGAAATTGTTTATTGGCAGAAACAAAACTTTTACAAACAATCTTAGAAAATACAAAATGAGCAATATAATAATTATAAATATGACGAGATAAAAAATAATATTACAAAATAAAATGAATTGCCAATTGAGTATTTGCATCTCGAGGTACTAGACCTGTGTGAGATGGTGACTTAATAATAAATCAAATAAATGAATAGATAAAAATAACTAAAAGTAGATATATATATATATATATATAAATATGAAAAACGCTGAAAAGTGGTTACTGTGGCCGACAATTGCTTATAGAATGACACATAAAAAATTGTATCGGTGATTTATCAATATTGTAGCCTTTAAATGTAATAAAATATAAAGTAAGGATTTATTACACGAGAACTCTAAAAACGTTATCTATATTCTCGATTTCCATTAAGAATTTCTTGACATCTCTCAAAAACCTTGATCGCACCTTACACTGTCTTATCTCCAAGGGCAGCAGGTTGAAGAACTTTGGTGCTAGATAAGAATAAAATTTCATGAAATGACTTTTATTTGGTTTAGGCATGCAAGCTTCAAATTTAAAATATTTACGCCAGTATTCATCCAGTCACAGACAGTTGAGTCTCCACTTGGATTCTATAAGACTTTATGGTTGATTTCCTGTTCTAAAAGGCATAATTAATATTGAATATTGCCAAAAGGCGACATTAATATTGAATGTTGTAACATCTATAATACTATAATAATCATGTATGTGAATAAGTTATGTTGTGTCTCATTATTTCTTCAACTGGAAAAAAATGAGAATCTGTTCCTCCAGCTAATCAAGTTAGAACATGATATTTATTGTAGTGAAAGTGAACATGGAAAGAAGGATTTACAGCGTTATCGCTTGTGTCAACAAATCTTCTGGACAAAGCAATTAATTACTCTTCTTTTGACACTTTTATGATATTTGCTTTGAACTTTGTAGAATGTTCTAGGTGTTTGATTAGAATTTAATGGAATCTTATCGAATATTGTGGAAAGTGCCAGTGTGCTTATCTGTTTATTTAGAAATCGATAGAGAAATCTCCGTCTTTCTAGTTCAAATAAAAGCCTATATAAAGCGATCACTTGAGTAAACGTTCAGTCTTCTTTGAAATTCGTCGTGATAAACAAGTAGTGACAGTTCTCTGATAATTAATTACCGTATATTGTGCCTTTAGTGATAACTAGCTGTTGTGCCCGTCCTTCGTACGGATTATGTTTAGAAATAAGACTAAATATGTTTCGGCTTTTTTGATAGCAGCGATCATGAAGTTGTTAGCAGCTTAGGCCCCCCCGTTCAGACGATACAGTTTTTTTGCGGTACGGTTTTTTTACTGTACGGCGTCAACTGTACTGTGATGTTCACACTGTCCGGCTTTGCTGCTTATTGCTGTGCTCTCCTCCTTCTTCCATTGAGCTTCCAGTTCAGATTTATTTATTCCAGTCCAGGATTTTTTTATTTGTGTAAGATTTTTTCAAATAAGTTTCTTACTGAAGGTTTCTCTTAAATTTTGATCAAAGTACGCAAATTCTGGTTTCAATATTCCATACATTTTTCTCTCTTTATTTTTATATTAATCTTAAGTCTTGTCCCACAAGGCGGGTCTCTCATATATTAGAGAAATTAAATTTTCACAATTAATATCTTCCACTTCTGGACACTGGAATTCACTAATAAGAAGATCAATGCTGAAGAATATCAATGAAGGAGATCAATGCTGACGATCTGAAGACTGCTTCCAGCGTAATAAGCGTATCGTTTGAACATATCCATTACCGGTACAATACATGTGCCACCGGATACGGATAGTTATTTTGCGGTACAGCTGATTTTAGTGATACAGTTTTCGAAGACAAAACCGAATGTAGAAATCGGCTAGAACAGCTTTTTTACTGGATCCAGTCGAAACAGTATTGTGTGAACATACAATATGAAATGTACATGCAAACGAAAGCACTGCAAAATAACTGATACAGCAAATTTACTGTACCGCACAAAAACTGTATCGTGTGAACGGGCCCTTAGTAAACAACTTAGAACATCAGCAATTCAGTGACAGGTATCGGAGAGAATATTTTCTGAGAACAGCTGATTAATATATCATGATAAATTACGTGATTTGTTCTTATGTGGTAATAATAATAGTGCTACCTGGCGAATTCCCAAGAGCCTAGCACAAACCGCACCTTCCTAAAATGTTAATTTTTGTTTTGATAAATTGAAATTAGAAAATTTTGTTTTTTTTCAACAAAGAAATAATTGATAAAACATAAGATGAGCTTTAATTCACCAGACATATGTTTCCTAAAAGACTGCAATGCTCCAACTACACAAGTCTGCAGACAGCGTAAATAACGCCGCGAAGGGCCCACCATTTATATTTGAGAACAGCTGATTGATATATCATGATAAATTACGTGATTTGTTCTTATTCTTATGTGGTAATAAAACTTGGAAGAACTTTATCCAAAATCGCCCAATACTTGGTTTTTAAACGTTTATTATTCTGTTGAAAAAAAAGTAAATTTAGTTTTTTATAGCTAAAGACATTGTCAATAATGTTTTCAATACTGTTCAATAACTAAAATCCCGATCGATGCTCTCGTTTTTGAGGAGAAGGCCGCGTAAAATGTATCCAAAATCGCGCAGTACTTGGTTTTTAAACGTTTATTACTTTGTTAAAAAAAAAGTTAATTTAGTTTTTTATAGCTAAAGACATTGTCAATAATGTTTTCAATACTGTTCAATAACTAAAATCCCGATCGATGCTCTCGTTTTTGAGGAGAAAGCCGCGAAAAATACCTTTGCGGCCGTGACAGACAGACAGACAGACAGACAGACAGACAGACAGACAGACAGAAAGTGAGATAAGACTATTTTCGGCTTATTTAATGTATAAAACGTAAAAATAACCAAAAAATATACAATTCTGATAAATGTACAGACAAAACTCTAATTTTATTTATATAGATTATTTGTCCTATTTAATTCATACCAGTGGACTCTACTCATAGCTTTATTTTATTAAGGACTTATGCTACGTAAGTTAATTATTCTTTTTCAACGTTCTTCTTGAATTATTGGACAGTTTATCGAACAGTTATTATTTAATATTAGATCGGCCTTTCAACATTTAGTGATTGATTTTTGTACAGTAATATTGAAAACTCTCTATCAGTTAAACAATATCGATTTATCTGTTTTTGATTGTTTATTTTGTGTAAGAAATAACTGAACAGTGTGAGTTGTGGATAATTTGTGTTAATAAAGTGCGAGTGATAAATTTAAGTGTTGCCAGCGTTATTTTAGATATAGAACCCGTAAAATTATTTTTAATATTTTTTTGAGAAAAGATACTTTATCCTTGGTACATGACACACTATCTCAGGAAACGCAAAACTGCATTTCTACTAGCCAACTACTTACTATTCATGCATTCATTTATTACACAAAACACAATCAAGTAAAGATACAACAAACACAGCTCACTGCTGCTTTTTTTACAAATTTTCAACTGAAAAATAAACATTTTTAGGTTATGAGTAAAATTTAGAATGATATACGAGTTAATCGAAAGACCAACAGAGATCAGTTCAGTTGTTTCTTTAAAGAAGTATCTAAGGTAAAAGATTGTTCACATTGCGACGTTAAGACAGATTACTTAAACCAATCTGAAGTGCTTTAAATAAGAATAACGTTTTATAAATGCATCAATTTTGCTAAATTAAAGATTAACAAATTGAGTTATTTGTGAGTTCTGTTGTTTGAAATTGGCTTATCAAACAACAAGAAAATTTACAATGTGAATTAGGTGTCATACAAATCCAAATTTATATGAACAAATTAGACTAATGATATGATAATTAAATATATGATTAATTTTGACAAATATATGATTAAATTAGATTGTTAAATTGAAATTCACCCATTATTTTTGTCCAGAAATATTGCTCCCAGCAATGCATTTTCATAACTTTAATTCCACGCAAAGCTTCAGCAGACATTTTTACTCGTTTATCCTTTTCATCCATCATTTTTTTGCTCAGGTTTCCTAGAAAATGAGCTTAACGAATTATTATTACCAAGAGAAAGAGTACAATTCAAAGAATATGATACCTATAAAAGATTTGCAAAAGACACAAAAGTGAAGAGGACAAAAACGTTGTGCATTAAAAAACTGAGGATGAAAATATATAAATAAATAGATTATGTAATAAAAGAATATTGACTGATTTAAATTGAGATTATTCACTCTTAAAATATTCCAGAATAATGCACAAGATTAAAAATTTCATTGAAATTGCAGCTCATTCAAGTTAAACGTGAGTTCATAAATTATTACAAGTTGTTAAGTGGAAAATGTAATAGATAATTCGAATGATGCACCCCTACAAAAAGGCCAAATGGTGAGGGGAAAGAAAACCTAGATTAAAGTGTATTTCTGAAGAAAAAAAGGCAATCTGTATACCAGCATTTTTTTACACTAAAACATGAATGATGGTATTTTCAACTTTCATCACATCAATTTTTAATATTTCACAAGTATAAAGTGATATGTGTAAAAAAATATTTCTAAAAATTCCAAATGAAGTAAACTTTCTAAAAAGACAAAAAAATCAAATTAGTTGTTTCATTGAATACGAAACAAACGGCTGAAAACCTCAAGTTTGAATATAATAAAATAATATCGAAATAAAAATAAATATAAATATAAATATAATCGAATATAAATAAATGAAATCTAAATAAGAGAAAACTGACTTCAGAGGTAGTCATGTACTTGAAAATATTTCCGAAAGTTATGACAAGTATTATTGTGCAATTTAAAATTGAAAGGTGAAAATACGTTGAGTATTAATATGTGGAATAGTATTATCTACGGTTATTTTTTGGATGGATCTTAGAGTTGAGGTGGGAAAAGTTTTTAAAAGAATTTTTAAGAATTCGGTGGAAAACTATTGATCAAGATTTTCCAAGCAACTCACCTATCCAAGAAGCAATGTATTTGTTGATGGGTATCAATACAATGCTGAAAATCAATCCGGCAAGAAATGATATTCCAACTTGCTGGAATAGGAGATACAGTGTCACGGCTAGCTGAAACAAAAATTATATCGTTCAATGGTGATATCACGGTAGACCCCGAACTCAATCATGTGTAATTATGTTCATATACGAGAACAAACATCACTGGTGGATGCCATTAAAGACCAGATCTGAGCCTAAACTGCATTTTTTTATTTGATTCTATTCCGATTCAAATAGGCTGAACATCAATCACACAAGGAATGATTTTCTAACTTGTTGAAATAGGATATATAGTGCCATTTTTAAATTAATAATAATAATTTCATAGATTCAACAACTTTGAAAATAATGGTGGATTTGAAACTTGCGTGAAATTTTCGAAATTCTCACTATTCTTGTCTATCGATGTTACTTTTTCTAGCATTAGTTTAGAAGGTAGAGTCCCACTATTCAAGGATTCATTAAATATATAAGTAAATTATTAAAAAAAAGTTGAAGTCTATTATTGAAAGGACTGATCGTTATAGTAAGCAGTTCGTTACCTCATAGCATTCATATGATTTTCTATAGCTCTCCAATATTTCAAATTCTCTTAGGTTTGAACTACTTTATATTTATCGATTAAAGGCAGTTTTTTTTTTGCTTGTAATAATTCACAGTCAATAGCGGTATTAATTGATTTATTCATGAAGCATTAATGACCACACTATTAGTAAAAATGATACATTTATTCTTCTAAAGCATGTAAAATGATTTTTGCAGATGGAAATAAACTGAATCTATATCAGTAAGCTATGAGTTTTAATTAAAACATGTTTTGAAGCTTTGACCAAAACGTTTATTTAATATCAAACTATTTCCCTATGAATGTCCATTTGAACTAATCAAGTGAAAATGAAATCTACTTCTAAACTTAGAGAATAATAAAAAATAAGTAGTAAACTTAGCAACACGTACATTTGTTATGCACCTACCTGAAATGGAATACTCCAAAAAGCATGAAAACTAGGACAAGCCGAAACGATTCTATCCGTATCCGTACTCATAAAGTTGACTATTTCTCCAATACTGAAACAAATTGAATTTTAAATTGATGACAGTTATTGATACTATAATTTCATGTAATCAATAGACTTTCTAATTTTACATCAATTTCAACAATAGCGCTTTAAAACATTGTGTATTGTTTTGAAAAGATTGAATTATTATTATACAAGTTACAAGAAATTAATTTTTTGTTACAAATAAAGGACATTTTTACAAATTAGGTATGTTGATTGATATAGCATAAGAAATTATTTTTTGTCACAAATAAAGTAGATTTTTATAAATTACGTATGGCTGATTGATATAGCATAAGAAAATGACATGATTTCGTCTCAAAACTTGACACACGTCTGCTATAAGACTGTCCATCAGCAATTACTATCTGTTGCTTCTGGAGTATACAAAAAGTGAGGTAGAATGCATTCAATATCAGGGTTGAATAAATTTCGAGTAATTGGTAATAGCTTTATTACTTTTAAATCAACTTTTTTCACAGTATGTAATGATAACAGGAGGATTTATTGATTTTCCAATATCAAAGATCAAAAAGTATAAAACAGTATATTTTCTAGAAGATAGAAAAATAATTCAACACAAGAGGCGATGAGTGAAATTTTTAAAGACGAATATTGTCAAAATCGAAACAAGATGAATAAACACGAAGAAAAATTGTATGTTTTTCTTATGGTTGTTTGAATTGTAGTAGTATAACAAATATGTTTCAGCATGGTAATGTGTATGAGTTTTTCAATACAAAAGCCATGATCAAATTTTATAGTCTTGATAAATGTTTAGTGAACATTTTTTGAACAATCAACATTTCGCTATTGAGAAAAAGCTTCAAAATAGAAGATTCTTCTGTTCTCTAGGTCTGAAGCTTCTTCTCAGAAACGAAATTATTAGACATACATTTTCAATGTAAGATTGTTCATCACGCATCTCGTCATGGAAAACATCACAGAAAATTTATGTAAACAAGTAAAATTAAACTATTTACCTGAACTGAGATAAGGAAAGGGAATTGAGTCTCAACGTTTTTTTGTAAACTGTAGTTATGAGTGATCCTCGAATCTTCAGCCCGACTTTTCCCATTTGGAAATTGAAATGGGTTGTGCAAAGAGCAACTGAAAAAAGACGTTATGAATAATAAAAAGTCGATCACTAGATAATTCTTTTAAATTTCTATGAAAAGTAAGTATTTTTAATGCGTTAAAAATGCTGCATTTTATTTTGTAGCTTCAATACAAATAATTAAACAGAAATAATAATAAATAATACAAAAATTATTAAAAGTCGACCACCAGATAATTTTTTTGAATTTCTATAGTGAACAAGTATTTTTGCTGCATTCTATTGTTTAGCTTCAGTATATTGATTAATGATATCTATATGATATTATATCCAATATGATATTATAGCCCAGTGCCGTAGCAGGTATCAGAGATAAGCTACGAAACTCCTGAATAAACATCGAATAATAAAACGATAATTTTTTGGAGTAGCTTTTTTCAACCTTTTTCAAGCACGATGCAGCACAATTTGTATCAACATTTCGAATTTATTTTAACAGGGTAATGGTACAATAATTTACAATGTCCATCTGTATTTGAATCCATTAGAGGATGGGAAATGCTTTATAAAATTTAAAAGCGTGATCAGAAGAACGCTGCAAGACACGATGGAAAAGATCTCGAACATTTCAATTCAATATAACAGACCGATAAAATTGATGCCAATAAATCTGATAATAAGTATTTCATTTCCATAGAATCAATTTATTAAATTTTATTATATGCCTGAACCTAAACTAGACCTTTTTCAACATTTGGATATTCAATTTTTGGCTATTTTCCAAATTTAACAAATCTATTTCAACTTTTATTGTTGGTATTGCATTGGAAGAATTTCAAGCCTCTGCCTCGTGAGAATTATTAAAAATAAATAAACTTGAGAAACTACTTTTTAACATTGTCAGTGTAAATGTTCACTTCAATTCATTCAAATAGCTTATTGATATACGTGAAAATTTTAAGGTTCATTGGCAGAGAAGACTTTATAGTCTTTACTCTGCCCAATAAAGAATTTTTCATTTCAAAATACGATTTTCGTTACAATTAGAAATATAATTCATAAGATTTTTCATGAAATTCTAATTTCTGTAGTAGATATTTTTAACTCCTGGGCCATCTTTGTAGTGGTGACCGATTGGATTGGCCAGCAAAAAAGACTCTACTCTCTGCTGTAAAATCACTTCCCGGTGGTTCGGAACCCACCTAAAACTGTATCCAACTCATCAATCACCATTATCCAATTCATTACCCACGCACAGGTCTCAGAACTATGTGGGCTTCATCTTCCGAAAAAAATGATATTTATTGGAAATATAGGCCTAATTTTATCAGACTCATCTTTATGTATCTCGAGTAAACAAAAAATGTTGCTCTGAATAAAATTGTTTGTTCTCAACAAAATTGAAACAGTTGATGTGGGACGAAAATACCTTATAATTTATAATTCAATTTCAAGTGAATATTCTTCTATGAATTTCCGTACTTTAACCATATAATATTCATAAACTTACCGATTAAAGATGAAACAAGAAGACCAGCCGCATATAAATAGCCGAAGTGAATAGGCTCATTTCTATTTTCAACAAATAAGACAAGTCTATTGAGAAGGAGAGGACCACAAAACCCAGAGACGTCTGACACAAACTTCAATATTCCTATGCCGTAGAACTCTTTCCAGTAACATCTGAAAAAATACAATATCATATACTATAAATGATTATTATTATTATTCTAAGTATAGTATTAAATACGTTATACGGTATATATATTTCTTTAGGAAATCCATCGAATAATAAAACGATAATTTTTTGGAGTAGCTTTTTTCAACCTTTTTCAAGCACGATGCAGCACAATTTGTATCAACATTTCGAATTTATTTTAACAGGGTAATGGTACAATAATTTACAATGTCCATCTGTATTTGAATCCATTAGAGGATGGGAAATGCTTTATAAAATTTAAAAGCGTGATCAGAAGAACGCTGCAAGACACGATGGAAAAGATCTCGAACATTTCAATTCAATATAACAGACCGATAAAATTGATGCCAATAAATCTGATAATAAGTATTTCATTTCCATAGAATCAATTTATTAATTTTTATTATATGCCTAAACCTAAACTAGACCTTTTTCAATATTTGGATATTCAATTTTTGAATATTTTCCAAATTTAACAAATCTATTTCACCTATAATTGTTAGTTGCATAATTGCATTGGAAGATTTTCAAGCCTCTACCCAGTAGGAATTATTCAAAATAGATGGACTTGAGAAACTACTTTTTTAACATTGTCAGTGTGAATTTTCAAGTGAATTCATTCAATTAGCTTATAGATTATCTTTTGATATAGGTGAAAATTTTAAGGTTGATTGGCAGAGAACTTTATATTCTTTTTTCATTTCAAAATACGATTTTCGTAGCAATAAGAAAAAAAATATCGTTCATACGTTTTTCATTAAATTTTAATTTCTGTAGTATATATTTTTGTTTAGAATAATGCACTCTAAATTTTTAAAAGCTTCAGGTGAGATTACTCGAAGTGTTTCAGTTCGGTATTCAACGAGACAACCCCTATCTTATTTTTTGTCCATAGCCTTCGGTTTATCAAAAGAGAATGTTACAGTAGATGGATGAATAACTGTCTTTTTTGAAAAAAATCACTTTACAATTAAGTGCTGTGGGCGAAGTTGAGTCAAAACAATAGCCCCCTCTTCCACTTAACTCATAGTATTTGAGGAAACTTTTTTTTTTATGAATAGTACATGGATAAATAACATGGAAGAGATGGCCGCGAGCCGTATCAGGTATGTGTTCAGTCAGATAAGATAAACTGAAAACTCCTGACCCCCTTCATCAGGGTGACCGATTGGATTGGTCAGCAAAAAAGACTCTGCTCTTTGCCATAAAATCATTTCCTGGTGGTTCGGAACCCATCTAAAACTGTAGGTCCAACTCATCAATCACCATCGTCCAATTCATTACCCACGCACAGGTCTCAGGTCTCTTTATCCTCCGAAAAAAAGATATTTTGAATAAATTTGATACTTTGGACGTGAATTTTGAGTGAAAATTTATGGTGGACTAGATACAAGATCTTGGTTTGAATCCAACTTGAATTAGTCTAGGAATTCCTCTAGTGGAGTTCCCTAGTACACTCCCTGTCCCTGTTCCTTATCAAATCAAATTTATTCCATTCAAAAATAGTACACGATAATACAGATGTTGTATAAAGATTCATTTGAACCACTTAATTAGCCTATAACATAAAATGTAACTCTATAAATTAATAAAGCTGGTCCTATGGAATCAGCAAACAAAGGCTATATATGCCTGTGCGTTCACTGGGTTGCCATCTAAAATGCATTTGTGGACCAAATTTTCGGGAAGAATAAATTGAAAAAAGTGAATAAATACAACAAACTTACAACACCACTAGTGGTGATATTCCAGGACACAGTAGCGCTTTATCACGCGTTTTGATATTTTTTATCTATATAATGAGAGGAGTAGGTGTCTATGTCAGTCTTATTAATCAATCTGTGATGTTTTCCATGATGAAATACTTAATGAACAATCCAATATTAAAACTGACACTGTATTTCACTTTTAAATAATGTTTTACTCACATATATTGGAGATGCTTGGGGAACAACATAATGGCTGCTTTTATCTACATAATGGCTGCTCATCCTAACCTCAACAAAGCATGTCCCTGGCGGCAGGCTGACGAAGCTTCTTTTCAGAAGTCAAATGCATTCCTCAAGCATCTCCAATATATGTGAGTAAAAACATTATTTAAAAGTGAAATACAGTGTCAGTTTTAATATTAGATTATTAATCAACTCATTTTTTACGCACAGGTCTCAGACCTGTCTGCTTCATCCTCCGGAAAAAATAATAAAAAATTCACCTGTGCAACGCTTTGAACAATGATTGATCAGTCATTGAGCTTTCAAGCTGGTCATGAAGATGAGAAGCCGACAACGATACAGGCAAATCGTAGAGGTCATCAGGCGAATGGATTTCACCCACAGCTCCTTTCTCCATGAGGGGCCCCGCCCAGGAGAGAAAAAGCTGCGACATCCAACCCCAACCCTCGATCGCCACTCCCAAATAACCGGGGTCAACGTCCTCGCGGAATCTGCTATAGGCATGCAACAGCGGAGAGCTTTCTGTGGGAGCCTGCAATACAATAAAAACACACCTTCAACAAAAAACAATCTAATATTGATATTCGTTGCTTCAACTATTCCACTAAAAAGATGTTGACACACCAAAAAAATTTATGTCATCAATTTGAGAAGAAATAAAATGGGAAATATGTACAGTGAAGTTTGAAATTCATACATCACAGAAAAGTAGGTCCTAAGCTAAAAGCTCATAATGCAACTGAAATTTAACTAAGAACAAATTTAGGATTGACATAAAGCTTAAAATATAGAATGGAAATCATTATTACAAAGGAAAATCTAATATTGCTTCAACTTATTCCACTTAAAATGTGGTGACACTCTAGAAAAAATCGAGAACAAATTAATATTATAAAATATAGAAACTAAGACTTAACAAAATTCAAACCGAAATAGACAAACGACAGACAATACAACGGATTTTTACTGACGAGGAACGACAGAGGAGATCAGAAAGAATGCAAAACTACCGGGGCGGGCTCGGAAAGAAAACTTACGTAAGAAGACAAGACATGATTGACTGCAGTGGTCCAATGCGGCCGTAAAAGCAAAATAAATAAATCAAATAGAAAATATCAACAGAAAAGTTTGGACTTTCTTTGTAGTGGTGAAGGTGATATTGTGGAAGATATCCACAATGAATAATAAGACGAAGTTGACACAACCAAATTTATTAAAAATAGTGATATATACTAGTTTCGGTTGTTATACCATTATCTATCTCAAACAAAACTCACGTAAGTTTTATTTGTGATTGATAATGATGTAACAACTGAAACTAGTATCTCACTATTTTTAATAAATGAGGTTGACAACTTCGTCTCATTATTCATTGTAAAGTTTGGAATTTATGCTTTACTGAAAAGTAGGCCCATTGCTGAAGGTTCTTGATGCAACTGAAATTTTTCCAAGAGCAAATATAGGATCAATAGTGTTGAATAAAAAAAGTATTTGAGTTATCTTGTTAAAATTTTGACGAATTTTACAAAATATAAGATTTAAGGAATTTATTTTTATGATGAAGAATAGGATTCTTACAGAATTATTATTTTACTAATATGAATTGGTGGTAGAATGTTTGTATTCAACTGAAGCTGTGTGTGTATACATGTACATTTTGTGTCTTGAATACAGAAATGAATTGATTACATGTTATGTGTAATTATAATTTCATCATCAACAAATATAGGACAACATAACTAGAAAGTCATATCATGTGTGTGTTACGGTATTTTTTATTTGATCTCGAAAAGAGAGATTTTTCTATTCTACATTTACAGGGAAATTGCAAGAGCTCAAACTTCACACCAACCTGATTTGAGCACTAAAATTCAGTGTCTTTGAATACTCATACTCAAGTTTCAAGTGCAATAATTTTTTATTGCAGTCTCAAATCCACACTATGGCCTCTTTACGCACCCACTGACAGACTATCAAAATCAGCTATTGCCTGCTGCTGGAGGCAGATAATTTTCAGATATCATGCCCAAGTTTTATGTGAAAATAATGGGATGAGTAAATCTATTATTTTTTTTAATCAAGTTTCTAAGATCGATGATTTTAACCCATTCCTGCCTCTA
This sequence comes from Conomelus anceps, assembly GCA_948455865.1. Classification (NCBI taxonomy): domain Eukaryota; kingdom Metazoa; phylum Arthropoda; class Insecta; order Hemiptera; family Delphacidae; genus Conomelus; species Conomelus anceps. Next base: position 70,167,326 of record OX418220.1, on the reverse strand, counting down.
ATCAAGGCATATTTTGGAATCAAATTCTATAATCATCTGCCTATTACAATTGGGGCACTACCAACTAACTCATTAATAACTAGACTAATGGACTAGTACATAGACTAGACTAGTAGGACATACTGATAAGTGTAGCTATTTATTGTGTTAATGGCTATTTTACTATCAACTGGAAATAGTGCCGGTAGAGACATATGTATTTCTTAGTGCATGTATGAATTTATAATGAATTTTAAATGACTAGTGTAAGTTACTACGTGACGCTGTCAAAAACGTGCAGACATTCAATGACAATAAATCTTATCTTATGTAGAAATCATGAACCAAGCTAGAAAATTAGCCTACTATGAAAAAATAAAATAATTCATGGCTAATTTTAGAATACGAATGTAAAATATTGGTTCGTTTCAATGTAAGTTACCAGCATTATTAATATTTCATTATAATGTACAACATGCATAGTAATCAGACAACATGAATCTTATAAGAAAACTTACGTCTCTAAGCCTTGTATTTGTCTTTACGAACGATTTCGACGCTCAAAGCGTCATTATCAGGTGAGAATATTCAGTCCGATTTGACTGTCGCCATATTAAACCACACGTATACGCAGACACAGGAAAACATCGTCGAATTATTTTAAAAAATTTAAACGATAAACAAGAATCCCGGCCAGGAGAACCATCAGTTGCGAGGCCCGGCCGGGATTCTTGTTTTTCGTTTAAATTTATTTATAATACATCGACGATGTTTTCTTGTGTGTGCGTGTACGTGTGGTTTAATATGACGACAGTCAAATCATACTGAATAAATTCTCACCTGATGATGACACTTTGTGCGTCGAAACCGGTGGTGGAGACAAATACAAGGATTGGAGACGTAAGTTTTCTTATATAAGTTTAGGGACGTAAGTTTAGGGAAGTGATAGCCGCGAGCCGTAGCAGGTATCTGTTCAATCAGAGAGATAAGCTGCGTTCTCGTAGGTCCTGTTCGTAACGGTGACCGATTAGATTGGCCAGCAAAAAAGACACTGTTCTCTGCTGTAAAATCACTTCCCGGTGGTTCGGAACCCATCTAAAACTGTAGGTCCAACTCATAAATCACCATCATCCAACTCATTACCCACGCACAGGTCTCAGACCTATGTGAGCTTCATCCTCAAAAAAAAAAATATATATATATATTTAATATTACCAACCCAGGACTGAGGATGGTAGTTGCACTGCTGAATAAACATGAATCTATCATATAAACGTCTTGATGCTGTCCTCTGTCGACAAAAATCTAAGCATTGAAGAATACAAGAGTACAATTTATTACTAATTCGTCTGGAGGAACTCACGCGTGACAAATTAAGAAATTAATTGAAAAGACAGCTGCTGGAAATATGTGCTTATTCAAACGGAGAATTTATGGTGCATTATGAGAGACAAAGCAACTGACTCAAAATCTTGACAAACTAAGTTTTATCATTCAACTTAAATCACCGACAAATCCATATACCCCTTTCAAAGGAGGTCAGAAGATGCTAATAAATAAATTTAAAAAAATGAGTAATTGGAGGAGGAGAAATTTAAATCTATTGTTCACAAACACTATAAAATAAATCATTACCCATCATTAAAAATTATTAAACAGTAGTACCTTTAAAATTAATTGGCAGTTTTTAAGAGCTAAATGAAACGAAATGTATGAAATATGTTTTCGACAACTGTGTGAACTAATGTCACTCACAAAAAGTAACTAGACTTGTCCGTGAGTCCGTACTCTTTCATGAAAATATTAATGAAAATGAAGACGAAATGAAAATGAGTTTACAAGAAGAAGAAAAAGATAAGTACAGAATATTATTAATTTCGAATTCCTCTAAGTGCTATTAATTTATACTGGAGACTTCCGCAATGGCGGGTATTGACAACAGCACTGAATAGCTGATGGAAATCGATGAATGATACTGTACAAAAATATCAGACACCACCGGGATCGAACCACGGACCTCCCAATTGCCGGTCGGGCGCCTTAACCACTAGACTATGGAGAACTTTCTGCACAGCAGCTTGACCATATCGGCTCGTGCCTCACAAGTTAGTCTGAAGTGACTGACAAGGAATTCGAAATTATTAATATTCTGTTTCTGTATATTTGTTTAATTGTCAGTTACTTAAAACTAACTTGTGAAAAAGATACCATTATATCAAAATTTTAAATAGATTGTATCAGGTTCTGGATATCCATATTCAATAGAATCGGGCAACCTACTAGTAACTATAAGTGTCTCATTCAACTTAACTAGAATACACTCGAAATTTATTTAAAACTACTAAAAATTTAAGAAATCTAGTGAGAGGTGGGAAAAGGACATCCCAAGAGAAACCATGAGGATAGGAAGCGGTTCCGCTCACTGTATGACCAATCACTGTCCACCATAAAAAGCCTTAGATGAGTTGTAACATACCTGAAGATTGGAAAATCCGCCAGGGCCAGCCGCTGAGGATGATGGAACTAGAGTGAATATGTAGATGGTCTGAAGAATAACTCGAACAATAGCGAAGGCAATGGGCGCGCCCCACAACTTTAGCAAGTATTCCGATCGCATTGTCATAAGGGCCAGTGCGTAGTTTAGAGCCAGCAGTACGTTCATAACTGTTGGTCCACGTAATGACGGACCTAACCTACACAAAACATTTAAAACGAATAATTTACTTGAGAAATTCAAATATAAAACAAAATAAATCATTATGCAACAATTTACACACACATTATAAACTTTTCAAAAAAATGAATGACATTTTTTTCAACCTCTCATAAATAAAAACAAGTTAACATAAAAAATTATTTCATCACAAAACTGTAAACTTCTGTTTACTTATCAAGATGGGGAAGTGATAGCCGTGAGCCGTAGCAGATATCTATTCAAACACATAAGCAACACTGTCCTGGGCCCTTTCTGTAAGGGTGACCTATTGGATTGGCCAGAAAAAAGACTCTGTTCTCTGCTGTGAAATAGCTTCCCGGTGGTTCGGAACCCACCTAAAACTGTAGGTCCAACTCATCAATCACCAAACTCATTACCCAAGCACAGGTCTCAGCCCTATGTTGGCAAGGTCAGTCGGGATTTCTTTCTGGTGGCAATGAAGTATCTTATGGGGTGCCGCAGGGTCCAATATTGGGTCCACTTCTGTTCATAATTTATATGAATGACTTGCCTCCCAGTATTGACTGTGTCTCTAGATCTTATGGGGTGCCTCAGGGTCCAATATTGGGTCCACTTCTGTTCATAATTTATATAAATGACTTACCTCCCAGTATTGACTGTGTCTCTAGATCTTATGGGGTGCCGCAGGGATCAATATTGGGTCCACTTCTGTTCATAATTTATATGAATGACTTGCCTCCCAGTATTGACTGTGTCTCTAGATCTTATGGGGTGCCTCAGGGTCCAATATTGGGTCCACTTCTGTTCATAATTTATATAAATGACTTACCTCCCAGTATTGACTGTGTCTCTAGATCTTATGGGGTGCCGCAGGGATCAATATTGGGTCCACTTCTGTTCATAATTTATATGAATGACTTGCCTCCCAGTATTGACTGTGTCTCTAGATCTTATGGGGTGCCGCAGGGATCAATATTGGGTCCACTTCTGTTCATAATTTATATAAATGACTTACCTCCCAGTATTGACTGTGTCTCTAGATCTTATGGGGTGCCGCAGGGTTCAATATTGGGTCCACTTCTGTTCATAATTTATATAAATGACTTACCTCACAGTATTGACTGTGTCTCTAGATCTTATGGGGTGCCGCAGGGATCAATATTGGGTCCACTTCTGTTCATAATTTATATAAATGACTTACCTCCCAGTATTGACTGTGTCTCTAGAGAGGGGTTTCTGTTTGCCGATGATCTTGGATTGAGAATAAAAGCCACCACTAATGCAGAGTTAGAGCATTTACTAGATAGTAGCACAACTAATTTTTCTGATTGGTGCTCGGCTAATAACCTAGTTATAAACCACAATAAAATCTATGATATTAATTTTAGTTCAAGAAATAGAATAGATAATAATTTAGGCTGTGACTCAAAAAAATTACTAGGCATACATATTGACAAAAGATTAAATTGGTCAGCACATGTTGACTCATTGAATAAGAAATTGTCTAAAGGTTTATACATTTTACGAAGACTAAGAGGAGCAGTGACTATAGATGTTCTTTTAAATGTGTACTATGCTCAAATATATTGTCACCTATCATATGGAGTGGTCGTTTGGGGTAACAGCTCAAGATTTGTTGATATATTTAAACTGCAAAAAAGGGCAGTGAGAATAATTATTCTGAATGCACCTCTAAGAGCTAATTGCAAGCCTTTGTTTAGAAAGCTAGGGTTGCTTACTTTACCATCAATTTATGTATTAAGTTTGCTGCATCATGTACGTCTTAATAAAGCTCAATTCAAAATTAATAGTGATGTAACACAAGACATAGAAATGATCTTAGAATGGAGCTTCTACACTGCACTAGATCTCAGAACAGTTGGTTGTTTACCTCGAAAAAATTATATAATTCACTGCCTCTAGACATTAAAAGTCTTTCCAGCAATCAATTTAAAACTACAATGAAACTGATTTTGAGAGATGAGTGTTTATATAATGTATCAGAATTTTTTAATATTGATATAACTGAGTACAGTTAAAATATGTTTATGTGGTATTGTTTTTGTACTGTATGTTTGTATTATACCTTTTGACGTTGACGATACATTGTGAAATTATGTTTTATGGCAATAAAGAAATTTCTATTTCTATTTCATACTTAAAAAACCATCACCTTGGAGATTGAGGCGTTTTCATACCTGTGAACATGCTTTTCAATACTTTCTTCTTAAAATCTTGCTGCCAGTGAATTTAAATGAGTCTCGACCTTGTCTTGAAGTTCCTCAGTAATTGGGAAATGCTGTGACCTCAAACCATAACTCCAATTCAAGAAAAAGACGAAGACGTTCTGTGCAAGGTCGTGACTGTAAGGTAAGGTGAGAGCCGAGGTTGTCATGCAGCAGAATGATTCCAGACTTCAGCCTGTCTCTTATTTTGCTCTGGATGGATTACCACAAATTTTGTAAGGTTTGTCAATAAACAACTGCATTAATCAAGATCAGCACTTTCCAACTTCTGAGGAGCTTCAAGACTAGATCAAAACGTTTAAATTCACTGGTGACAACATTTTATGAAGAAAGTTTGTCCACAAGTACGACATACGCTTCAAGAAGATTATCTTGAGAGGTAAACATAACAATACATATATTTTGGCAATAAAATATATTTTTTCTGTTCCCTTGTCTTTTATTTAACTAAATTGAGTAGTATCTTTTTCCTTTCTTTCTTTTCTTTTTTCTAATCATTATTCTGATTTAATTTCTGGTCTAATTTCTTGACATTTACAGTCAATAATAATAACTAATTTGTAAGAGTGGTACTCGTCCCACACACAAGTCTATGAATCATGTGTGACTATCCCTTTGTTGTTGCTGTTGGTCTTGGAAGATCCATCTTGTTTCCACTAATATATAACAAAAATTCTCAAGTGGAAATTATAACTAACGTTATGGCGTCATAGCGTGAGTTATAATTTCCACTTGAAAGTGTTTTCCAAGTTTTTATTATTTAAACATGAATTAAACAAATATTAATGGTTTTTGCACATTTTTTTTTTTTTTTTTTTTTTGAGGATGAAGCCCACATAGGTCTGAGACCTGTACGTGGGTAATGAGTTGGATGATGGTGATTTATGAGTTGGACCTACAGTTTTAGGTGGGTTCCGAACCACCGGGAAGTGATTTTCAGCAGAGATATTTATCTTACATAAGGAGCCAAAACCTAAATTTCGCCATTTATCTATTGATCCACCAGTAACTCTATTAAGGTTTAACCTGCTTGGTCTTGCTGAGCAAGTACAAGCCGGAAGGAATCTAAACTATTTGAATTTTGTAAATTGATTCTTGTTTTACAAATAATTATATAAGGTAGCTCTATTTGTGGCATTGCATGTCCATTTGTGATATACATGAACTAATTTTACTTTGATGAGAAAATAAATAAACTAATTTTAATTGATGAGGAAGTTACATTTCACTACAGGCAACAGTAGTTTAACACAGCGTTCCTGAATAATTTCTGCAACCACAGTTATTAACATCTGAATTTCAGCTAGTATGAATAGTAAAAAATACAATTCACATCAAGAATGTTCAATGACTCACCTGTGACGAAGTGTATGAATATACATGGAATGTACAAGCCATGAGAAGCATTCAACAGCAACAAGCGTGTGATTAACAGGGAATAGGGTGATATGAAAGTCATTGAGCTCAACTAGACTGCGAATTATGGGCGCAAATGATAGTAGGATAGATATGGCACAACGCATGCGTAGAACGCAGATCTCGAACGATGAGCGCACCACCCATCCGGCTTGTTTACCACAGTAATGCGAGGAAAGGATGGCCATAAGGAACAGTGCTGGTATGTGCAGGCACAGGGCTTGGCAGCACATGCCCACATCCCCCAGTTGTGCATCCCATGTGACAAAACCATCGCTTGTACCACAAAATTCAGTCCAATTCCAATTCCACCGCATTCTTGGTTAGCCTGAAACAAAATACGCTAATTGTTTTTTATTACGAATTTTCACTCCGTCTTATAGTCTTTAAAGAGGAGTTATTAGAATGATCAAATTGCTAATATTTATTGTTAGAAGTTTTGTACTTGGATTTTGTGTTTTCCTCGTCTCATCAATAAACTCCACTGAGAAATTGTAACTTTCTCAGAGAAATTATTATTATTGTTATAACTATAATCAATCAGTTTTATTCAAAAAATAAAACATCAATGGCAAACCCAAATACGTTTTTTTGGTATGTGTCCATACAAAATTAAAATTAGTAAAGATTGAACAATTTATCAGAAAGAACATAAGAAGAGAAAATAGAAAATTAATGACAATACAAGAAATGTAAATATAAGAAGATAGGAAAGAAAAAATAAAAATAAAATTATCACCATAAGGGTTGAGAATAATTCATTTAAAAAACAGAAACCGCTGAGCAACACAACAATCGCACTGGCTGGCTGCATTGATGCAAATAATCTCTTAATCCAAATACAGTAACCAATAAGTTATTATTGGTTTTAGTACCTTTACAATAATTAGAAGTTTGATTTTCAATCAAAATTTGACAATAACATTAAAAAAGGGAGGGAGGGAAAGAGGTAAAAGGTAAAACGCGAAGAGATTACAAAAATTACTGTAACAAAATTTTGCCTCCAGGATGAATATAAGTATAAGGAAAACCTGCAAATTTTTGCCCCCTTACCAAATATTGGCCTCTTACACTTCTAACCTGAAAAATAAGCACCTAGTTACCAATAGGTGATCAGCTTCAGATTATTCATTTTTTTTTTAAATAATGTAAATAATATAATTTGAAAATTTATGAGAAATTACGGACTTATTAGGCTGTGATCTATGCGGATCGTATGCAATTTTTCCGTTTTCCAAAACTTAGGGGGTTTGGGCGATTCAGTGATTGCCCGTTTGAATAACATTGGGGACCGCTACTAGAAAGTTCTTCGTTTTGGGCATGAGTTAAAGAAATGAGTAATATCGATTTTTAAGGTTTTCTTTACTGAAAATGGCGAGAATAAGTCAAGAAAAGTTAAGACATACTCTTAAATAACCTTAAAAAAAGGCTATAAGAATAATGATTGATACAAGTGATAATTTCAATTCAGAAAGCTACAAAGTAAGCCAAATAATTTTGAAATTTAATTGACTTTCAATAAGGAATTATTTATTATATTTTCATTGAACTTCTGAATAAATTGCTACGTGAGATGCAACCAATATTTTTTTTGTGTGAAGTTTTCATTAGTAGAACTATAACCACGAAGTTTTGGAAAATGTTACAAAGTCAAAATTTGGGAATAGAGAAGTTTTGGACTGTTGCATCTTTGCATTCATTATATTTTTGTCTCAATATATAAATATTCATGGAATTATAATCTTGGGCTGTCAAGACTTTATTTACAAGTGGATAAAATCCCATTAGAACAGGATTGAAGATTTGATTATATGAGATGGAAATTCTTAGAAGAATCTTTAGGCTACCTCTTTATCAGAAATCTGCGATAAAGTTTCAACTTACTTCAACTATTTACTGCACTAAGCACAGGCATAATATTACAAATACATGATAATAGTGGTTAGCAAAAATTTTACAGTTTATGACAGAAAATGACATTCGGCTAATATTATTTTTATAAAGTTATGTAATGTTATTTATACAATAAGTTAGGTTAACTTCACTGCAAACGCGTTCACCATTACGTTGTACGGTAGACTCATGGACTGCTCGGATCACTCCAGTTTGTTGATAGCTGTATGATAAAATTACCTAATAATTCATAAATATTCTATATTGATAGTTTTTTTTATAAAAGATCCTGAAGACAATATGATATATTTAGGATATAGGCTAGAACGCATTTGAACAGATTCAGCGCCTGGCTGCTACATTTTTGCTCTCTGATATCTCTGTTCATTGCAATGCAGACCCAAATCTACCGGTCAACGTTACCGGTGGCGTCTGATTAATTCGCAATGCTCACGGCCTACGAATAAAATATATCAATCAAATACCATCAGTAACATTTACCGGTTACCGGTAGAGCTCCCAAGTCCCAAGAACTCAACCGATGACGCTGTTTTGACTTTTATGCATATTATATTTTTAGGTTAGTTTCTTAGTTCGTCAGGCTGATAGGTTATTATTTTTTATGTGTATTCTAGTACAATTTATTATTTTCAATATTGTAGCGTTTTAATTCACAATAAATTAATTCATTCGACTCATCTTATCTTGCTCCATTCAAAATGCCGTTTATAATAATAACTGGTATACCGAGTTGTGGAAAAACAAAGCGGACAGAAGAGATAAAAAGTTATTTGCAAGAAAACGGGAAAACAAATGTACAAATTGTTTCAGAAAATGAAGTGATTAAAACGTCTGATTTGTCAAAGGACACTGTTTATTCAAGTAAGCATGAGCTATATTTTTTATGTTCTAGTAAGACAGTAAGTTATTTTCTAGTGAGTATTACTGAAAGTAACGTTTCATCACATTTGTGGATCATCACACACTGTTGAGGTTGATGTTCAAAACGATAAGGGGGTAAAAAAACGTTGCATTAGGTTAGGTACATGAAGTTTGGTTGGAGTTTTAAAAATAATCATAATATCCTTTTTAACTTTTCTTACACAACTCTTGGGCTGCTTGGCGCAGTTGGTTGGGGCGTCGCAACTTCAACTTGCTGTCGTTTAAGTGGTCGTGGGTTCGAATCCCGCTCCACCGTCAGGCATTTATGTGTAATCATTCACCTCATTACCCACGCACAAGTCTCGGACTTATGTGGGCATCATCAGCAATAATAAAAAAAAACTAGGCAAGATATTGAATAATCTGCCAGAGTGGGGGGCGCTGCAAAAAAATACTACGAGGACCGAATAGCAACGAATGACATTAAAGTTTCATTTTATTATAAGGTGGCCATGCGCTATGGGGTATTTAATTAATTAATCAAGTATGACTTATGTCACTCCAGACTTGCCACGGTTTCTAGAAATAATAAAGGGCATTTACAATGTAATTATTAATTTCATTATTCATTAACTTATGTATAAATGATAAAATAAAATTTAAATATTTCCAGATATTTTTCTTTTTAACGCTTCTTGAAATAAGATAGTTTGGATGTTGTTTTATAATTTATTCTATCCCATGAATCTCTTCCATGTTTATTCATCTACTTTTTATAGCCTATTCTCCATCTCCTAATTTTTCTTCTTTTTCCTCTTCATCTTTCCCTTCTTCTTCACCATTCCCTTCAACTTGCTTCTACTAGTACTAGCTACTACAGTTGGCTTATTGAGATCTTACTCTTCATATTATACAACAGTTCATTATAATATATTATCGTATTTTTTCTGCTTAAAGAGTTTATTGTCGGTTAAATTTATTTTTTTAAATTCATAGCTTTTTTAAATTTTGCTCAATCTCATAGGTAAATAAGTTAGATTGTTTTATTGTCATTAAGTACAGGAAACACAATAGATAGTCACGTTCATACATAATATAGAAAAACAATTCAACAAACATTCAGCAATACAAAAGTAAGCCAAATGAATACAGCTCGGTAACAATAAATTTAAACAATATAAACGTAGCCCAAAGCAACAAACAAATATTTAGTGAGACAAGTCAAAAGTACAAAAGCAAGACCCTCCATGCTCGTATCCTGCCATTCCTGAAGTGAATATAGTGGTTTGGATTTTAACCACTCCTGTATTGTTACTTTGAACTTTCTAAAGTAACATTTCCAGAACTTCTCCAATAGTAAGAGAGAGTAGGTGTGTGTGTGTGTCTTACGGATTTCACAAAAACGGCAACAATCTGGAACACTAAATTTGACACGTAGCTTCCTCTAAACTCGATTCCATGCACTTCAAAGCCCGATTTTTGATTTGCCTTTCAGACTTTTCAAAATTAATGTTCAAATTGCACTATTACTGTTTCGAAATGTGTTTAAATGCAAGAAACCTCAAACTAAATATAAACAGTTCAAAAAGCACACTGATAAACTTCCAAATATAACCCTCTAGAACCACAGAGAACCCATTAACTATAACAGACATAGAAGTATCATCTACAGCAAGATTTTTAGGAATTACGCTTGACTCAAACCTCACATGGCATAACCACATAGACAACTTATCAAGTAAATTGTCCACATCACTCTATGGTATCAAAAGAATAAAACAAATTGCAGGAAAAAAAACAGCACTGATAGCATACCACTCTCTCTTTGCATCACACATAGGATTTGGAATTATTGCATGGGGAGCAGCACCACACACCTATTTAGAACAAATTCTGATATTACAGAAAAAAAGCGATAAGAATAATAAATGATCTAACATACAATTCACACTGCAAACAACATTTTAAACAAGACCGTATCCTAACAAAATTATATCATTAGGCCTATATATTTTCAAAACAATTATGTATGTAACCAAATTCAAATCAAATTATAAATGCAGAAATAATATCCATATACACAACACAAGAGCAAACAATAATTTCGACTTACCATACAATAGACTACAAAAATCACAGAAACGCCCAAACTACATGGGATGTAAATTTTACAACCTGCTTCCAAACAACCTCAAAAACATCCAAAACAAATCTTAGCAAACATTTAAACAAGCCGTTAATAATTATTTATTAAATAACCCCTTATACTCAATAAAGAATACATTGAACTGACAGAAAAAACCCTTCTTTATATGAACCTTGATTCTTGAACCTCAAACTTCTTTCTTTCGTAAAAAAAAACCTTAAAACGAACTTAACCTCATCCTTGAGGTAGTATCTTGACGTACCCCTAGTCTCGAGGACTATGGTGGTGAAAGTGAAAGTGAAGCTCAGAACAGCTGATAAAATGATACGTTACTATGGTGATAATATGATACGCCGTTATGTCTTGAGTCAAAGCAGCAGCAGCAGCAGATTAGCTCTGTATCAATATTACAGCTGCTAATTACCCAGCGTCATGTGAGCTTACTTATTGTGTGTATTGATCTTTTCCTATAATGCATTGAACTAAAGAACTAAACACAAAACTATGCAGGTAGGTAGAGAGCTGCAAGGTTGCTTAAAAGTTAGTTTAATTATAAATGTTTCGGAACACACCTAAAACTGTAGGTCCAACTCATAAATCACCATCATCCAACTCAATACCCACGCACAGGTCTCAGACCTATGTGGGCTTCATCCTCAAAAAAAAAAAAAATGTGGGTAAGGAGAGGGTAGCAATAATGGAGAGGAGAAGAAGCAAACAACATTAGAGCAAAGCATAGAAATAAAAAAAATCATCTAAACTAAATGAATACAATGGAATGTGAAGAAACAATAAACTCTAGTCTCACTAGAATTTTCGACTCAAAAAACTATTTTTTATCAGTTGAAAAATATAAGATAAAATAAAATAAAAATGAACTTTTTTGGTAAATTAAGCGATTCTGTCGAAAATGAAACGTCACGATTCGAAAACGTTTCAGCCTGCGTGAGTTATTTATTTATTCTCTATTAAAATTGACTGCAAGTCGTTAAGTTACCATAAAAAGTTAATATTTACAACGCAGATCGGTATTAATCAAGGAATTAAAAAAGATAGGTTCCCTCATCTTTCGAAAGAGGTAGAAAAGAGGTAATGGTGGAGGTACTGCTAATTTTTTATACATTATTTCAAGCTCTGAAACAACAAGCTGTTAAAATTCCGTTGCCTAATATTATTCATCCTCCTTAAAGTTGGAATCTTTCATAGTTATTTTTGTATTCCTTTCCAGGTGCCCAAAAAGAAAAGGAAATCCGTGGAGTTTTGAAATCAGAATCGTTGAGGTAAGACATTTTCATTGTTTGTGTGTTTCAGTTCCTTTTTCATTCTGAATCGACTAAAGAATATTAATAAAGGTATTAATACCTGCGTTTTGGTATACGTTCAGGTATTCAAACCTTTATTAATATTAACTGGTATCCAGAGGCTAAAGAATTCAATATGAAACTAAAGAATAGCTCGTTATTAAATGCTTAGACAATCTTGAATTTTTTTAAGTTATTAGCAACCTTTTGAAGTTTTACTTACTTATCTAGTACTTCTACTAAACTTGGAATGGTACAAAAAACACATAAAATATGAATTTATATATGAAAACACATAAATCACATATATCTGAAAACACAAAAAAAATCTGAATTTTGTATTAATAGTAAGGGGTTAGACAACTCGTTTATAGAAATGGAATAGTTTGTGTGGAAATTCAATTAGCTCTTGATGATTTATGATTAATCTAAAAACGATTTGGCGTTTTTTATTTCAATTTGATTTTAATTTAATGATTAATTGTTTAACCTTTCTAATTACAGGCTATTAGGAACTGGTGGCACAGTGATACTAGATTCTGGAAATTATATTAAAGGTATGTTTCAGCTATGTTAAATTCAATAGACGAACACAATTTAGTCTGATTCACTTGAATTGTTTCTCCCAATTTTGTACAAGGTAGCTTGTCGTACATAAAAACTTTTTTACCAATAATTCATTTATCAAATCGCTTTTCTATTGCGCTTCACTGGTCTGTTAGCTTAGTATAATAGAATTTCATAATTTGTGGGCTTAGTTTTAGTACATCTTCAGCAATCACCTGTTATTGACGCTGCTGTCTGGTACCCCCAACCCCGTGTTTAGTGTGATTAAATTGATCTGCTTCACCCAAATTTGTGAAGGTATTGTGCATGAAAACTTTACATTATTTCTGGTATTTAGTAATTTTTTGACCGTTTTATTTGTCAATTTTATTATTTTTAGTTTTATTTGTTAATATCATATCGTCTTATTAAATAGTATGATATTATGCTGTGAGTGTCGTATTACTAAACTCTTCTAATCTCAAATGTAACTGATTACTTATTATTCATGATTACATTATTCTTTATTAGGTATTGTGAATAATAATGTATGTCCATGTAGAATATCTTTAGCTGTATCTGATGTTGTGCTACACCGGCGCGGTACAACATTCACAAAGAATGTGATCAAATAAAGAAAGTATTTATATAGTACCACAGCCGATTTCGACTGTAGGTGACTCTTCAGACGTTAACGTTATGTTTTATTTATTTATTTATTCATTCATTTGTCATGGGTTATAACAAATATAACATCGACAATTGTCATACAACATTGAAATAATCAATACATTAATTAACATAAAACTACATTAAATGATCACAGTCAATACCTATATTTAACTACAAGTCACTAAAACAAACAATATTAAAGAATCAATAGCAATATCAATATAGCAACTAACTTTAATGTTCAAAAAGGCTCTGCCAACTATAAAAGCAGTTATCTATAAGCCATTCCTTTATTCTAATCTTGAACAAATTGAGTGATTGAGTATTTCTAACATCACATGGCAATGATTTAAATACCCTTTTACTGATATAATTGGGATTTAGTTCATAAAAATTTGTCCTGTGCTCTGGACCTACATATTTAGGTGGGTTCCGAACCACCGGGAAGTGATTTTAAAGCAGAGAACAGTCTTTTTGCTGGCCAATCCAATCGGTCACCCTTACAAAGAGCGTCCAGGAGTTTCGTAGATACTCTGATTGAACATATACCTGCTACGCCACTTACTTCCCGGCTATAACTTCCCGAATCATAACATTATGTATTGTCTTCAAGGTTACAGGTATGAACTCTACTGTGCAACCAAGGGCATTCAGACTACGCAGGTGACGGTTGAGTGCTGTGCAAGCGAAGAAGAAGCCTGGTCGTGGAACGTGAGTCGTAATGAAGGCGAACAGTATTCTAGAGAAACGTTCGATGCGCTGATCATGCGCTACGAGCCACCCAACAGCCAGAACAGGTGGGACTCGCCGCTGCTCGTTCTTCAGCCTGGTGACCAGCTACCAGGGCAACAGATCTGGTCGTTGCTCTATGAGCGCAAGCCACCTCCTCCAAATATGTCCACTCAAAGCGTAAGTAAAGCACAGGTTTCCAACTTGGGAAGTGATAGCCGCGAGCCGTAGCAGGTATCTGTTCAATCAGATAGATAAGCTGCGTTCTCGTAGGTCCTGTTTGTAACGGTGACCGATTAGATTGGCCAGCAAAAAATACAATGTTCTCTGCTGAAAATCACTTCCCGGTGGTTCGGAACCCACCTAAAACTGTAGGTCCAACTCATCAATCACAATCATCCAACTCATTACCCACGCACAGGTCTCAGACCCATGTGGGCTTCATCCTCAAAAAAAAAAAAAAAAAAAAAAAAAACTAGGGTTTGGACTACACGGACAAACAAGGCCATAATTGGACATGTGAACATTTCTGTATTGAAATTCAGTAGAGGAAGGAGTTGTAATAAAAGTAAATTCGTATGGCTTTTCGTGGTGGGGAGACCCTTACGGGTAGTTCCACCTCGCCGTTTTTTTTAACGACTGCTTTTTTTATATGCAACCGGGACCGACGGCTTAACGTGTCCTCCGAAACACGGGAGTGGCTCGAGAAAAATATCTTGTATTCAACTGGGATCGAACCCAGGAACTTTGGCTTATCAGACCAGCGATAAGCCAACTCGGCTACGCCGACTCCTGCTATGTAATGATGTACATAGATGATAAATAAAAAAAAAATACACTAAAATTGATGCTTTTGGTGTAGGAATCTTTATTGAAAGCTTCAGATATAGCCTATATCAAAAGCATAATTTTTGGTGTATTCTGTCCCTGTCCGCTGTCTGTTTAGTTCGCAAGTTGAAAACCGATGCTAACGAAATTTTTTTTTGGATGATGAAGCCCACATAGGTCTTAGACCTGTGCGTGGGTAATGAGTTGGATGATGGTGATTGATGAGTTGGACCTACAGCTTTAGGTGGGTTCCGAACCACCGGGAAGTGATTTTACAGCAGAGAACAGTGTCTTTTGCTGGCCAATTTAATCGGTCACCGTTACAAACAGGACCCAGGAGAACGCAGCTCCACTCTATCTGATTGAACAGATACCTGCTACGGCTCACGACTATCACTTCCCTAAAGTGATATTGTTCTGTTCTATTTCACACGAATAATGGTATGAGTTTGGTATCGTACATACAAGGCGTTTCAAAATTGTCTTCGTGTTTATAAACATTCAGGGCAAGAAAAACAATCTAATATTAAAACTTACACTGTATTTCACTTTTAAATAATGTTTTACTCACATATATTGGAGATGCTTGAGGAATGCATTTCACTTCTGAAAAGAAGCTTCGTCAGCCTGCCGCCAGGGGTCATGCTTTGTTTAGGTTAGGATGAGCAGCCATTATGTAGTTAAAAATTGCGTTTGATTTGAATTGTATTTGGTCATTGAGTATGTTGGTTCTATCTTGTTTATGGACAGAGAGCAAGAAAAACATTCCATTTACAAGAATGAAGTAAATAATGAATGAAAGAGCAATTCAAACTATTTTTTTCAACTTATATTGGGCAGTCAATTGACAGTATGCTTACTGGGCATAGACTGCAGAGAAAATGTTAACGGTTTTTATGCGATTCCCATCAGATACACTTCTTATCTAGATACCGTCGAATTTCGTTCCATAGAAACCCATGAAATTGAACAGGAAACCCATTTTTCTAGAAAATGAAGTCATTGCATAGTTGAGGCATAAGCTGTAATTGTAATATAAAAAAAAATAGTATTTTATTGACTTCTGCGTCATAAAAACATCCTAATTCCGGTTTCGGATTAAGCGGACGTTCAGATTACTGAAGTTCGTATTATCGGGACTCCATTGTAATAAATAATAAATTGATACTTTATCCTTCTAGGAATTTTTTAGTAGTAAATCACATTTTTCTATGAAACATTAATTTTCTATTACCTTATTGTAGTTATTGTTTTTTTTTCAGTTACCTGCAACAGGAACTACGTTTGTTTACGATATAGATAGGATAACCAAAGAACTTATCGATGTAAGTAATCAGTCATTCAATAAATTCATATTTGAATAAAACGAATACATATCGTATCGTAACATACCTTACATACGAATACATACCTTATTAGAAAGCTATTGATTTCATGTATTATCCCAGCATCTACATTATAACTTTCCTATAATTGATGGAGAATTTCGTGAAATGGTTTTCATCTTATAAATGTTTAAGATTTTCAAATTGAATTTTGGAGAGAGTCACTAGAAAACATTTTCATGTATCTTCTAGAAGATCTGTTCCAGCTAACATTAACTTAGTAGTTCTAGTTATTGTTTTCATTGAAATCAAAAGTTTATTAATATAATCAACTTTATATTATTTGGAATTCTTTGAGATTGGTAGTATACACAGCCTAATAATCAAGGAACTCACAATAGATTTGATCATTTGGTGTCATTGATAAATAATGGTTATAACATCATCAAATCCAAAAGATCATGGATAGCTAAATACTGCTTTCTCATCATTTTCATAACTACCCCTATTAGCCTACCAAGAAGCTTGAAATCACGTTCATCAAAGGAAGTGGACTAATCAAGGAAACCAGAGAAATTAGCATGGTACCCAATCCAATCAAATTGAAAAAATCTTCAATTTTTATATTAATTCTAATCCAGGTGTTTTTCTTGCATGAATTGATAGAGCTGTTACAGATCTGTTTTCATTATAGCTGCCTAAAGAAAGGCATTGTTATTATTCGTTATGTTATCTTTTTATTCATTATTTTTCTTAATACTTTTATTTATTTATATTTTTTATCTATTTTATAATTTTATTTACATTTTATCTATTTGTATTATTTTATTTATATTCATAATTTTATTTATTTGTAGGTATTCTATTTATTCATTATTTTATTCATAATTATTACTATCCATAATTTAAAACGTGATTCTATTTCTTTAGTAGAGTATGCTTTAGAGTGTAGAATATTTATTTTCATTATTTATTCGATTTAAATTTTCCTATTCATATTCCTTTTTTTATTCGTTTATTCAGTTCATTCATTATTGTATTCATTATTCTATTCATTATTAAAAACGTGATTCTATTTCTTTTGTAGAGTATGCTTTAGAGTGTTGAATATTATTATTTTTTCATTATTTATTCTATTTATAATTTTATTTATATTTTTCTATTCATATTCATTATTTATTCGTTTATTCATTTAATTCATTATTCTATTCATTGTTATTGCTCATTATTTAAAACATGATTTCTTTTGTAGGGTATGCTTTAGAGTGTAGAATTTTTTAATTTTTTTTTTCATTATTCATTCTTTTTATAATTTTATTTATATTTTTCTATTCATATTAATTTTTTATTCTTTTATTCATTTCATTTATTATTCTATTCATTATTTAAAACATGATTCTATTTCTTTTGTAGAATATGCTTTTGAATGTAAAATATATATTTTTTTTCATTATTTACTCTATATTTTTCTATTCATATACATTTTTTATTCGTTTATTTATTTCATTCATTATTCTATTCATTATTATTAATCATTATTTAAAACGTGATTCTATTTCTTTTGTAGAGTATGCTTTAGAGTGTAGAATATTTATTTTCATTGTTTATTCTATTTAAATTTTCCTACATATTAATTTTTTATTCGTTTATTCATTTCATTCACTATTCTATTCATTATTATTAATCATTATTTAAAACCTGATTCTATTATTTTATTATTATTTTTTTTTTTGTAGAGTATAGTAGCAGCGAAAAAGATGGGTGGTGAAAATAGCAATTTGAAACTGAGTGGATTCGAGGGTTTGACTGTCGGACATTTTGGGACGAATCTGACTCATCCGCAGTTGGCCAGACTGCGTCGTCAATTTTTGCAGTACACGAAACTGAATCCTCCCTCGTCAAGTGAGTCGTCACGTGACAAAATAGCTCAATTATTTATACAATACTTGACAACTGTTCATAAATGTTGATAATTGCTACTTGTTGTTTTATTTTTTACATTTTGTCATATCAATAAGCATGGAATATCGCTTGTGTATGTTTTGTTACCTTCCAAACGTCTCTGTCGAATGATGGCTTAGATGCAGGTAGTAGACAACCGTTTAAAAGTTTCTGCTGCTTTCAGGAAAAAATATTTGACTTTAAAAAATTGATTACTGGGTGGGGCCAGAATCACGCAGCCCCACCCACTTCGCAAAACTTAATGAACCACTTATCAATTATATGACAATTCATTACTATATAGTACCGTACCGTACTTGAAATTAGGCATAGACCTGTAAATTGATAAAAAAAACTCAAGATGTGAAAGGTAAGGATTGTTTGCAAATAATATAACATTTCCCAGCATTTTACAATAATATTCAATGTTTATATGCTGCTCAAAATATTTAAATTGTTATCCTATATAAATTTGCACCAATTTTATACTTTATTTTTGAGGCATTAAATAGCAGAAACTCAGTATAATCTCATGATACACAGTTTATAGTTTTTCTGTTATGTTTTCCATGAAGAAATACTTAATGAACAATGTAATATTAAAACTGACAACATTGAAAATGTTGGTCTACAGGTCCCTAGAATTTTCAAAGTGATAAATTGCACTAACCCATTTTATGTTTCAAACATTCTATTGAGGAAAGCGCCGACCAGAGAAATTAGAGAACCCACTGTCAATGTCTACGCCTACAAAACGATTGTTTGCAATTGGTTATATGAGATCGGTGCCAATAACGCAGAACATTTGCTGGAGCCTTTATACACGTAGTCTTACAAAATCACTGAATAGACGCAAGGATAAAAATACAATCTCTCCTATGAAATATTGATTGAACCTCACGCCTGTGCTTCATATTACCAAGAGTTTTGTATTATCGAATGTTTGTGTTAACGAGAGTCGACTGGAATCTTACCAAACGAATCTACGAATCTCATATTAACGAACCATAGCAAACGGAGTCTTGCTAAATTGAGACTTGATATTTGCATTTAATCTTTAATTAAACATTGCAATGTCTCTTGAAGCTTCATCCACACTATGCCTTGAAAGGCAAAAGGCTTTGCCTTTAATGCAAGCCTTTTGCAGTGTGGATGTAATATGATAGGCCTCATTTGGCTTTTCTGTAGGAAATACATTTGCTGTCAGAAATGCCTTCACAAGTTTGGACACACCAAACTTAGAAAGACTTAGAAAGCCAAAGACAGCTCTGATGGCTTGATTTAATTTATTTACTCACATACAAAATAAATAAGAAAATTGAAGGACTAACAAATGCTCTGTTATATTTTAGGTTCGTTATACGTTCAATGAACATTCTAGAAACCTAAAAACATTGTGCTGTAGAGACCTTTGGGAAAAGGAAAAAATATTTTCCTACAACTGCTCATAAAGTAGTTCTTTACATACTGAAAACTAATTTTAAAATACTTCTTTACTGCTTCGCTAATGGTAAAGTAGGCCTACTTTACGCTCGCCAGCTGTTTTCTTTACGCTTCTGTTTTGATTTTGATGCCTTCTCATTGGTGGATCACAGAATCTGTGAAATTCACATAACCTCAACAATGGCGAATGCTAACCAAATCCGCGCATGGTCTGTGATGTTACAAACTACAAGCTTTTACTGTGTTGGAATCCAGAAAAGCAGTTTTAGGAAAAATATTGTATGCAATTCGCGCGTGAAGCTTCTTTATCGCTCTCACAAAATTACTGCACTCTGCTACGTGTCGTGCAGTAAATGTTTTGGCTCATGTGATAATGTCGCGCTTCACGCTCTTAATACATAATAGTTATAACATTTACTGCGCAACATGTAGTGGAGCACAGTGATTTTGCGAGAGTGATAAAGAAGCTTCACGCACGAATTGCATACAATATTTTCCTAAAACTGCAGTTCTAGATTCCAACACAATAAAAGCTTGCAGTTTCACACATCACAGACCATGTGCGGATTTGGTTAGCATTCGCCATTGTTGAGGTTATGTGAATTTCATGGATTCTGTGATCCACCAATGAGAAGGCATCGAAATCAAAACAGAAGCGCAAAGAAAACAGCTGGCGAGCGTAAAGTACTTTACCGCTTGCAGAGCAGTAAAGAGGTATTTTACAATTAGTTTTCAGTACATGAAGAACTACTTTATGTGCAGTTGTAGGAAAAAGATATTTTTGTCACATAAATCTGTCAGGCAAAGTAGAGGTTGAATGCAATATAGTTTAAGCCACCTGAATTATCCTGGTTTGATAATGTGAATATTTCGTCTATGATTCATTTCAAGTTTTTTTTCACATAAGAAACATAATTTATTTTCAAGTTTAATAAACTTTTGACAAAATTGAGGGGAGATTTAAGTATGATTGGAAACAAAAAAAAAAACACTCGATTTTTCAAGTATATTTTATTTATTAAATGAGGGTGGTAAGTAGCTATAAATAAGATAACAACATTCTTTTTCTTATTCCAACCAAATAGAAATCTAACAATAATATCAATTGTATAAATGAGATCAAATCTATTTACATGAAAATAGAACATTTAAAAAGACAGCTTCAATAATAATTATAATGTACATACACTGAGCTCTGGGATAGATATGACCCAACTATTATAAATTAAATGTACTGATTAGTTGGAGCTCTACTAATTTTCTAACTGAAAATTAATATGGGAGTAATGGTTATTTTGGTAATAAATATTGCCAATATCTGGGATTACTTGTAACATTTTAGATGAGGTTTAGTATTGAATCATGCACAAACTCTGTATGAGTTTGAAACGCCTAAAATTTAGTCTGTTAACTTCTTCAGGTTTACTTTTAAATTTTGTAAACGTCTTAATTTTTTTGTTTACATAGTAATTCTAATCTTACTTTTGTTTTTGAAATAATACAGTGCATTAAAGAAAACTCAGTGTTTTTCAATATTATTATAACATTGATTTTCATGAGATAAATAAAGATAATTCTCATTCACTGAATTTTTTATTACCAGAGTAGATTGTGTAAGATATTGGTTTAATTAATCCAGAATGTGTGATTCTATGGTTTCTGGGAAAATTTAAATAAATCACAATATGTCCGTAGTACCATGTAAATAATGCTTGAGCGTTAAAATATTTATTTTTCAACATTTTTCATTGTATCCAATTTCAATCTCTGACTAATCAGTACATTTTAACCAATCAACATAGAGCAATAATATTTACACTGTACATTATTTTATCATATAGGTACAAAAAGATGCAAACATTCATTTATTGGTAGTTTTTTTGACTAGGTAATGTTTAGTATAAAGATTTAAAAATATACTTTTTCTGTATAAGCCATAAAAATTCCACTTGCTCCTGATAGATATTTGTTTTTTAAAAGGTTCCAGCTATGTTCTCATACTGAGCTTGTTAGCAAGAAATTTGAACGAAATGAGTTTGATTGTACAATTTAAATTTTCGTAAGGTTCAATTTTCATTAATAATTACAATAACTTTTGTAACAACCTTTCTAGAATCACAAAACAATTAAGATCAGATTTTTATAAAAATCTCTGGTTTACTGATTCAGTTTGTACTTTCGAATTATATTTTTTAATGCTATCTGCCTAGCTGAAAAGTAGTGGAAACCCTTGAGTAAACCGAACTCTCACAACTTTAGTTAACTTAGCAACTAAGGTGATATTTTTTATGATTATGAGCTAACAGATCAAAGGTTTCAGCAGTCAAAACTTTCAATTCTAGGTAACAGGTAGAAGATCAAAGTTAAAAATACATATTTGTCTCAATTTGGTATGGACATTCCTCAGGCCAAGCCCCATCTGTGTACCAAAATATTTGTATTTTTAACTTTGATCTTCTACCTGTTATTTAAAATTGAAAGCTTTGACTGCTGAAACATTTGAACTGTTAACTCATAATAATAAAAAATATCAACTTAGTTGCCTAAGTTAACTAAAGTATTGTTTTTGTTTAAAGTTGAAAATACTTATTAATTTATCATCAACTACTTGAATTCATTGTTAAAAGTATAGCCTGTCAACTCATTCTTGGCAGTTGTATAAATTCAGCTTGCACATGTCAGCCCAACTTCTACTTCTGATGAACTCTGAGCTCACACATACTTCCGCTCATGGATTATGACTTATGGATTATGAGGTCCAAGAATAGCCACTTGAATTTATGTGGGTGCGTAGTATACAAAATTGTGTTTCTGCGCACTACCAAGAATGAATTGAGAGACTACCTGTATTTCCCAATTCATGGAAAAAAGAGATTCTCCTTATACATTTAAAATGTTTGATGTTCTAGTCTATATTACTTTTTCACTTGATATCTAAATATAAATGATTATTGGAAATAAACTTAATTAATAAATTCCATACTTACTTATTCGTTTTATGGCAATTTCGCATTGTTGTAATGCTTCCTCAGACACGGCTGGAGGCCTACTCAAAATGCGGCTGAGTAGGCCTCCAACCGTGTCTGAGGAAGCATTATAACAATGTGAAACGGCTATAATACGAATAAGTTAATTTTCAATAATCATTTATTTTCAATTTTTTCTCACAAGTTTTAAAAATTGTTATCTTTCCTATTTTGTTGCAAAGAGTAGTTTTAATCTGAAAAATGAACGTTGTTTTATTGCATGATTGGAAGAAACTACTACGGAGGTTTAGAGGTTATTTGTATCAATTCATCTTATAATACAAGGCTTAGTTTTATTTTAATATCAGGATATATATTTTAAAATTATATTAATACATTTATTCGATTGTGCTGCTGTTCCATGTCAGTTTAATTTGATGCATTGTAGTGGCCGTTATTCATCCTTGTCAAGATGCTCTGTCTCTCCCCATCCAACTCTCGTGCATCGAATCTGAAAATTAATCAATATTTAAAATATTCAATCAATATAAGTTCATCAATATTCAGGATATGAGTCTCATAACAAGAAATAATGTGTATTTTAATGTCACAAACTAATTAATGAGAAAGTCATTCAACTATTAAACATTCATCATTAATGAAAAGTTGATAACACTGTGGCCTAGACTTGAAAAAACATTTAATTCATTATCATATTACTTAATATAATACTGTTATGAAATACTAGGAAGAAGAAAGAATTATAACTACTGCTGCATCAATAGTGTCTTTCGGTTGGTGATAAGTATGTTTTGTTTTCTCCCCCTGCTCTCCCCTCGCCTTGCGGTCCATCTAGAGAGCACTATAATGGCATTAACTGTTTACATGAAATAGTCTCGAAAAATAGAATATATTATATTTTTAATAAATATTACAAACATTCACTTTCAAGAAATTTTTGTTGTACCAACAAGATGGGTGACCGGGCTGCTACGATTGGATGTTATCTGCTTTATTATCTAGTTTAACCCTGCTTTCTATATAATGGCTAAACGGCAAGGTGGAACTAGCCATAAGGGTTCTTCCCACCAATAATAGGCATAATCTGATTATTATTACCAGTAATAAACAAGTATTTAAGTTTGGAAGAAAATTATGAGTAAAAATACTTTTAGAAATAATGAATAATAAAAAGAGTTGTCACAACCACATTTATTAAAAATAGTGAGATACTAGTTTCGGCTGTTACACCATTATCAATCTCAAACAAACTAAAACTACAGTACAGAGTAAGTTGTTTGTAGTTTAGTTTAGTTTTAGTTTGTTTGAGATTGATAATCGTATAACAACCGAAACTATCAGCTCAATATTTTTAATAAATTTCCCCAAATTAGAAAGATGGAGAAGATATGACTCCTAATTCTTTATAATGTACTATTATAATTTATACTTATTCTAATCTAAGTACTTATATTTGGATCCTTGTAAAATTGTATATTACATTCTCAAGTGTCTGTGAAATATTCTCATTTTTAGTGCTATCAATCAATTAATTCAAGCCATTATTAAATATGAAACTTTGTAAACTAAAATTCCCACACACAAGCTCTGCTTTAGTGGGGCTTACATTCATGTTT